>LR738712.1:73444984-73475088 GCA_902687465.1 Secale cereale
CCCCCCCCCCCCTTGGGAAAGATCCGACCTCGGATCGAAAACCAAATCACCATGGGAAAGAGATGGCGTCGCCGTGTAGAAGTGGACGATCACCAAGTACTCATCATCTTGAAGCTCAACATTGGCACTCTCCAATGTCGCATCGTCTAGTTATTCCTTCAAAAGGAGCAAGAAGAGGACTGCAAAACCAAGCATCAAGTGGTGATTCACCCAACAAGTGTTGTCATCAAGCATAACATATGGCGGGGCAAAGGATTGTGACATGGCATGTAAGCACATCAAATGAGCACAAACAAATATATGATGGGACCAAATGTGCACTTGTGAGGTAGAGATGCAAATATGTTTGACAAGTGAACAAGCATCTACCTCAAGGTCATAGCAAGCATGGGCAAAGTGCTCAATGAAAGGTCTATGGTAGGCATAGGAATCATTCACAACACCAAAGGAAATGAAGTGTCTAAACACATGGGTCAAGTGCAAGACAATCCAAGCATAACATGCATATGGTGTAGTGAAGGTAGTATGGCACTCAACACGATAGAAAGAGCAATTGTTCATCATGTGTGAGGCAATCAAGTCAATCATGTGAAAAGCAATGGGACATGGCATATGTGAAGAGATGACATTGTTGCAACCAATCATATGATAGGGACAAGTAATCCACAAGTCGGATGCAACACACAAGGCATATATATCATGATGCATGGAGATGTGAAAATGGCAAGTTGAAGCAAGATCTCTAACATGTGTGCAAATAAGTCTCATGGTGCAAGCAACACAAGTAGTGTGATCCACAATATCCATGCTCATGGTTTTAGGTCTCTCGAAAGAGAAGGATATCACCTTGAAAGTGTGTCCTTGTGCGGCCTTCACAATGCCGAAGCACAAGCAAGTGCGATGTAGAAGGTGGTTCGCTCTAAAGAGCTCGAATTGTCAACTCACGTGATGTCGAAGTCGACACAAAGTCCAAGTATCCTACACATGCACACAACAAAAGGAAGAACGTATGCGCATGGTAGATAAACACATCATCCATCATGATGGGTCTCTTCTCTTGCACATAACCATTAGAAGCAAAAGTGCATGAATAATATGATGCAACAATGTCTATATTCATGGCACTAGGCATATGGTGCAAAGAGGTAAGACAAGCATGCTTCACAAGAAATATGTCAAAATCTCCAAATAAATGGGAGAATGCTATGGGGGTAATCTCATTAGCAAGACTAAAATCATTGTTGCACTCAATACATGGAGAATCATCTAGCATGAGAGAGGCAACATGTGGAGATATATGACAAGAAGCAATAGCAATCAAGTGCAAAGCATGGCAATGGTTGTCATCAACCGCATGAAATGGGCATGTATGAATCATGGTTGATGCACTACACGAAGCAAGCATGGTAATCATGTCGTTCAAGCTAGTGGCGCAAAGATGCAACAAACTAGAGGAAATCATGACAATCATGTCATGTGAGCAAATAGTGGATATAGGCAATGCACCTGACTTATCACAAGCACGAATACAAAGCATGAACAAGGTATATCATCATAGGCATTGGGCACTAAGCAATCACGGCAATAACAAGTGATATCTCCACCAAGCTTGCAACTACACATGCAATTATGATAATCAATCATCATGTGTAATGCAAAGCATGTATCACAAATGCATGGCAAAAGCATAGGAATGAGCATATAATGCAAAGTGAACATGGCAAGATGGACATAATAAGAGATATAATGGACAATAAGCCATAACCATGTGAGGGCCATGTAGAAGAAATGCGCAAAGTCTTTGCGCGAAAGCAGAAGTGGGAAAGACAATCCATGGGATCCCAAGTCATCATTGCTCTTTAGAGCTCGTTTCGTCAACTCGTGATCTTGCGAGGTTGACGAGTAAGTATGGGGACCTACACAAAAGAGAGACAAACCGAAGAAATTGTGTGCGTGGTAAATGTACACATCATCCATCATGATGTGTATGTGGACGTTAGAGTTAGCACAAGATAAGCATTGCTCAAAGAAATTTGAGGCATGGTATAAGAACATGTCATCCATCATGAAAGAATGGTTGTTATTTATAACACGATGGGGGCACAAACTAGAGCAAGTATGTGGCACAACAATAGCATTTGCATTCATGTGGAGCATATTGTGCACACAATTATGAGAATCATGCAATGGATGGAATGAATCAAAGTCTCCTAAAATGTATGAGGAAACTATGTGGGTCTCCTCATGAGCAATATCGGAAGCATAGTATGGAGAAGTGGAACAACATTCAAAACAATGCATGTCCAAAGCTAGGTAATCATGGCATGGCATATGAGATAAAGGATGCAAAGGGAGCATGTCAATATCATCACAAGAAAAATAAATGCCAATAACCATGGGCTTGTCATCTATGCCATATGTGCAAATTGGGTTTATCTTAATGGCGTATGCATAGTTACTACGATGAGATTGCAAATATGACATATGATTGATCGGACGCCTCCGTCGCAGCCACCCTTGAAGCCTATGGGCTCCAACGGTTTCAACAACATTGGAGCCAAGGCTCGGGAAGCGCCCACGTGATGGCATGCAGATCTTTTTGAAGACAAAGATCTATGACTCCCAAGGTAAGAACCAGAAGACATGGCAATCACAAGGTTCCTTGCCGAGGACGCCCACGAGGCCCCGACAAGGCTCCTTGCCGAAGACACCCCGGAGCCCCGGCAAGGTTCCTGGGCCAGCTAGTCAAGCACCTACGTGGTGGCATGCAGATCTTCGTGAAGGCCCTACCACGACGCCACCTCAGCTGCCTGCCTCGCTGGCCTGGACGCGCGTCGCGGCCAGACAGAGCTGCCACGGACGGGACGGGCTTCTTTTCCGTCCCCGATAAAGTAAATAGACACCTAAGCAGCGCATTTAATGCGCCTTGTCCCGTAATGGCATGGGATAAGCCTATACACTGCACACTTTTCCACCTCCTGTGTGCCACTGTGGCAGCCCCTTTAGACTATAAAAGGAGGCCCGCGGCATACTGGAGAAGGATTCGGATCCTGGAAAACTGGACAGGCACCGTAGCTAGCTCAAGAACTCAAGAACAATCAAATATACACCAAAGCAGGACTAGGGTATTACTCATCCTCGCGGCCCGAACCTGGGTAAACGATCGCTGTGCTGACTCTTAGACCTACTCTTTGTACAACCTCGCGCCCGCCAACCGTAGAAGGGATTCCAGTGATCCCATAGGTGTCGTTTCGTACCGACATCTCTATTCCATCTTCAGGGTCAATGACGACTTGTTGGGTCTCACTCTTCCTCTTGAAGAAGTATACCCAAGTATATCTTGAGTAAACATTCACAATCACCAAACAATATTTTCTTCCTCCAAGACTATCGAAGGATGGAGGACCAAAGAGATCCATGTGAAGGAGCTCCAAGGGCCTCTTTGAGTAGATGATAGTCATGGGTCGGTGAGCCGTCTCATGTAGCTTTCCTTCAATACAAGCATTGCAAGCACGGTCTTTAGCAAAACTCACATTTGTTAGTCAACGAACGTGATCCCCTTTGAGGAGACTTTGCAAAGATCTCATATTGATGTGGGCTAGCCGGCGATGCCAAAGCCACCCCACATGAACTTTAGGCATTAGGCAAGTCGATGTCTTAGTGGGTCGCTCCGAAAAGTTAAACACATAGAGACCGTTTTCGACATGCCCAACAAAACCTACTTTAAGAGTCTTGCTACACAAAAGGGCCACGGTATCAAGATCAAAGAATATTGCAAAGCCCATGAGTGCAAGTTGACGAACAGAAAGTAAATTGTATGCATGGGTCTCAACAAGCATAACCTTCTCAATAGATAAATCTTGAGAGATGACTACCTTGCCAAGACCCAATACCTTAGATGTTGAAGCATCACCGAATTGGACATGGGTGGTCATAGATGGTCTTGGTTGCACATCCACCAACAAGTCCTTGCTCTCAGTCATATGATTTGTTGCTCCACTATCGAGCAACCATGACACCCCACTGGAAGCAAACTCCTACAAGGAATTAATGCTTAGATTTAGGTACCCATTTCTGAATTCGTCCTTTGATGTTAGCAACAAGGGTCTTAGGAACCCAAATGGACCATTTATGTACTCATAAGGAGAACCAACAAATTTGGCATAAACATGCCCATCACTAGCACGGCATAAAATATATGAAGGGTTAAGATCGCCGTTTTGGTTGAAAGGGGTGATCTTTCCCTTCTTGGCATTAAGACCCATATCCTTGTCCTTCTCGTGAGCACCCTCCCCCGCTTTAACGAAAGTTTCCTTAAGCAGGAGAGGTTGTTTGGTCTTGTTCTTCCTTTTCTTCTTTGTCTTGGGTGCAAACCCAAGTCCTTCCTTTGCCACAACTTCCTTTTGACTGCTCAAAAGGTCATTGAGGTTCTTCTCACCTTGTATGCACGTGACAAGGCCTTTCTCAAGTTGCTCTTTCAACTTGGCATTCTCCTCCACAAGATGCACATGCTCACAACAAGGGTTAGTAGCACTTTGCTATTTCCTTGGTGAGCTTCATTTGGAGTTGGTCACAAGACTCCTTGAGAGAAGCATGAGTACTCTTCAAGGCCTTGTGAGCCTTGTCAAGTGTGTCAAACTCCTCCTTGAGTCTTTCATGGCCAACCCCAAGTGCAACCTTCTCGGATTTAAGTACACGAGTAAGAACAAGAGCATGATCATGATTTTTTGCAATTTAGCAAGGTCAACGTTGTGTGACTCCTCAAGAACCAAACGAAGACCTCACTCTTCCTCTAGAGCAGTAGAAAGATCGGCTATCTCATCAGCATAGTCACGGCTATGTCCTTCCAACTTAGTGATGATTTCTTGATGAGACTCAATGATATCATTGGCCTCACCAAGTTGTTCCAAGAGAGCAACAAAGCGCTTCTTGGTCTCACCTTTGAGTTTACCCAAGAACTTGTCAAACTCATTCTCATCCACACAATCCAACAAAGAAGGATTAGTAGTGATGGAGGTTTTGATGTTTGAGGTTACCTTGTTGATGCCTTTAGCCATAAGGCACTTGGGGATGAAGTTCTCGTTGGGGGCATCGAAGAGTGATACCTTGGTTGGGGAAGTGGTGGCAGTGGCCACGGTGGCCGTCGCCATTCCTTCACCACTTTCATCATCATCTTCATCATCGGAGATGTACTCTTCTTGTGCCACCAACCCCTTTTGTGGCACTTTCTTGGTGAAGTCGTTCTTGTTGGTGAAGGGCTTGGCCTTGTCTTTGCGGATAAGCTTGCCACCATTGTCTTCTCTCTTCTCATAGGGGCAATCCACCACAAAGTGACTCACATTGCCACAATTGTAGCAAGTTCTCGCACGTTGCTTGCCCTTCGTGCCACTTTAGTTCTTCTTGGAGAAATTTGGCTTGGAGTTCCTCTTGTTGCCCTTTTTTCTTTTCTTAACAAATTAGGTTAAGCAACAAATAGGTTGTCTAGATGTGCAACTAGGTGAGCAACCTATATGATGTTAGGAACAACAACAACAACAACAACAAAAGCAAGCAAATGATACAACACAAGTATAGCTTGCACAAAGTAAAGGTAAGAAGTAACCACACTAATCGGTAGCTCTGTCCCAGTCCGACCATACCAATGTCCTTCCAGTCGCCCCCCTGCCAACCACAGCGGCGCGCGGAACCTCGTGGCGCCAGCTGGCCGGTTGCTGCCCTCTCTCCTCTCTCTCTAGTTTCCTGCCTCCGCCACCCTCCCCTCGCTCCGCGACCCTCCTACATCGGCCCCCAGAACATCCACCGTCCTCCCCAGCTCGGCCGCTAGGGCGCCACGACCTTGACGGCCTCTACTCGTCCTCCTTCCCTGGCTTGACCCCGACATCCACTGGTCACCCGCCTCCCTTGGCTAGGCTCCGGCGATCTCAAGGTACCTGCTCGTCCGACCTCATCTGCATCGGCCGGTGGCCCCTCTCGCCCGGATCGGCCCCGGTGACCTCGACGTCGCTCCACCTGTCCGCCCTTCTCCGCCGACCACATCACCTAGCCCTGCTCCAACGGCCGAGCCACGCCCTGCTCCGTGGTCGACTTCAACCACGCCTGTGCACCTTTCCCTGCTGTGCTGGTTGTGTTGCTGATTTGGTATTGAAATGTGTTAAGTCGTTACGTGATTCAATAGATTCGGTGATTAGTTCACCTGAGCGCTTAGTGCTGTTTTCATCAGATTTCATCACTAATTTGACTGGAAACTAGGTATATCCGCATGATTCGGTCATGCTGGGGGAGTGTATCTCGTAGGTAGCTCTTCTGTTTTGTCCTCGAATACATTTTAAATCGAATTGGAGCGAATATTCTAGTTCAGAATCTATGGTTTCACCAGTTGTGGGGTGTGGGGGAGCAAGCATAGCAGCTCCCTTCTTATCCTGCAGTTCTTCGGTGATGAGAATTGACAGCTAGCTTTGGGCAGCAGATTACTAAGTTCTAATTTTTAGATTTAGGCTTTGGGGGCAGTTGGTAGTGTTTTCTGTAGTTATTTGTTCTGTAGTTTCCATGTTGCTTCAAACATCACTGATTATGAAGTCTAGGATTATTTTTCATGTTCAGTTGATCGAGATTTTTTACATCTGCCACACTGTCGACATAGATGCAACTTCGCTATCTTTTGACCTATAGTCCCTCCCCTCCCCTCCCGTGTCGCTCCCGCAAGCGCCGGGGGGGGGGGGGGGAGAGAATCCCTAACGCCGCCGCGAGCAGCCCCCCTCCTCGCATCTCCCTCCCCTCGCCGCCACCTCGTCGTACCGGCGGGCAAAGCCCGGCCAGTGCTAGCAGCGGCGGGGCGCTCTCCTTCCCTCGCTCGATCTGGCGGGCGCGAACCTCCGGGTCGGGCAGCGGCGCGGCGGCAGACTCGCGGGCTGTGGGCGGCAGTGTGAAGGGGCTGCAGTAGTGGTGGTGCACGGTGGGCTCCAACGGCGTCCGACGGCCAGATCTAGGGCCAAGTGGCACGGGCCGAGGGTGGCGCGAGCTGCGGTCGTCCGCCCCTACCGTGGCCGCGGCTGGTAGGTGGTGGAGGCGCAACGGCGGCGGTAGGTGGACGTGTTGGTCGGGCTCTAGGCGTTCCGCCGGCTGGACGACGGCGGCAGCGCAGATAGGCTCCCCGGTGAGTATTCTTGGCGATTGGCGGTGGTCCCTGGGGGTCCTCCTTCCCGATGGTCGTATCTGTGTCGGTTGCTTTGCGCGGGTCTGCGTCGGCCGCTGCGGTGGCGCGGCACAGGAGTGTGTCCGGTGGGGAGGTTGGCTGGAGGGATGGGCGACGCCGACGTGCTCGGGCCACCCGTCACTGGCACAGGGGTGTGCTGGTCCGGATGCGTCCGCTCCCCCACCTCCCCCTTTCCCCGTCTGTGTGCGGGTTGTCGCAACTCCGACGTCGTTCAAGGCGGGGCGTATTCTACGGTTCGTTGGTCGGGGGTGTCCCAGTGGCTCAAAGTTGACCTCTTTGGATGGTCTTGGGGGTGTCTGGATGCTGGGCGGCGGTCTTGGCGGCGGGAGGCACGACGTTCGTGGGCGGAACTTGCGCCTCGGGTGCAGGCGAGCGGCCATGGCCACATGGGTGGATGGTTGCTGATGGTTGGCGGAGCTAGGATGCGTCGGAGGGATGAGCGTGCCGGGGTTCATCACTTGCCCAATCTTGTATTGGTCGACAGCGGCGTCCGTGGACACCGTATCCTTCATGAAAGCTCCGTCGCGGTGCCCTTACTCCTCGATTTGCTCCAGGTGAAAACTCGATCTTTGGGATCGGATGGTGGCGGCTATCAGTGGGCATTCCCTTCTAGGAGACACCATCTTGGAGTCCTTGTCCTGTCGTTTTCCGTCTCACCTCTCCTCGGAGGCTTGGAGGTCTTTGTTGGCTCCAAGCGGTTCATCCTCGCGCATATGTAGTGGCTTGGTAGTCGTTGGGGTGGTGTGGCGGTGCTCGGCACCTTTGTATCTTGCCTTGGGTGTGTGTGTGTCGTATTGGCGTGCGTGTGTTGTGAACTCTTGTATCGTTGTTCGTGGCTCGGGCGATTTGCTTTATATATAAAGCGGGGCGAAAGCCTTTTTCGGTATAGCCTGCATTCACAAGCGTATGACAAGCGTATGGCGTAAATGCTGGTCCATTCTATCTGTACATTTTTCGCGCGCCCGCGTTAAGTGGTAGTGCGGCGTTTTGGTGCTTGGGCTAAACGGAGCCCTTTTTTTGAAACATTCAAAAATAACATTTCAAAGTTTCAAAAAATTCGGAAATAATTCCACATTGACATGTGGATGTATACTACAAGTGTGTAAAATTTCATGAGAAAATACATTGATTTGTGAGCTACACAAAAAAGTGAAAATCATTGGTTTTATATAGTGAACAGTGACACACTGTTCACTGTTTCCAGTGTCAGCAATTTGTCTTTTTTATGTAGCTCTCATGTCAATGTATTTCGTCATGAAAATTTGCAATTATGCAGTATACATCCATATGATACCGTGTATTTTTTCTCAGAATTTTTGAAGCATTGAAACTTTTGTTTTGATTTTTTTTAAAGCGAGCTCCATGTAGCTCGAGCTCCAAACCAAATTTCTGTTGTATGCCTGCATTTTGTCTGTAGTAAGTTGTTTAGTTTATGAGTTTTCAATCAGTTTATATGAGCATGTGGTTTTCAACAATAAGTGTATTTTAGATGATTGTGATACCCCATGTATCTTTTCATCCCATTTTCGCATACAAGTACTTTGTTGTATGTATGTGTGGTGGTGTAATTGGTTTATTCCTTCCTTGCTGGTGTTGTAACTTATAGGCGTGTTGTCGGTATTTTATCAGGGAACTACGTGACTAGTACATCAAGTGTTGTTTGTTGTCTAGTTTGCCTTCTATGTAGCTCTTGGATTATTGTGTAATATTAATGTTCAGTTATGCAATATATTTTTCAGCAATGTTCACCCCCCTGCTCTTTTTTTAAAATTTCTTTGTCCACTGCAAGTTACCTGTGCCTTGCTCTTATATTCTTTTAGTGGATGTAAATTATTGGATTGTAGTTTTATTTGTTACTGTCACCTGGATGTTGTGCTTTTGTTATTCTCCTCTATGTAACTCATCAGTTATGCTACTCCAATTTATATGGACCGGAGGGAGTATAGTATTCCCTTCTGTGAGGTTCTTGCTGTTTTTATCAACAACAAGGTTGATTAGTATATGTCTAATGATCTTCTGGAATTATCCTGTTCATTCTTATGATCACTTCTGCTGATGGAGTAGCTAGTGTTTGCAATTTTTAGGCACTTACAGTTAAGGTACTGTGCTTTGATTACTGTGATTGACATGTATCCCTTACGTAATTTTTATATAATCGCCACAGAACATATACATATTTTGCATTGTATCATTCCTATTGTTTTATATTCTTCTTTTACAGTTGATCTTAGTTAGAGATCAACTGAAATCTATTTTTTGTGGTTTGTAATTTATAGCTTACTGTAATGGGTACTTGGTAGACTCCGCTAGGCTTCCGAGCCGAGTAATCACGTACAATCTTCTTTTGACACTGATGATTTGGGAGTCAATTTTTTTCCCAATGACTTTGCTGAAGATGATCCATTCCTTATTTCCCAGGTTAATTTATGTTTTCTTAGAATTTTTTTCCCGACTTTACTAGGTTTTCATGCTTTGTGCTTACTAAGTTTCTTTTTATTGCAACCTTTTCAGGACCTATCGGTGGATGATGATAATTTTGTTGAAGCTTTGTATGATTTCAATGCTACCCATGTGAGTTTTTTAGCTTATACTCTTTATTTTTCGTTTTGATTGCGGGCTTGTTGATTCTAGTCAGTATGGTGTGTATCTGATGCTCCATTTTTCTTTCCTGTGTGTGCAGAAAGTGAAATGTCTGAAATGGAAGCAAACATCTGTTGGTGCTAGAAATGGTATGTAGTCTTTGTGTGTGCAGACTGTTTGCTTTTGATGTATCATGTACCTGCACATTCAGACAGGGAACGTATGTTGAATGCAAATTGAAATGATAGTTTTGTTGATTTATTTTTTTGGTATTTCTTTTGTTTTTTTGGTTAGTTTTCAGTAATATATAGGCTTACAGTAGTATACAGAGTGTGGATGTATATGTTTTACAGTCTTCAGTCTGTTTCTATTTCTGTTCTAGGTAGGTGTATTTTCTCTTTCGTTCCGATGTTTTCAGTCTGTGTCTGTGGGTAATACAATTCCCTGTTCTCTCTTGGTTTTAGTTTGTCATCTAGTTCTCGCTCAGTTATTTGTGTCTATGTATGTAGGGTTTTTGTATTTAAGTTCCAGCTACTGTTCATCACCTTAGCAAGTTTATTATCCCATGGTATTTGACCTTTTTTTCATTTACTTGTTGTTTGAAGTCCATTTTCTCTTTCCATGTATCTAGATTAATATAATTCCTCTTTTCTCTCTGTCTTCTGGTTTACGTGGTACTGTTGATCATTGTTTTAAGTTTATTTCCGGTAGTATTAAAGATATTTTTTCACAATTTACTGTTACGTGAATCTCTTTTTTTACAGTCCATTTACTCTGTCCATGTATGCCAATTTACTGTGTCTGGTAGCCGGTTCGGTTTGTTGCCAATATAGTTCAGTATACATTTGGGTTTTGAGGACTGTAAGTCAGTAATTGGTAATGATTAGTATACAGAGCTGTCAGCCTCAGCTGTTTCTTGCGCCTATGCTCTCTGAGCTTCTAGATCAGAGCACCATTTTCATGTAATTACAGTTATTTTGCTCATGTCTTACAGTTTTCTGAAAATTTAAAATTAGTGCAAGTCTGATATGTAATCTGCTCTACTTGTACTCTATATCTACATCAGCAAGATCAAAGCACCCATTTTATGTAATTACAGTTATGTTTGATCATGACTTACTGTACCTATGTTCTGGTTTTACAGTTTTCTAAAAATTCTTATTCCTTTCTAGCTCTAGTGTGGTTATGATACATAGTTGTTTGTAATCTGTACTAGCTGAAGTCCTATTTGACCTCATTTGGCTGTCCCTTTTAATGTTTTTGGCAAAATCTTGTGGATTTGTAGAGGGAAAGGCAAGGCCCCTGAAGTCCCAATCCCTATGAACAATGCGGGAGAAGCGTAGACAAAGCTGTGTTGCATCTGCCATTGTTCCTTCCAGGTTCTTGCTGTAAGTTTCGCCCCAATTTTTGGTTGTTTCTTTGTCTTGCTCTTCTCTTGCGTGTCCATGCTGTAAGTTTTGCCCCAAATTTTGGTTGTTTCTCTCAACTTGGCCGCAAGTTGTGGTGTAGCTGGGTTGCTTTTCGTGTAGCTGGGTTGTACTGTAGTCGCTAGGTGAGAACGTTTTAGGCCCTACTCTTTTCGCTGCCTTTTATGTTCCCTGTCTATTTGATTTCAGTTGGAGGTCAAATAAACAGTCCCTTAATCTATGAAGCACCCTAAGCACGACAGCTAGACCTTCTTTGCTACTTTTTGCAAACCTGATACCGGAGTTACTCCAAGAGGATCTTGATTCATCAAAAAAGAATAAAGGAATTGCCTGGTTAATTTGTGGAACACTGGACGAGACCATTATAACATGCCCGCAACACAGGGTACCTGACCAACGTGGCTACCCACACAAAAGGACGACAAGAACAAGGGTTCCCTCAGAGCCTGAGAGAGAAGGGTAGAGGCCCTTGAACCACGACGCCTCTAAGAAGGTAAATAGTGCTCGTCGGCGTCGCCATTGTTGACTTCTACCGAGACGGAGCAAGGCTTTCGCCTCCAGCAGCCACAGCCTCCTCTTGAATCGGTTAACGAAGCCCGACGCTCGCCTGAACCTTAGCCACCCTAACCATGCCCCTCCCTCACATCATCTGCGCCCACACTGGCACCTGCAACACACGAGAATTTGTCGGTGTTGAGCACCCCAAGAGCACCATACCCAAGTGGTCGATGAACGGTCTCTCTGTTGACCTTGCACTTTGCATCGGTTGTTTTATTGGCAGTGGACCAAAGGAATGCCTGCTCGATCTTGTTTAGGCTGTGGAGGGTGCTAGAAGGAACCACAAGCGGTGTGATGAAATAAACCGTTTGGGAGGTGATTACGGACTTGACAAGAGATTAATTTGGGTGACTCTAAATAAAATATTGGCTTTATCATTTACTCCCGCGGTTCCAAAATAATTGAAGATCTGCACTTGTCCTAACTCATATTTGGTTAAGTTTGTCCGCAAGCGATCTTTTTTTTTTGACATCAAACCAGCCCGATTCTTTTTTTTTACGGGTAACCAGCCCGATTCTTTTTTTTTTACGGGTGCTCGTCCTCGTCGGGCTCCGCCGGTAACCCGCGGTGGCGGCGGCGGCGGACAAAGCTCTTCGTTGCGTTCCTCTCCCTTGCTCGCTGCTTCCTGCAGCGGGCGGCGCGCGCCTCCAACTTTGGCGTGCGCGTCTGGGCCGGTGGGGCGGGCACAATCACCCAACGGTGCCCACGTGGGGGAGCAATAGCCGGGGAAGGAGAGGAGGCAGGGGGCGGCGTGCGGGAGGTGCGAACTTCACAGCCCTTGTGGAGCTGCGCACGGGCCGGGAGGAGCCAGCGCTGGCGTCCTCGCTGCGCCAGTGGGGGAGAGGCGAGGGAGCCGATCCGGAACTGCCCCCATGTCCACCTTGGACCTCTCGAGGGCAAGGCGGAGGACGAGCTCCTTGTCGATGTCCATGTCAGAGTCGAAGCGGCTGCCGATGCTTTGACTTGGTCGTCGGAGTCGCCGGAGCTGTCGGATGGATCGAATCGGAGGGGAGAAGAAGAGATGGAGCGAGAACGGAGTGAGCTAGGGTTTTCGGATTAGGGATATATATATATATATATATATATGGGGATGGTGTGGGGTTGGGGTAGGCCGGGCTGATGTGGTGGACGCGTCTGGGCGCCCTCATATCCGCCCCATATTTGGGCTGGATATGAGGGGTGCCAGACAATCCGGACGTTTGAGACTCGTTTGAGGCGTCTGTCTGGGTCAAATTTTCGTGACTGGTCAGTGAAGGGCAGACCGCCAGGCGTATGAGGGCGGTTTAGGGCGCCCGGGTGGAGATGCTCTTAGAGCGTCTATGGCATACTAGCCGGGTGGACGTTAGTTTTGCGTGACCCAATCAGCCTCTTCAAATGACCCCTATATGTCCGGACCGACCGACATCCCTCGTATCTATCCTAGAGCAGATAGACGCGTTCCGGGCGCATCCTCCATGTCACACTGACCCGATGGACCCCACTCCATCCCTACTAAAAATCCCGGACCAAACCCTACTTCACTCACTCTCCCCTTCGCTTCCCCTACCTTCTCGGTCCCCTCATCTCTCGATGTCGAGCTCCGGCACCGGTGGCAATGTCGGATCCGACAAACCCTACTTCACTCACTCTCCCCTTTGCATCGGTTGTTTTATTGGCGGCGGACCAAAGGAATGCCTGCTCGGTCTTGTTTAGGCTGTGGAGGATGCTTGGGGGAACCACAAGCGGTGTGATGGAATAAACCGCTTGGGAGGTGATTACGGACTTGACAAGCGTCGTACGTCCAACGATTATGATGTTTTGACCCTCCCAAGTGACCAATTAAGAAAACTTGGGGTACGCCCAATGGTGGTCATGATGGGTGCTCGTGCCCGAGCGGCCGGCGCCGCAGACGCCCGAATCGGAGGCACGTGCCACCTGCCGTGAGAGGCAACGGGCTAGGGAGAGGGCGACGACGTCGGAGGCGGCCACATCTTCCTCTCGCAGGCTCAAGAAGATCAAAATTAATTTAGGTTTCTCGATAAAAAGATTAATTTGGGTGACTCTAAATAAAATATTGGCTTTATTATTTACTCCCGCGGTTCCAAAATAATTGAAGTTCTGCGTTTGTCCTAACTCAAATTTGGTTAAGTTTGATCAAATATATATATACACACTAACATCTAGAACATCGATACGTAAAATATTTTGGTACTATGTGTATTTGATGGTTTAGATCTTGGCATATTTTTTTATATAAATTTGATCAAGCATAAAACAAATTTAAAACTTCAAGTATTTTGAAATAGAGGGAGCAGGAAGAAAATTAGACCAGAAACGTGGCACAACATAGATGTTTTTTTTAGGGTCCACCAGCCCGATTCTTTTTACGCGGCCCAACATAGATGTTTTTTTTTTTTCACGCGAAGCAACGGCGGTTCGACCCGAGGGAACAGCTGGCGTCGAACCCAAACCTCGCTGCATCGGTCGGTCGGTCGGTCGGTATGTATAAGTCGGTACGGCGTATCAGCGTATGCGTAGATAGCACGCTACCGTATACGTACCGTGCCGTAGTCGGACCCGATACGGCGTATAATACCTAGCGTCGACGCCCAAACCCGGCAAAATCTTTCCTCGCAATCCATCGCAAAGTTTTCGCGCGAACTCCAATCTCCAGCTCCCCGCCCGAATCGCGCCGCCGCCATGGCGCACCACCGACGCCGCAGCTGCCTGCGCCGTGTCCTCACCATCGCCGGCGGTGTGTCAGCCGGCCTCCTCCTGCTCGCCGGCGGCGGGACCTACGCCGGCGTCCCGCTCTTCTCGCCGTCGTTGCTGCCCCTCGGCCCCGGCGCCGACTGCTCTCCGCCCTTCGCCCCGCCCCCCTTCGCCCTCTCGCCGCTGCCGCCCTACCTCCTGTCGGACTTGGAGGCCGACGCCTCGCCCCCGCAGCCGGAAACCAGCCTCCCGCGGCGCCTTCTGCCCATCCACCGCTCGCCGCCGCCGCCGCCCTGCCTCCCCTCGAACTCGGAATCGGGGGCCGACCGCTCGCCGCCGCAGCACGACGACGCTGATGCCGTCTTGCTCCCGGACGGGGAGATCCTTCTCCTGGCTGACGCCGAGCCAGCTGGCGCCAAGGCGACGTGCGCCTTCCAGGGTGGGGCGTCGTCCCCGGCGAGCGCGCTCGGGAGCCTGCCGGGGTCGGGCCGCCACGCCTACGTCTGCCTAATGCCCGAGCCTGCCCGGAGCCTCCAGCCGCTCCAAGCGCCCCTGCTGCTCCCCGCCTCCGCTGCCTCTGCCTCTGCTGATTGCCCTGGCCGCAGGGCGTTGCTGGATTGGAGCGACCGGATCGCCTTCAGCTCTGCAACTCTCGACAGTGGCGATGTCCTTGTCTTTGCAAAGGGCGTCAACCATGCTGCTGGCGGAGTCCAGTGCATCTATCGCCACTGCGGCCATGGCGTGGTGGCCTCCTTCCCGGCCATCACGTCCGTACAGCAGGTTACCCGGTGCCCTGCTCCACCAATGCATCTCAACTCCCAGAACACAGAGCTCCGTGTCACGGTGGCAGCCACCGGCGAAGGCCCCGTCCCCTCAATTGCGACTTATCATCGCCCACAGCAGAGTCAGGGTGGCTTGGTGGTGACACCGGCCCCAAAGAACTTGATTTGCGCTTGCACTATGGTCCACAACGTGTCCAAGTTTCTTCGCGAGTGGGTGCTGTACCATGCCGCTGTCGGGGTGGAGCACTTCTTCCTGTACGACAATGGAAGTCTGGATGACTTTGCAGATCAAGTGGCCCAATTGAGGTCAGACGGAATCAGCATCTCCACAGTGCCTTGGCCGTGGATCAAAATGCAGGAAGCTGGCTTCTCCCATTCTGCTGCAACGCACCAGAGTTCTTGCAAGTGGATGGCATTTATCGACGTCGATGAATTCATCTTTTCGCCAAACTGGATTGGATCCGAGAAACCATCAAAATCAATGCTTGAAGCGATTCTTCCCGTTGATCCAGACGTCGGGCAGGTATATCTGTGGTGCTTTGATTTTGCTCCCTCTGGCCAAACATCACACCCACAGGAGGGTGTCATCCAAGGATACACATGCCGTCGAAAGATTATTCTGCGGCACAAATCACTGGTTCTTCTTGCTGCGGTGAACCATTCTTTGGAGAATGCAATACACCATTTCACGCTAAAGGATGGTTTTAGAAGCATATGGAACTTGCAGGCCCGTGTCAACCATTATAAATACCAGGCATGGAGTGAGTTCAAGCAGAAGTTCAAACGTCGAGTGTCCGCCTACGTGGCTGACTGGAAAGATCCGATCAACCTTCAGTCCGCTGATCGGGCCCCCGGCTTAGGAGTTGACGGAGTTGAACCGGTTGATTGGGCGCAAAGGTATTGCGACGTCAAGGACAATCTGCTTCAGCGATTGAGCGCAAGATGGTTTGGTAATGGATTGGCAACTCTGGGATCTCAGGATACTTAGGCTCCACTGTATCTATAACCTGCGGTTTTCTAGAGGGATCTAGAGGCATTAGAGATGGAATTGTATAGACTTGTCTCCTTGCCGACCAAGATCTATCTATCTAGAAAACCAATCTGTACATCGCTTGCCACGTTCGGCACCAATAAATAAACATCAGGCGGCCTCCAATGGAGGTAGAGACGCTTCCACAATTCTCACATGGTATCACGAGCCATCTTCCTCTTTTAGCAATTCATCTAGATTGATCTGATCATGCCGAGCTCTTCCTCCAGCTGTAGCGCTTCATCGACACCGCCAACGCCGTCTCTGGAGGGATTCCTGTCCAGCACTGATAAGGATGGGAGGCAGCACTGACCAATCCATTCATAAGGTTCATAGGATGGCAGTTTAAGGTTGCTGAAGGTATTTTTCTTGGATTGGCTTCTTGCCCTTGGGCTTGTTTCTTAAAGGAAGCTGCTGATAGTTAGCTTGGATGGTTTTGTTTTGTTCTTAACACACGTTTCTTGCTTTTCTGAATTATTCGGTGCCATGCATTGCATGCTCGCTGCAAGCTTCTAAAAAACATATATTTTTGTTGCTAAATGTTCTCTCTTGCTAATCTAGCTTCAGGACGAACAACAGGTTTGCTAACCATTTGGTCTCTTTTGTGCATTTCAGGTTCGCTACTAAATTCGAAAAAAAATCATGCTTTCGCAGTATTACATCTGTCATGTGTACTGCATACTGTATGGTACGCTATGCACTTATTCAGGGTCTGCAGTAATAGTGAAATTCGTATTGCTGGAAGTATTATCTAAGTGATATTTTTCAGGTTTGGTATCACCTCTGCTCTGGTAGGAGATCCTTGACCAAGACACCATTGTACAAAGGTAATAACTGAGAATTCATGGGTAATGTAAAATTTGCAGGATGATACTTATAGGCCGTAGTTACTCGAGTGCCAGACATTTTTGTGTTCTTGTTTTGTCTTGTTTGTTTAGAACTAATGATTTACCCAGTTCTGCACATTGCATGCTTGCCGCAAAATTAAAAAAGAAAAGATGTATCTGATTTTGCTAGATGTTCTTTCTTACTGAACTAGCTTCAGGACAGATGGCATGTTTGCTAATAATTTGATTTTTTTTGTGAATTGCAGGTTTGGTACTAATTTCTCAGAAAATCGTGCTTTTTGTAGCACAATCCTGTTGTGCTATGATATCTGAACCAATGAATTCAGATAACATCTAATACTATGTTTACAGATCACTACATGTTCCGATGGAACAATGTGAGATCCTTTTTTCAGTAACCATCTAAACACAGGCTTTTATGCTTTTCTGAAATATTCAGTGCCACACATTGCATGCTCGCTGCAAGCTTCTAATTTATTTTATTTCATATATTGTTGCTAAATGTTCTCTCTTACTCCCTCCGTCCGGAAATACTTGTCATCAAAATGAATAAAAGCGGATGTATCTAGATGTATTTTAGTTATAGATACATCCCTTTTTGTCCATTTTGATGACAAGTATTTTCGGACGGAGGGAGTACTAAACTAGCTTCAGGACGAACAACAGTTTTGCTAACCATCTGATCTCTTTTGTGCGTTGCAGGTTTGCTACTAAATTCTCAAAAATAGTGTGCTTTTTTGCATCACCATCCTATGGAACCACGAGACCTGATCCAATGAATTCAGTGAACATTTTCTATGTTCGAAAAATTATGGATCACTACATGTTTTACTGGAACAAGGTGAGATCCTTTTTCAGTAACCATTTCATTTGAACACACATCATGTTTTTCCGAATATAACTGAACATCCAAAGCAGCCATGGGGTACTGGTGTATATATTTTGAAATTTCAAGTCAGCATCTCCATGTTTGATTGCTACGGACTTCCTTATTAGATAGCACCGGTACAAAGTGGGCATCCACACCGATGTGCTTGGTGAGCTCATGCTTCACCGGGTCACGCGCAGTACTGATAGCACCGGTACTGTCGGACAGTAAGGGAGTTGAGGTAGTAGCAGAGACACCAAAATCCTCAAGTAACCACCGTAACCAGATCACCTCAGCAGTCACCATAGCCATGGCTCGCAACTCAGCCTCTGTACTCGACCGAGAAACTGCAGTCTGTTTCTTTGTCTTCCAGGAAAGACACAGTAAGCAGACAGCGAGCGTCGATCAGAGGGATCACTAGCCCAGGTAGCATCAGAGTAGGCCTGGAGCTCAAGAGAGCTGGAGCGAGGAAAGAAAAGTCGCTGAGAGATCGTGCCACGAAGATATCGTAGAACACGGAGGAGGTGACTATAGTGGACAGAGGTGGGAGCGGAAACAAACTGACTCAGGATGTGGACAGGATAGGAGATGTCAGGATGCGTAATAGCAAGATAGACAAGGCTGCCAACGAGGTGACGATAGCGAGTGGGATTAGGAAGAGGGTCACCATTAGAGGCACGAAGCTGAACGTTGAGCTCCATAGGAGTCACAACAGTGCGCTCATCACCGAGAGCAGCGCGAGAGAGAAGATCCTGAATATATTTTTCTTGGGAGATGTAGAAGCCATCAGAGGTCGAGGAGATCTCAATCCCAAGAAAATAGCGAAGTGGACCAAGATCAGTCATGAGGAACTGGTCGCGAAGGCGAGCCTTAACAAAGGCAATGTAGTCAGAGTCATCACCAGTGATGATCATGTCATCGACATAGAGAAGGAGAAGAGTCCGGCCACGGGGAGACGTGTGAACGAACAAAGCGGGATCATGATCACTGGGTGAGAAGCCCGCAACAGTCACGACAAAGGCGAACCGCTCGAACCAGGCACGAGGGGCCTGTTTGAGACCATAGAGAGAGCGGCGAAGTCGGCAGACCATACCATCAGGGACAGAATACCCGGGAGGTGGCTGCATATAAACCTCCTCACGCAACTCACCATTGAGAAAGGCGTTCTGAACGTCAAGCTGAGACAGAGTCCAATGACGAACAGAAGCTACAGCAAGGAGAGTGCAGACAGTGGTCATGTGGGCCACAGGAGCGAATGTCTCATCATAATCGCGTCCCTGTTCCTGCTGAAAACCACGAGCCACAAGACGAGCTTTGTAGCGCTCAAGAGAACCATCAGAGCGAGTCTTGATCTTATAGACCCACTTGCATGTGATGGGACGAACACTAGAAGGAAGGGAAACCAGATCCCACGTGCCAGAACGCTCAAGGGCAGCAAGCTCCTGGGCCATCGCAAGCTGCCATTCAGGCTGAGTCAGGGCAGCCCGATAGGAAGTCGGCTCAGCAACAACAGAGAGGCCGTACTTGGCAGGAGAGAAGCGATTAGGAGGGGGTCGAGGTCGAGCACGGAGATTACGAACTGGTGGAGGCGTGGAAGGAGGAACATCGGAAGTGGAAGACGTGTCAGGAGAATCATCCTCAACACGAGGGCGGCGAGTGTAGTGGATAGGAAAAGGAGAGAGAGGGCGACGGATCTGAGAGGATGGTGGAGAGGAGGATGGAGGGGATTGTGGTGTCGGTGGCATGTGAGGAAGAGGGAGACGGGTTGGAGGAAGGGGAGAGACCTGAGGCACAGATGAGGATGTATCAGGAAGGAGAAGGAAAGAAATATCGTCCACAGAGAACCTCGAGGAGAAAGGACGGGGGTAGTAAGAGCGAGACTCATCAAAGGTCACATCACGCGAGATGCGCAAGCGACGACCAACAGGGTCCCAACAGCGATAGCCCTTGTGCTCATCACTGTAGCCAAGGAAAACACACTCAACCGACTGAGCAGTCAGTTTGGTGCGTTCTCGTGGAGCAAGAAGGACATAGCACACGCATCCAAACATACGAAGAGCTGAGTAGTCAGGAGATCGATAAGTGAGACACTCCATAGGAATACCACCCTGCAGAGCAGTCGAGGGCTGAATGTTGATGAGATAGGTGGATGCAGAAACAGCCTCAGCCCAAAAGTGGGGTGGAAGAGAAGCGGCAATCATCAGCGCACGAGCCGTCTCAAGTAGACGACGATGCTTACGTTCAACAACGCCATTCTGAGCATGAGCACCAGGACATGAGAACTGGGCAAGAGTACCCTGTTCCACGAGAAAACCACGCAACAGCTGGGAGATATACTCTCCAGCGGAGTCAGCACGAAAAGTCCGAATGGGCGTGGAAAACTGGGTGTGAACCATGGTAGCAAAACGTTTGTATATAGAGAGAACCTCGCTACGAGATTTCATGAAGTAGAGCCAAGTGTAGCGAGAGAAATCATCAATAAACAAAACATAGTAGCGATGACCACCTTTCGAATCAAAGGGAGCAGGACCCCAAACATCAGAATGAACCAAATCAAAAGGATGCTGAGATACAGACTCACCGGTAGGATAAGGTAACTGGGTCTGTTTGCCAAGTCTACAACCATTACAATGTAAGGAAACATCTCCAGATATAGACCCTAAGAGGCCCTGACGAACTAAAGAAGATAAACGAGAGCCACAGATGTGACCAAGGCGATGATGCCACTGCTGGAAGGACGCAGACGAAGAGGCAGCAAGAGCATGAGAGCTGGCAGAAGCGGTGGCAGCGGAAGGCACACAAAGCCAGTCAACCTCCCAAAGGCCCTCTGACTCACGGCGCCGGGGGCCAACACCAACCAAAGCCTTGGTGCGACGATCCTGAATGGAGCAAGAGTCGGTATCAAGAATGACACGACAACCAGAATCAGTAAGTTGGGCAGCGGAAAAAAGATTCATGGTAAGGCGTGGAACATGTGAAACACTAGGAACAGAAAAAGATGGAGTAGAAAGAATGCCACGACTAGCAACAGGAAGAGGTGTGCCATCGGCAGTGAAAACATTATGAGGAAATTCAAGAGGTCGAAGGGAAGATAAAGCAGAAGAATCAGAGGACATATGAAAGGAAGCTCCAGAATCCAGAACCCACGAGGATGTACCTGACTGAGTAGGCTCTGGCGGGGGCGGAGTGGTGGTGGCAGTCACAGCAGCAACAGAACCCGTCGAGGAAGAACCAGAAGAAGCCAGCATGCGCTTGAGTCGCATAATATCCTGGTCAGTGAGTGACGGAGTCGAGGGAGACGCATGAGTCCCACTGGAAGGAGAGCGCCTCTGGTCTCGCTGTTTCTGGCGGCAATCAGACTCTGGGTGACCGTGCCTGGAGCAGTAGCCACAGAAAGTGTCACGGCGCGACCGGCCCTTCTCAGTATGAGGGGGGCGGCCCAAGGGTGGGCAGAAGCGGTGGAGCGATGGGACGAGCAGACAACACAGGAGCTCGAGCAGCCAACACAGAGGGAACCGCAAGCAAACCAGCTGACCGGAGGCGGGTCTCCTCAGCACGAAGCTCAGCAAGCACCTCCGAGATAGGAACACGACCACGAGCAAGCAAGTGAGCGCGCCGAGGCTCAAACTCGGAACGGAGGCGAGATAAGAACTCATGGACCCGCTGAAACTCCAAGTCGGACCTCATAGTCTGGCAACAACGGCAAGTTCCACAAACAACTGTCCGAAGTGAGTCAAGCTGGCGCCAGATGGCAGAACTCTGTGTGTAGAACTCATCAACAGAAGAGTCACCCTGCTGAAGAGCGTGCTCCTGACGCACCACAGATAAGTAGAGCGCATCACCAGAGGGCTGATAGCGTTGACAGAGGTAAGACCACATTGCTGCAACAGTACCGAGGCTCATGAACTCCGAAGCAAACTGAGAGAGGACACTCGCAGTGAGAACAGCAGCAACTCGAGCATCATCATTGCACCACTGAGTGTAAACAGACAGACCATCCCGGTAGAGAGAAAGAGCATCGGAATAGGCTGATACCTGCTGATCATAAGCATCCACCGCAACATCATCGAGAGCCTTGGCTGCATCCCGATCAGCCTGGGAAGCACCAGCAGCAAGAACAGGCGGCACCGGTGGGGTAGGAGCCATGGCAACGACAGGGCAGGGCGGACAGGGGACCTCGCCAGACAGAATGCCCCACAGAAGAAGGCCGCGCATGTGGATCCGCATGAAGCTCGCAAACTCAGCATAGTTGGTGCCATCGAAGATCACCGAGCACCGAGGAATAGCCACATAGCCCGACGAAGACATGACAAGCTCACTGTTTTTTTTATGCTGTTTTTTTTGGGTCAACGCCCGATTCGGGATCGGGATCTGGCCGGCAGCCGGGCGCGGCTGGGCGCGGGGCGGCCGGAGGCGGGGTGCCGGCGGCCGGCCGCAGCAGGGCGCGAGGCAGGCCGGAGGCGGGGCGCCGGCGGCCAGCCGCGGCAGAGGGCGGGGCGGCCAGGAACGGGCCGCCGGCAGCCAGCCGCAGCTGGGCGCGGGGCGGCCGGAGGCGGGGCGCGGGGCGGCCGGGGCGGCAGCTGCGGGCAGCAGCGGCAGCTGCGGGAACAGCAGCAGCGGCCGGGAGCAGCTGCGAGTGGGAGCAGCGGGGAGAGGAGGAGGAGGCCGGCGACGGGGAGAGGAGGCCAGCGGCGGGGAAGGAGATGGCTGGCGACGGGAGAGCGAGCGCACGGAGTCGCTACGTGCGGGAGAGGGAGAACCAGGCAAATGATACCATGTTAGACAAATGAGCAACTAGCTTTACTGAGGGGCCAAAGGCCAGAACATATACATGTGTGGTAAATGTTCTCTCTTACTAACCTAGCTTCAGGACGAACAACAGATTTGCTCACCATCTGATCTCTTTTGTGCGTTGCAGGTTTGCTACTAAATTCTCAAAAATATTGTGCTTTTGCATCACCATCGCGTGGAACCACGGGACCTGATCCAATGAATTCAGTGAACATTTTCTGTGTTTGAAAAATTATGGATCACTACATGTTCTACTGGAACAAGGTGAGATCCTTTTCCAGTAACCTTTTCATTTGAACACACATCATGTTTTTCCGAATATAACTGAACATCTGAAGCAGCCATGGTGTACCGGTGTATATATTTTGAAATTTACCGAAAAAAGGTTTCCCCCCGCTTTGTATTCCAAAGCAACGAACACCATACAAAATTTCAAGTCAGCATCTCCATGTTTGATTGCCACGGATTTCCTTATCAGAAAATTACAAGGGATTTTCATAAACTAGAAGATACCCCACGCTTTGCCGCAGGATTTTCTGTAATTGACATGGCACTTACAGTTACGGTTCTTGTTTAAGTACTATGCTTTGATTACCGTAATTGACATGTATCCCTTGTGTATTTTTTATATAATCGCCAGATTTATGTACGTTGCACTGTATCATTCTTATTGTTTTATATTTTTAATTTTACGGTTGATCTTAGTTAGAGATCAACTGAACTCTATTTTTGTGGCTTGTAAAATATAGATTACCGTAATGGGTAGTCTTCGCAAGGCTTCCGAGCCGAATATTCACGTACTATCTTCTTTTGACACTGCTGATTCTGGAGGCAAATTTTTGAGCCTATGTTCTCTGAGCTTCTAGATCAGAAGTACCACTTATTCTCTGTAGCAATAGCAAGATCAGAGCACCATTTTCATGTAATTACAGTTCTTTTGCTCATGTCTTACCGTTCCTATGCATATTCCTACAGTTGTCTAAAAAATTAAATTTACTGTTTCCAATAGTTTAAGTCTGATATGTACTACAGCTTGTAATCTGCACTAGTTGTACTCTATATCTACATCAGCAAGATGAAAACACCCATTTTATCTAATTACAGTTCTGTATGACCATGTACTCTATATCTACATCAGCAAGATTAAAGCACCCATTTTATCTAATTACAGTTCTGTATGACCATGACTTACTTTACCTATCTTTTGGTTTTATAGTTTTCTGAGAATTCTTATTCCTTTCTAGCTCTAGTGTAATTATGATGATACATAGTTGTTTTGTAATCTGTACTAGCTGAAGACTGACTTCATTTTGTTGTCCCGTTTGAACTTTTTTGGCAAAATCTTGTGGATTTGTAGAGGGAAAGGCAAGATCCTTGAAGTCTCAATCCCTATGAACAATAATGGAGAAGCTTTTTTTTTTTGGCAAAATCTTGTGGATTTGTAGAGGGAAAGGCAAGATCCTTGAAGTCTCAATCCCTATGAACAATAATGGAGAAGCTTTTTTTTTCGCGAATACGCGCTGAGGCGTATCATTCCATTGATAGAGGGGAGAGAGAGTACAATGTTGGTAACCCTAATAGCTGTACACTAGGAGGCGGCATTAGGGCGACCTGTGAGCCCGAGAGAGGGGGTTGCTCAGCCCCAAGATATAAAGATCAGGTTACAGGGAGGATCCTATCTAATCCTCGGGCGCCAGCTCTAGCCCAGCGTGACTGTAGCCTCGTCCTTGATCGTGTCTAGGAGCTCACTAGTGGAGGGTTGCAGGCCATCGAAGACGATGCTGCTCCTGTGCTTCCAGATGGCCCAAGCAGTTATGGTGACCAAAGAAGCGAAGCCCTTGCGGAAGCAGGATGGAGCGGCCAGAGTGCATGTGGACCACCATGCGAAGAGCTCAGTCTGTCCGTCCGGGGGTGCAATCGGTAGTCTGCACCACGACAGAACTTCGTGCCAGATGATGCGCGAAAACACACAGCCGGCGAGGATGTGGTGCAGCGTTTCATCGTCTTGGTCGCAGAATTGGCAGGCGGCAGGGTGCGGCAGCCCGCGGCGTGCCAGGCGATCGGCAGTCCAGCAGCGGTTTTGAGAAGTCAGCCAGAGGAAAAACTTGACGTTGAGTGGTGCCCAGCTACGCCAGATGAGCTTCCAGAAGGGCGCGGTAGTCGAGCCAAAGAACAAAGCGCTGTAACAGGTACTGGCTGTGTAGACTCCCTTGGGGGACCAACGCCAAGAGAGCGCATCCGGAGTGGAGGAGAGGGAAACCAGCCGCAGGCGGCGCCAAAGGTCAACGTACTCGAGGGTTGCCAGCGGGCCAAGGGCGCCGGCGATGTCTGAGATCCAGCCCTGGTTGCGCAGCCCGTCGCTGACAAGGCGCGTGTGTTTCCTTCTACGCGGAACCATGGCCGCGAGGGTGGGGGCGATTTCAGCAATGGACTGGCCGTGGAGCCAGTGATCCGTCCAGAACCTGCATGTATGGCCATCGCCAAGCGCCTAGACCGTAGAGGCACGGAAGATCTGCTGAACCTCGCGATCGTACGTCAGGTGTAGGTGGCGCCAGGGGCGTGTGGGGTCCGTGGCCTGCAGCCAAAGCCATCTTCTGCGCAGCGCGATGCCGACGCGGTGCAGGTCACGCACGCCAAGGCCGCCCAGCTCGACAGGGCGGCATACCTTGGCCCAGCTGACGAGGCAACAGCCAGCGCGCGCATCTTTGCATCCTTGCCAGAGGAAATCGCGAATGATGCGTGTGACTCCTCAAGATGGGTTTGGAGATAGCCATGGCCATAAGGATGTGGGCCGGCATCGCGGTGAGGACATGCCGCACGAGCGCTAGCCGTTCGCCTCGGTTGAGCAGCGCGGCCTTCCAGGTTGCGAGCTTGAGGAGGAGCTTGTCAAGGAGGGGCATCAAGTCGGAGGAGGAGGCCTTGCGCACGGACAGTGGCAAGCCAAGGTACTTGATCGGGAAGTGCTTGACGGGGCAGGACAAGGTGGAAGCAATGGCGGGCACCTCGGGGGGGGGGGGGGCACCTGATAGGCGTAGCCGAGCACTTGGCAAAACTAGTCCGAAGGCCAGAGGCATTGCCAAATGTGTCCAAGAGCTCGTGGATGGTGCGCAACTCGGCCAAGTCTGGGTGACAGAAGAGCACGACGTCGTCGGCGAAGAGGGAGATGCTAGAAGCCGCGTGCCTGTTGGTGAGCCGTTGAAGGACGCCGTTGGAGACGGCATGTTGGAGCAGGCTGTTTAGAGTGTCAATGACGATGGCGAATAACATGGGGGAGACAGGGTCCTCGTCCAAGCACTTTAAAAGAACATCATCAACTGTTCGGCGATAGAGACCATCATCTCTCATTGTGTATTTGAAAGCCATACGCCGAACAACCCTGTCTACTCTTCTACTAGGATCACACAAATAATCAATAATGGGGTTCCTCCAGTCTTGATTTTCTCCTGCATTGAATACTTCATTAGTGGCCGAACCGGTGGGCTCCGGTTCAGCCTCCCCTATGTTGGCAAGACTAGACATCGGCCTTAGGGAAATATGAAACATGCCACGATCAACATGATAGCCGGATGCTTGTTGTGGCAACTCATTTGCTCTCCAATTGTCATGTCTAGATATGTGAGCAATGCTAAAATAATCCAAAGTAGAAATTATATCTAGACATTTATCAAGATAAACATTAAGTGATTCGTCAAAACATTGAAAAACTTTGGTTATTTGTTGCACTACTAATAACGAATCACCAAAAGCCTCAATATGTGTAGCACCTATGGCAAGCAACATCTCTAAGCCGAATAACAATGCTTCATATTCGGCTTGATTATTTGTGCAAAAATATTCTAAGCGGCATGAGGCTTCAAAAACAGCACCATGAGGTGCTACACCTTGGCCATGGCTACAAACTGAACCATCAAAGTATAATTTCCAAGGTATTAATGAGACAAGGTTTATATCAACATCATGCTTGTCATTAATCCGATGTTCAACAATTAGATTAGCAACGATTTGGCCTTTCATGGATTTTAGAGATTCATAAGCCAAATCATATTCAATCAAAGCATAAGCCCACTTGCCAATTCTACCACTAAGAATTGGTCTATGCAACATGTATTTAATGACATCGGGTTGACAAGCTACTATGCAAGCACTCGGCACTGAATAATGTCTCAATTTTGTGCAAGCATAATATAAGCATAGACATAGTTTTTCAATAAATGTATACCTTGTCTCGGCGTCCAATAAGCGCCTGCTCATATATGTAATGGCATGTTCTTTTCCTTCGGTGTCTTGAGTCAAAACAGCACCAATAACACCTTCCTCTGCTGCAATGTAAAGTTTAAATGGCTCCCTATGCTTGGGTGCTTTCATCACCAGAGGAGTGCATAAATAACTTTTGATCATATCGAAGGCTTCTCGCTGTTTTGCCCCCCAATTAAAATCAACATCATTCTTTAACCAAAGGATATGAGTAAATGCATCAACTTTTCTTGACAGATTAGCTATGAACCTCCTCAAATAATTGACCTTGCCAAGGAACTTTTGCACATCCCTCTTACACGTTGGAGCCTCCACTTTTTGTATGGCCTCTATCATTTTAGGATCAATTTCTATGCCATCTTCATGAATAATGGAACCCCAAAACTTGCCAGCTGACACGCCGAATGCACATTTCAAAGGATTCATCTTGAGTCCATACTTCTTCATTCTTTCAAAAGCTAGACGTAAATCGGCCAAGTGAGATTCAAAAGCGTCCGATTTGACAACAATATCATCAATATAGACTTCAAGTATGATGCCGAGTAAATCATGAAAAAAAATCAAATTCATAGCCCTTTGATATGTGGCGCCATCATTTTTTAATCCGAATGTCATCACCGTCCACTCGAATAAACCAAGGAAACCAGGGCATCGGAAGGCCGTTTTGGACATGTCCTCTTCGGCCATAAAAATTTGGTTATACCCCGCATTACCATCAAGAAAGCTAATGACCTTATGTCCAGAAGCATCATTAATAAGCATATCGGCTATTGGCATTGGATACTCATCTTTAGGTGTAGCCCTATTCAAATCTCTGAAGTCAATGCACACCCTCAACTTGGCGGAGCCTTTTTCCTCTACTGGCACAATGTTAGAAATCCACTCGGCATATCTGCAAGGTCTAATAAAATTAGCTTTAAGCAAACGACCGATCTCTTCCTTGATTCGGTCATATGTTTTTAGATTAAACTTTCTGGCTGATTGCTTGTATGGTCTAAAACCGGCCTTTATAGGTAACCGATGCTCCATTAGCTCTCGGCTTAAACCTGGCATCTCATGATATTCCCATGCAAAGCAACAAACATATTCTTTCAATAGCTCGATTAACTTAGCTTTACAATCGGCTCTCAAATTTTTGTTTACAAACGTCAGCCGAGTGACTGAACCATCTCCAATATCTATCTTTTCTAATAGATCGGCCGACGTAAAACCTTGTCTAAGTTTATCCATGTCATCTAACTCCTCTATAGATTCATACATATCGTTCTCGCTGGACAGATATTTTATAAGACGTTTTTGTAACCACTCGGAATTAGAATCCATTTAAATATATCATTCCTTGGAGCCGATTGCACTCAGTCGACTTTAAAGAGACGGGCACGAAGCCATTCTTGGTGGCGCTGAGAAAAGCAAATTCTGATAAATCGCGCCCCGTTAAGCTAGTAGCATTGGGATGCTGCCAATCCAGCGATGCATCGGCCAAAGCAACATAAGCCGAATTATCCGCATGAATGACCTCCACTTCATCATCTACTCATTGGATCAAAAACTGGTGCATAGTGGAAGACACGCACTGGTTTGCATGAACCCAATCACGGCCTAGTATGACGTTGTAGTTACCTTGCACCTCGGCAACAAAGAACGCAGTAGCCAAAGTTTTGCTCCCAACTGTAAGCTCCACATACATTACACCTTTGGCCTCAGTTTTCTCTTTGCCTTCAAATCCATTAAGCACCATATTGGTCTTGATCAATTGTTCATCAGGTAAACCCAATTTTTTGAAGACCGAGTATGGCATAAGATTTACCACAGCACCACCATCTACAAGCATTCTAGCAACCGACGATCCATTAATGTGACCTTTAAGTAACAATGGCTTCAAGTGTGTCACCGGTTCTTTTGGCTTCTCAAATATAGCATTTTTAGGACCAAAATCTAGCTGAGCTACTTCCCCTTCTTCATCTATAGCACGAAATTCAGCGGGTAAGTAATACACCATATTGATATCCATACCTTCGCGGACCGGTGTAGGCTCATAATCTAACATATCATCTTCCTCCTAGGGCGTGTTCATCGATTCTGAAATTTGTCCAAGCGAAGTGGAATCAATCGGTGGTGGGGACGATGTAATAGTAGTGGCATCATCCTTCTTTGGTGGTGTAGGTGTTGCCGTGACAGATGTAGAAGACACTGCACCTTGTATTTGTTTAGGTATCCATACTTGTTTTGTATGTACCATAGGCCGAATTTCGTTGAACAATTTATCTCTTTGCTTCTCGGCCTCCTGTTCTACCATCTCTTGGCTCCTCATGCGCTGCAATCTCCTTTTTTGTGCCTTGGTCAGACCGGACGGACACCACTTAGGCTGAGTATATTTCGGATCCCTCGATTTGGCCTTGCTTGTGCTAGCTTCATGACCATTAACCATGGGACCTTGCTGGACAACAGCCACATTTTTATTGGAACTAGCCGGATTTTCAATAATCGGCTCTTTGATGATTAATTCTTTAGTGCCTATCATAATAATTTCAGCACTAGTATTCTTCTCCTTTTGCTCGCCAGGCTTTGAAATTTTAGCACTTGGTGATTTAGCACGCCACACTTGCTTCCCAACCCTTTTTTGATTATCTTGCATTGACCGATTGACGCCATTGTTTAAACGGCCTCGTGTGGGATAAGAAAGTCTCTCATGAACGGGCTTCCTTGATTCTGCCCAACCCGGATGAAAAGCAAAAGGGGCCATTGGGGGCTGCCACCATCCTCCATTGAAGTCTCCCATGTAGTATGGCGCATAGGAGGGTGGCGGCATCCGTGGTCCTGGTGCCCACGACCCATATGGCCTTGCATGATGCCGAAATTCTTCCCGAGGAGGTGACCTTGAGCGCTTCAAATTTGATGGCCGGTTAGAGCTAGAACCGGCCACTTTACTGGCATACTTGGACAACAACTTATCAAAAGTTGGCTTGATTTTCTTGCGCTGCACCTCAGCTTCATTCGTCTTCCACTTGCCAACTTCAGGACTCTTGGGTTTAACAAATTTAACTTGAGTGTCCTGTTGCCCC
>LR738712.1:73477482-73489975 GCA_902687465.1 Secale cereale
CCCCCTATATTTTATAGACAGGCAACACTTGCATCAAACATATAAGAGAGATAATCAAGGATGCAAGGAATGGCATGTGAGCATAAAGATATGGCACAAGATAAGCGTAATATCTCACAAGCTAACAAAGTACTAGACATAAAGATAGTGATAAGGTAGCATATGTCTCACACCATACGACTTGGTCTCCAGATCTCACAAACACAAACCAAAGAAAACGATAAAGAGTTCACGAGAAAGAAAAGCAAGCAAATAAGACGCACTCGTGGCTCGTGAAATCCCTAAACTCTCTCCCCCCTTTGGCATCGAGACACCAAAAGGGCAAAGAGCACTACAACGGTCACAAGTGGTAGCAACACAGAGGATCCTCATCATCACCACTCCCCATGGTCGTTGGAGTCATCATCATCAACAGCAGTGGTAGTCTGATCAGCCTCTGAGTCTGTCCACTTGCAATGCTGAGTGATCCACTCCTTATCATCTGTGATCCGCGCCTCTGACCCAATGAAAACCTCGACCCCAAGATGCCTCATGACGATCTTATCTCGACTGCAGGGCTTCTTCTCTGCCACATGTGCCTTGTACCGCCCTTGAGCCTCCATGCAGAACAACTTCTTCATCTTTGACTTGAGCTTCTTAGCCCAAGAGGGCTCCAGTCCAGATGGCTCATAGTCGGTCTCATCATCATCCTCGACTTCATCCTCATCCATAGGAGCCCCCGTCTCAGGAACATGAGTGCCCCAGTTCTCCTTTTGCCTCAGTCAAGCCACCTCATGAGAGGTCAAGTCACTAGTCACAAACATCTCATCGGGATAAGTGAATGCCCATGCCTTCTCAATAAGCAACATCAGGTAAGGACCATAAATGGGACACTTGCGCTCCGTAATGGCCGATAGAAGATCCGACCACATGATATGAGAAACATCCCAAGATTGCCCTGTGCTCTCCTTCTGACAGAAGAGCAACAAATCCACTAGGTAGGAGTGTACCTGATCCAAGTTCCCAATGCGAGGGAAGAGAGTGTGCCTGAAGTGCGATGCATAATATCCAGGAACGGGTAGTATCCGATCGCATGATACCCGTTCCTGGATATCATGCATCGCATCTCGGGCACTCTCTTCCCTCGCATTGGGAACTTGGATCAGGTACACTCTTGGGTTCATGAACATTGGGGAGGAAGAGGTGGACTTCTTGGGGAAGAAGACCCCCTTTATATAGTGGGGAAACAAATCCAACCGTTACCCAGTTTTCAGCCCGCAGCAAGCGGTACTACATCTCAATGGAGCGGTACTACCGCCCATGCGGTAGTGCACGTAGTGCAGTGCAACGGTGCAAGACCACAAGCCGGTAGTGCCGCCGGAGCGTTAGTACCGTTGGGGTTGCAGCACAGGGCGCTAAGGAAGCAGGGCAGACCAGGTGGGGTGTGCCACACCAGCGGTAGTACCGCTGGTGGCAGCGCTACTACCGCATATCGGGCGGTACTGCAGCTCCCCAATGCCACCTTACTACAGCTGAGGAGATAAGGAGGTCTGGGAGAGCATAGCCGTGAGTGGAGGTGGCAGCGGTGGTAGGCGTGGTACTACCGCTTACAAGCGGTACTGTTGCTGCTACTGCCACTTGCCCAGCTGGGTCGAAAGGGGCTCAACGGTAGTGAGCCGGTGGGACTACCGCTTAGTCTGACACGAAAAGTCGAGACCTGAGCGGGAGAGGTAGTAAGCGCGGTCCTGGGAGTGGTACTACCACTTATAAGCGGTACTACTTCTGCCCGCCGCGGTACTACCGCTGGCAACACTCCAAGCCCCCCTTCTAAGTAACAGAAGGGGAAACTCCAAAGAAGCGGAAAGATACAGAGGGTGCAAATGAAAGCGTATACGTGTTGATTCCAGCCAAACCTTTCCGACACGGACCCCTTAATAGTACGGTTCTCCTATGACTCAAATCCACCGAAAATGAAACGAAGGAAAATGACTGTCTTCTCTTAGAACGCTGAGCGGCTCGAGTCGTCTTCTGCCATATGATCAATTATTTGAAATGCTCAATGCACACGATTAGTCCGCAAAAACATTGTCATTAATTACCAAAACCATCAAGGGAGAAATATGCCCTAACACTCGGGAAGCTGCATCCGCATTAAACCCGTGGCTCCCGAGAGGTCGCATCGGTCAACGTAGCCCTCCTGTCTGGTCACATCACGCGGCATCAATGTCGGCCCAGCGTCCGACATTGATGCGGCGTAGGAAGCGTTGCGTGCATCGAACGAAAAGCGCTAGAGAGGCGGGTGTGATTCTTTGGTGGGCCATGTTAGTCAGACACGGGCGTGGCAGCGGTTTGAACGCTCGCAAAGCCCCCCTCCCTCAGTTTGTCTCCCGTTTGTGGGAAAAAGTGTGTTCGGGCCGCTGAACGGACCGTGTTGGATGGCAAAACACGTCCGGACCACTCGGTCCGAACGATTACAAACTGATTAAGGGTCGGTGTTAGAGATGTCCTTAGTTTGTGAGGATGGTGTATCGCCCCATCTGGCCAAGATCCCATATGATTCTCACCTCCTTTATCTTTCGCTCGATTAGCATAACTTCCCACCTGTCCTTACCGATCGGGCTAAGCAACTCTAGCGGATCCCTCAAAATCTACCCCTTCAAAACCTCCTCAAATCTTAACTCCTTAATTTTGAGGAGTTAAAAAAGGTGGTTCTTAGCCGGACTCATAAATCTACTCCCTAATTTTTTTGCACACGATTTCATTTCAAACACAAATTGAATGTACTTGATTAAACAAAAGGAAGCACATCGTACATAGGATAACACAAATTTAATTTAGATTTTTCGAACAACATAAAACTACTTCTGTGAGGTTCTTGCCTTTTTATCAACAACAAGGTTGATTAGTATATGTTGAGTGCACTAATGCTCTACTGAAATTATCCTGTTCATTCTTATGATCACTTTGCTGATGGAGTAGCTAGTGGTTGCAATTTTTAGGCACTTACAGTTATGGTTCTTGTTTAAGTATGTGCTTTGATTACTGTAATTGACATGTATCCCTTATGTAATTTTTATATAATCGCCATGGACAATATATGTACTTTGCACTGTATCATTCCTATTGTATTATATTCTTCTTTTTACGTTGATCTTAGTTAGAGATAAACTGAACTCTATTTTTTGTGCCTTGTAATATATAGATTACTGTAATGGGTAGACTCGGCAAGGCTTCTGAGCCGAATATTCGCGTACAATCTTTTGACACTGATGATTTGGGAGGCAAAATATGTTCCAATGACTTTGCTGAAGATGATTCATACCCTATTTTCCAGGTTAATTTATGTCTTTTTAGATTTTTTTCCCAAGTCTACTAGGTTTTCATGCTTTGTGCTTACTAAATTTCTTTTTATTTCAACCTTTTCAGGATCTATTGATGGACGATGATAATTTTGTTAAAGTTTGTATGATTTCAATGCGACCCATGTGAGTTTTTTAGCCTATGCTCTTTGTTTTTCGTTTTAATTACGGGCTCGGTGATTCTAGTCAGTATGGTGTGTACCTTGATGCTCCATTTTTTTTCCTGTGTGTGCAGAAAGTGAAATGTCTGAAATGCAAGCAAACATCTGTTGGTGCTAGAAATGGTATGTAGTCTTTGTGTGTGCAGAAATTTCATTGGTTCTGTTTGCTTTTGATGCAGCATGTACCTGCACATTGAGACAGGGAATGTTCATTAGCTAGATATGTTGAATGCAAATTGAAATAATTGTTTTGTTGTTTTTTTGTTGGTATTTCTTTTGGTTTTTGGTTAGTTTCAGTAATATATAGGCTTACAGTAGTATACAGACTGTGCATGTATATGTTTTACAGTCTTCAGTCTGTTTCTTTTTTATTCTAGGTAGGTGTATTTTCTCTTTGTGTTCCAATGTTCTCTGTCTGTGCATGTAGGTAAAAATTCACTATTCTCTCTTGGTTTTAGTTTGCCATCTAGTTTTCCCTCAACTATTTGTGTCTCTCTATGTAGGGGTTTTGTATTTTAGTTCCAGCTATTTTTCATCCCCTTAGCAAGTTTATTTTCCGTTAGTGTTTGACCTTTTCTCATTGACTTGTTGTTTGAAGTCCATTTTCACTTTCCATGTATGTAGGTTAATATATTTTTTTGACGGTGCTACGGCGGGCTTACGCTGGTCTGAACCTTTTCATTAATAACCAGAGTACGTTTACAGAAAAGAACCAGAGAGGAGAGGAGAGGAGAAGCAAAAACATTTAGTTTAGGTTACAATCTCATAGACAGGTGAAACAACATGGTACCCCAGTCGCGCAGCAGACTGCGCGCCTGCTCATTATTACATCTGCTGGACCAAAGCAGAACATCATCAGCAGCAGAACGAACGATTAGGTGAACCGGTTGAGTGTCGTCCCGGAAGTCTTTTACATTCCGTCTCTTCCATATATTCCACAGAATGGCAATGATTATTGACTTATTGTAGAGCGAACTTTGTTCTGCATGTCATCGCCCCAAAGATCCCGAAGATCTGTGGGTATTCCTGGAGTGAGAGAAGATAGTTCTCCCCACAGGGAATTCAGCTCTGGACAGTGAAGAAGCAGGTGGTTTAGACTTTAGAGACTCTGTCATCGGGCAGAGGGGGCATGTAGGTTAATATAAATCCCCTTTTCTCTGTCTTCTAGTTTACCTGCTACTGTTGATCGCTGTTTTAAATTTATTTCCGTTAGTATTAAAGATAATTTATCACAATGTACTGTTTTATTTACAGTCCATTTACTCTGTTCATGTATTCCAGTATTTACTTTTTCCGGTGGTCGGCTTGTTGCCAATATAGTTCAGTGTAAATTTGGGTTTTGAGGACTGCAGGTCATTAATTGATACTCCCCCCGTCTCATAATATAAGAGCATTTTTGACACTAGTGTAGTGTAAAAAATGATCTTATATTATGGGGACGGAGGTAGTAATGATTAGTGTACTGAGCTGTCAGCCTCTGCTGTTTCTTGAGCCTATGTTCTCCGAGCTTCTAGATAAGAAGTACCAGCTATTCTCTATAGCAATAGCAAGATCAGAGCGCCATATTCATGTAATTACAGTCTGTTTGATCATGACTTACTGTACCTATATTCATGTAATTACAGTCTGTTTGATCATGTAATTATGATGATACATACGTAGTTGTTGGTAATCTGTACTAGCTGAAGTCTATGACTTCATTTTGCTGTCCCTTTTGATGTTCTTAGCAAAATCTTGTGGATTTGTAGAGGGAAAGGCAAGGCCCCTGAAGTCCCAATCCCGATGAACAATACTGGAGAAGCGTAGACAAAGCAAAATTGGTGGTGAGGGATGCTTTGTTGTGTTGCATCTGTCATTGTTCCTTCCAGGTTTGTCCCAGTGTTCTTGCTGTATCTTTTGCCCCAATTGTTGCTTGCCTGTCCATGCTATAAGTTTTGCCCCAATTTCTGCGTGTCAGGGCCGTTTTTGTAGTCGTTAGGTGAGAACGTTTTAGGCCCTACTCTTTTCTCTGCCTTTTTTGTTCCCTGTCTATTTTATTTCATTTGGAGGTCAGATAAACAGTCCCTTGATCTATGAAGCACCCTAAGCACGACAGCTAGACCTTCGCTACTTTTTGCAAACCGGATACTGGAGTTACTTCAAGAGGATCTTGATTCATCAAAAAAAAAAAAAAAAGAGAATTGCCTGGTTAATTTGTGGAACACGGGACGAAAACCATTATAGCATGCGTTAAAGCAGTTGGTCCAAAGTTACAGCGAGCATTCAAATCTGCACCAGCCTATGGATAACAGTAAAAGAGATTTAGATGCACAGCTGGTACAAGTTATCATGACACATTCAACCAAAAAAAATAAGTTCCTCTACAAACTGAGGACACCTAATAGTTACCGTAAGAAGATAAAACTCAGGACAGTCAAACATAACAAAATATATCAAGCCAGTGAATTACTGGACCTCAATCAGTAGCTCCATGCATTTCAAGGACCTCTCCTTGTGCGGTAGATGTCCCGGAGGAGCCCCTGAGCATGACCACGGGGGTGGTCAAAGTCACGAAAGGTGACGTGTCCGAGGCTCAGATTATGCAGATGCTTAATGAGTTAGCTCCAGGTAACTTTCATTGGGAGCTTATCAGACTTGAGCCCAATATGTACAAGGTTGACTTTCCTACAGTTGAGGACTTGCAGCGACTCCTGAGCTTTGGGTTATGCAAAGTGCCTGGCACAGAGTGCATCCTTGAGTTCCATGAGTGGAAGAAGGTTGAGCCAAAGGGCAAGCCTCTTTCTCAGGTCTGGCTACGATTCTCGGGGCTCCATCGAAACCGTTGCATGATGCTAGAGTTGTTGCTAGCTTGGGGATGCTGGTTGGGAAACCTGAGAGGGTGGATGTGGCCTTTACCCGAGCTAACGGGGTGGCTAGATTGCTGGTCAGTGTTCTAGACATCGAGTCTGTGCCAGACGTGGTTAAGTGGACTCATAGGGGCCAGATTTATAACCTTGAGATTGAGTTTGAGGATCCCGACCTTTTCGCTGAGGCTTTGGCATGGTCTGATGTTGATATGCTTGATAAGGATGATGGCTCGGGTAACAAGGAGGTGAGAGAGGAGGATCGTGGGCGAGAGTTGTCCAACGGCCCGGGTTCCGTCGCGCAGGCGCCCGGTAATGGGACTGTACCTATGAACACTCTCAGATTTGGTTCGTTTGAGCCAGCTCCGGCTCCTCTTAGACTTTGGAGTGATCGGGTGGAGAATGATGACGTGTTAGAACGCACGCTCCCTCCCCTGGACTTTGCTGCTACAGATGGTTCTGTGGTCGGTTGCTTGGATGCAATCGCCACTGACTTGACTTCAGTCGAGGGTGGGGAGGATCTTGGGCAGGCGGCCCCCTTTCCCCCACTTCTTCTGTTGTTTCTCCATAGGTGAGGACTCCGATGGTGCCGGATGCGGTTGTGGCTGAGTCTCGGACCTTGGTAGGGTCCGGTTTGGGAGGGGGGGGGGGTCCGGGCAGGCGGCCTCAGTCCTTCCCTCTCATGCGGCGGCCATGGTGGCCGCGTCTGTGGCGTCCACGAGCTCCGGGAGGTGGCCGATATCCCCTGAGCTGCAGTTGCCGTGCAAGGCGACGCCACCTGTGGAGGCCGTGTCTCCCTCTAGCCAGGGGGCCCGGCCGAGTGGAGGGTGTGGGCAGGAGGCCCCCGCACTCACTTCCCCTCGCACGATGGTAGAGGAGGCACCCCTCGCTGCATCCTCGGATTCCTCGCTGGTGCCTGCGTCGGATCCAGGTCGGCGGGGCCATGTTGGGGATGGGGATGTTGGCTTTACCCCAAACGTGGTCACTTAGGAGGAGGTCATCGCTTTTGGAGGGATCCCGGATCCTCTGTCTGAGGGGCGACGGATGAGCTGTCGCCTCCAGGATCAGCCAGATGTTGATGACATGCAGCTGAGGTGCGCCATGCGGGCGGCCAAGCTCCGTGACATTCAGGTCACTACAGGTTTGTCGGTCAACACTTCCAATTCCATTTTGCACTTTTCTAATGATGAAATCATTCATAATGCAAACCAGTTAGGAGTTTCACTAGGTGGCAATGATAGTGAAATATGTAAATCCATTAATGATATCCTGGATCTCGAAGCGGAACGAGCTTTAGAGCTGATTCGCAACTTAGCTGCGGTCAAACCTATGAATGATTCCGATATTGATGCGTTGGGAGTCAGGGTTCTCGATAGTTTTTGCACGAATCTTGACCCATCCCTTCCTGAGACGGAGGAGGATGATTGTCTTAATTCCCTTAGAGACTCTACCCCTTTCGTTTCTCAGGAAGCTAGGTCCACGGAGCCCGGTTGTGAGGATCGGGTGGAGGATCAAGACAAGCCTAAACGCAAGTGGAAACGAAAGATTTATCCAGCATTGGCCGTGCGTAGAAGTGCTAGGATCCGTACTACTAAAAAAAATTCCATGATGAAATATGAGAGGAATCTTTTGGAATAGCAGAGGTCTGACAGACTTGGCTAAAAGAAGGTTTCTAGCGGATGCTTCTATTGAACATAAATTAGATTTTATCGCCCTCTCTGAAACTGGAATGGACAATTTCACCCCCCAGTTTCTAAGTACTTTTACGGGAGGTGTTGAGTTCGATTGGCATTGCCTACCACCGAGAGGAAGGTCCGGTGGGATCTTACTCGGGGTTAAATGCGAGTCCTTGGAAGTTAGAAGTGTGGTTATGGGAGATTTCGCGGTTAAGTTCCGGGTTAGATCGAAGGTCGATGGGTTTAATTGGGCGCTGGTGGCGGTATATGGTGCCGCGCAGCCAGAACTCAAACCAGAGTTTTTGGCGGACCTTGTCCGTATTTGTGGTTCTGAGCAGCTTCCAATCTTGGTTGGGGGCGACTTCAACATTATCAGAAGAAGAGAGGAAAAGAATAATGATAACTTTGACGGCACATGGTCGTTTATGTTTAATACCATTATTGAAAGCTTGGATCTGAGAGAGATCGAGCTTTCGGGTAGAAAATTTACTTGGGCCAATACATTGCCAAACCCGACGTTTGAGAAGCTGGATCGTGTCCTCGCGAGCGTCGAGTGGGAGCACAAATTTCCCCTAGTAACTGTCCAAGCGTTATCGCGCGCAATCTTCGACCACACCCCTTTGCTAGTTGACTCTGGTGAGGCAAAGCATGTGAGCAATAAAAACACCTTTTCTTTCGAATTGGCGTGGTTCGAAAGGGAGGGCTTCTTGGATCTGATAGCCAGGGAATGGGCTATAGATGCAGGAGGGAGGACCTCTGTTGAAAGATGGCAGAATAAAATAAGACACTTAAGAAGTTCCTTACGTGGGTGGGCATCTGAGTGGGATTTATAAGGTTGAAAAGGAAAGGCTCCTTACACTTATTCAATCCCTAGATGTAAAAGCCGTGTCCGCAATTCTGGACACCATGGAGCTAGACACTAAAATACGTGCAAAGATGAGATTGAAAGAGCTATTGCGGGAAGAGGAATTGAAGTGGGCATTACGAGCTAAGGTTCGCAAAGTTGTCCAGGGGGACGATAACACTCGATTCTTTCATATGATCGCCAATGGCAAGCACAGAAAGAAAAGAATATTTCAGCTTGAGCAAGACGAGGGGACAATCTTAGGTCAGGAAAACCTAAAGGTGTATATAATGAATTACTACAAGCAGCTGTTTGGGCCTCCGGAGGATAATTTCGTATCCTTGGACGAGGCGAGGGTTGATGATGTTCCTCAACTTGCTGCAGATGAAAATGATATTTTGACTGCCCCATTTACGGAGAAAGAGGTGTATGAGGCTATTTCACAGATGAAGAATAATAAAGCTCCTGGGCCGGATGGTTTTCCGGCGGAGTTTTATAAAAAGTGTTGGCATATTATTAAAGGGGGTTTGATTCCGATGTTCCATGATTTATTCTTTGGGCTGCTTCAGTTGTTTCATTTGAATTTTGGAGCGATAACTTTGCTTCCTAAGAAAACAGAGGCTGTGAGAATCGAGCAGTTTAGGCCGATCTGTCTTCTTAATGTAAGTTTCAAAATTTTCACCGAGGTTGGGACTAACAGACTTACACAGATAGCGCACTCAGTGGTGCAGCCGTCCCAAACCGCTTTTATGCCGGACAGAAACATCCTAGAAGGGGTTGTGGTCCTTCATGAAACGCTCCATGAAATTCATACGAAAAACTAGACGGGGTTGTTTTCAAAGTGGATTTCGAGACAGCGTACGATAAAGTCAAATGGCCATTTCTTCAACAGGCCTTGCGTATGAAAGGTTTCGATCAGGCTTGGAGATGCCAGGTAGAATCTTTCACGCAAAAAGGGAGTGTTGGAATTAAAGTAAATGACGACTTGGGTCATCACTTCCAAACACATAAGGGCCTGAGACAAGGAGATCCGATGTCACCTATTCTGTTCAACATATCAGTAGATATGTTGACGATTCTAATAGGAAGGGCTAAGGAGGCTGGTCAGGTAGGTGGCCTGGTTCCTCATCTAGTTGATGGAGGTGTGTCTATCCTACAGTACGCTGATGATACTATCATTTTTATGGAGCATGACTTGGCAAAAGTGCAAAACGTGAAGTTGGTGCTATGTTTATTCGAACAATTGACCTGGTTAAAGATTAACTTTCATAAAAGCGAATTGTTCTGTTTTGGAAGAGCCAAAGAGGAACAAGATGCTTACAAACAATTGTCCGGGTGTGAATTGGGGGCTTTATCCTTCACGTATTTGGGTATACCAATCCATCATCGTAAGCTGACCAACAGAGAATGGAAGTGCATTGAGGATCGATTTGAGAAGAAACTGAGCTGCTGGAAGGGCAAGCCGATGTCATACGGAGGCCGATTAATTCTTATTAATTCGGTTCTCACGAGTATGCCCATGTTTCTCTTGTCCTTTTTTGAGGTACCAGTTGGAGTTCGAAAAAGGCTTGACTTATATCGATCTCGTTTCTTCTGGCAGAATGACGAACTAAAGCGAAAATACAGACTCGCTAAATGGTATATTATTTGTCGACCGAAGGACCAAGGGGGTCTAGGCATTGAAAATCTCGAGGTCAAGAACAGTTGTCTTCTCAGCAAGTGGTTGTATAAGCTTTCTGTTGAGACAGGGGCCACATGGGCGCAGATTATGCGTAATAAGTACCTTCATTCCAAAACCTTATCTCAGGTGACAGTGAGGCCGACGGACTCGCCTTTTTGGAAAGGACTGATGAGAGTGAAATCGGTTTTTTTCAATAGGACAAAGTTTATAGTTGGAAACGGTACCGCTACGAGATTCTGGGAGGATACATGGCTAGGGGAAACTCCCCTCGCACTTCAATATCCTTCGCTTTATAGCATTGTTCAACGAAGAGACGCTTACGTTGCAACGGTACTTCAGTCCACTCCTCTCAATATTCACTTTAGGAGGACTCTAGCCGGAAACCGTTTGGAAGCCTGGCTCCATCTAGTGAGAAGACTTGATGGATTTCAACTCTCTCAACGGCCTTACCAGTTGTCTTGGAAGCTAACTAGGAATGGAGAGTTTACAGTTAAATCCATGTATCTGCATGTTATCAATTCGAGCTCTATTCCCAGCTCGAAATATGCTTGGAAAGTCAAAGTTCCTTTGAAAATTAAAGTGTTTATGTGGTTTGTACATAAACAAGTCATTTTAACAAAGGACAACTTGGTAAAACGCGACTGGACATGATCTACAAGATGTAGTTTTTGCGGTCGGGATGAATCCATCAAACACCTCTTTCTTGATTGCCCTTTGGCAAAAATATTGTGGCAAACGGTTTACATTGCCTTTAATATTACTCTGTCGAATACTATCAACACATTATTTGGGACGTGGCTGGATGGGATAGATGTCGAAACAGCGAGACACATTCGTGTAGGAGTATGAGCGCTATAGTGGGCAGTCTGGAACTGCAGAAATGATTTGGTCTTTAACAGAAAAACAAACATTCATTTTTTGCAGGTTATTTTCCGAGCCACTGCGTTGATCCGTATGTGATCGTTACTCACTCCGACGAAGGCCAGGGAGCGTATAGTTACTGGATCTATCCGGTGGGAGATGGTAGCTCGGGCTATTTTCAACTGGTTTGGATGGCGGCTATGTAATAGGATAGGCAATTAGTTTTCCTGTCTTTTTTATGCCAGCCGGTTGTGGCTTTACCTTTGTTTTCGTGCTCTTCATGAGCACTCTTCGTTTTTGTTGTTTTAGACTTGATGACTTGTGTTGAACCTTTTTGCTTATTAATAAGGATGGCTGTATGCATCGTTCTGATGCAGAGGTCGGAGAGATCCCTTAAAAAAAATGGTTTTCAAAATAATATTTAGGTGCACCTCCAAGAATAAAGCATTACATCACCAAGCACACACAGTTTATCGCATTTGCCTTTTCAATTTATAATATGCACTCAACTAACTGAGGATGGAATAAACATACTTACATCAGCACCATGCTCCAGCAGAACCTTCACAGCCTCAGCTTTGTCCTTTCCAAGCGCCGCGTGTAATGGGGTACCATCCTGGGCAAAAAACACATATGACCTGACAACTAAAACAATTCAAAGTTTGAACTGCTCCAAAAAAAATCACGCTGCTGACCTTTTCGAGTAGCGCCCGACAGCAGGGCGCTGCACCCTACTATGCAGCCTCTTTGTCATGGGTGCTGCACCCCCGTCCAGTGTGGCAGCCTAGGCCCAGGCGCGGCCCCACAGAAAGCAGTGCAGCGCCCAACGCATAGGCGCCACATAGTGTAATGTGCAGCGCCCAACGCCTAACCCCGTCCAGTGTGGCAGCCCAGACCCAGGCGCGACCCCACAGACAACAGTGCAGCGCCCAACGCATAGGCGCCACACAGTGTAATGTGCAGCGCCCAACGCTTAGGCGTTGCACCCTGACTTATCAATTCCCCCGCCCGACCCGAGCAGGCAGTTCTTCCCCTTCTTTGCTCTCTGGACAGAGAGCAGCGGCGGCGCCCCCATCGGACCCCCCCCCC
>LR738712.1:73490054-73542304 GCA_902687465.1 Secale cereale
CTCAAATCTGAAGATTTGATCCGTGGATTCGATCTCCAACCCCTCCTACTAGGTAAACTCCTCCGTTCTTTCTTTTCCTCCTAAATTTGTTGCCTTTTTAGAGATTTGTCCAAGATTTGGTGGAACCCTTGATTTGCTTGATTTAGGATGTGTAGTCATAGTGGTACTACCGTAGTGTTGTATATTAGTTCACTATATAGGATGTGTAGTCATAGTGGTACTGGACGCGGAGTAATTGAGCCCGAGCTCAAGTGAGCTCGATATCCACGACATTGAAAAGCGCATCTTGATCTGCGCCATTTCTTTATACGGGCGACGGTGGACTGCTAGAAAATGCGCATGATAGAGAAATACGGGAACGGATCCTCTAACATCAGGAAGGGATGTCACGAAGCTACAGTGCAATCTCAGTGCAAAACGAAGAAGGAATTGCGTGGACACTGTAGCAAAGACACTGTGCGCAAATACTGTTCACAGAAAATAAAATCTGAAATTAATTTTATTGCACCATAATTTTGTTTGTATGTAATTTTTGTAAATGTATACAGTAGATTTGTAATTTGCAAATTAATTCAAGTCATTTTAGGCTTAATCATATGGATGTGAAGAAGGGATGTCAAGATACTGTAGCTTCCCTGACATCCCTTCGTGATGTTAGAGGATCTCGTTCCGAGAAATACATAGGCGGCAGTGGTGGGTGGTGGGCCAGATTTGACGGGCAGGCGGACGTCCGTTCGTCGTTGGCGAGGTGAGCCGCGGATCGGAATCGGCGTGCGCGTCTGATCCGTGGTCCGGGAAGTTCGCTTGTCTTCTCCGCGGACTGTGGCGTGGAGAGAAGGACCGCCGACGGAGTAGCAGGTGACCTTCACCTCGCCGGCCGTCCCGTCCCTCCACGTACTCGAGCTTCTGCATCCCCTCTCCGCCGCCGCTCGTTCACCTTCTCCCATGGCCGCCACATCCCTTCTCTGCCCGTCCTATCCCCTCCTCCCATGGCGGCCATGTGCCTCCTCTGCTGCCCAATCTAGCCCTCTGACACCGCTCTTCCCCCTCCTCCTCCCCCCTGCTCCGCCGACCCATCCCTTCCTCCTCTGTCGGTGCCTTCCTCCCATGCTGTTGGATCCCCTCCTCCTCTGCTACCAGATCACCATCTCCTTTGCCCGTCTCCATCTTCTCTGTCGCCAGTTCCTCTAACCATACTTCTATTTTGTATATGTTGTATTGAATATAATAATTCTAAAATTTACATGATTTGTGTCATGGATGATTTATGGTTAGCATATTTGCCTGAACATACCAGATTTGACATGATGCAATTTTTTTCTTGCTTATATGTCATCCATCTCTAGAACAATTGGTATTTTTAATTGCAATATAATCTTTCAATTATTGCCACATATTATACAAATTTTGTTTTGTTGCATGTAGACCAAAGTATTATCTTCATAATCATGTTATTATGAAAAATTATTTTCGGATGAATTACTTTTGCAGTCACTAATCCAGGGATCTGCAGTCAGTATGCAGAATCATTCTTACTGAATCTAGGCAGTTCATCCAAGAAAATGCTGCTTACCAAATTCAGGCGGTTAATATGTGAATTGGTTGCGTTTGCAGGCTGATAGATGCTGCTGCTGCGAGCAGAACACCCTGCCCAAATTGCATCAGTGCATTTGAGAAGGCTCTTAAGAGTTATGTTGACAACCTAGCTGAGAATGTGATCACACCAGTTCTTGGCACTACTTTTGACTTTTTGTATGAGGCGTACGACTTCTACAATTTGTAATCAGTGGTCCTGTCTGATCCGTGGATCAGGAAGTTCGCTTTCCGTGTACTGGTTGCAGAACCGAATTGAATGCAGGACCGAGTATTCTCGCCCAGGGTGTAGGTCATTTGGAAGCTGAGCACTGCAGGATAGAGGCAAGGAGCGCCGGCGGCAAGGCACCATGGAATTTCTGATGCAGCCGATCAACAGGTCCGTGGATCTTTGATTTCCTGACGATGCCATTCACATTTTAGGCCTTTGTCTTAGCTGATGCAGAGGATTGATTTTTTCCTAGTTTCAGATCTGCTCTGCTTGAGGAAGTAGGTAAGAGTTTGGTGTCGGCCCCTGTGGCTGTGAATGGCCCGGCGGTGGCGGTTTTGGAAGTGTCGCAGCAGGGCAGAGGGTGAGGTGGTGCAGCATCGGACGGTGGACAGTGACGAAGAACAAATCTTTTCGACGAAGGAGGTGGTGGGTGAAGAAGGGAGAGCTCGCCTCCGACTTCGGAGCTATCAACGGGGAAGCTGAGTCCCTAAGCGCCGGGGTGTAACAAGAGGTTAGTGAAGGGCAATTTAGGAAGCGTCATGAGTGAAGAAATCCTACAGTTAGAGCAAGTGCTGATTGGTCTCTGCATTCAGAAAAAGCATGCTATACTGTGCTTGCAGCCTGATTGATCTCTGCATTCAGAAAATTCATGCTATATGTGCCTGTTTTCGCAGGTTGATTGCTCTCTATATTCAGAAAATTCATGCTATATGTGTCTGTTTTTGCAAGCTGATTGCTCTATGTATTCAGAAAATTCATGCTATATGTGCCTGTGTTTGCAGGCTGATTGCTCTCTACATTCTGAAAACATATGCTAGTTGTGCCTGTGTTTGCGGGCTGATTACTTTGTGCACTCAGAAAATTTATGCAATGTATGCATGTGCTTGCAGGCTTAGTCTTGGTGCTGCAGCACCAAGCAGAACACCGTGCCCAAATCGAATCAGTGCGTTCGAGAAGGCAGCCAGGTGTTGCGGAGAGAACCCAGCTGAAAACTGATCACACCATTTTTTGGTACTACTTTTGACTCTCTTGGCGAAGCATACGAGGTGATTTCTATGAGTGGGAACCGAGGTGAGCTGCTAGTTTTCATGATCGAGGTGCTGCCATTCTGAAGTGAGATGAGGTGTCAGATATGCATTATATATGCAGTAGGTGTGCATTTGCTGTGAAAGCATTTCGTTGTGCGGAATAAATTGGAGGGAAAGTTTAGCTACCATCCCCTTTGATGTGTTGTGGCAGTGGCTTCCTGGGGTCTCCATCGTTACCCATGTACCATATCGCACTGGACGGAAATGTTAGCTGCCATCCCACTTGTTGTGGTGTGGTGGTGATTTCCCAGGATTTCCAGTGTTAGCTATGGGCATGTATTTTGAGTAACTATTATGTGTTTAGGCTCGCATCCAGAAAGGCAGAAACATCTGTCGTATAAGTAGTTGTGTTCGGACCAGCATGTGGATATGTTAAGTTTGGATCTATGATTATGTGTGAGAATGAGTATGGAACCTGAAACTACAGGTGTTAAATGCCTGACTGTGATTTGCTTGCAGTTGATGTTCATATTTGTTATGACTCGGCTTTGGGCAGTTGTATGTGTGCGTGGCAGTTTCTGGCCTTTATATGAGACCAAAAAATCAGTAAAAGAGTTGGAGTTTCAAAAATTACAAACTGTCAGACATGGTTGAATGGTACTGTACTTTAGATTGTTCAAATTCAAATTTATGCAATATTCCTCACATGAGTGTACGTCGAATTAGGGACTGCGAATTTTGAAAGCATTGTTCTTATAGAACTAGCGTGCATGCCTGTGTGCACATATTTGTTAGATTGATTAAACATGGTATGTGTTTAAATAAAAAACTGAACTGTTTGTACTGACATCAATCAGGATCCTGCATGAGCCCTTGCCTTGTTACACACAGGAATTAGCAGAAAGTGTTGCCAACAGCTGGCTTAGATGTGGATTAAGGGAAACAAGTTTTAGCCTTTAGCCTGAGGATTGGTTTGGTGTCAAGAGAAAAAATATATCTTTTGGTGAAGTTAACGTGTGAAAACTTGGCGAGTGGGTGTCAGACAGAAACTTCAGATATTTGTTGGACCTTGATCTAGACTAACGCCATCAGTGAGCCTCATCGCCTGCTTGTTGAGGTGGAACTACATCTGCGTACTACTGGGCGCGATTGAGATCAGCAAGGTACGTCGTGTTTGATCTGATTATAATCCACATAGACCAGCCTGCAAGAATAGCATGAATCGAAGGACTAAGACGAGAAAATCTACAAAAAAATAATAATCAAACTTTAAAAGCATGCTCCATTCAAGATCTAACCTCTCTCTTCACACACTTGTAGAAACGCTTGCCTGCTTTCTCGCCGCCACGAGCAATCCAGGTGATAATCAGCTGCGCAATCTGGGCAGGGATAAACGGCAGCTTCTCCTCGTGACGGCCCAATGATGCTAAGTTAGACAAGGATTAAGGCCGGATTGACATATGAGAAACAAGTTTAGGCGCAGATAGGTTTACCAAGCGAAAGGGATAGTGGAGGGGAAGATTGACATTATTTTTTATAGGGGAAATGAGAAGATTGGTCGGTAGCTCCAACGGTTAGTCCAGTTTCCTTATTGATGTTGGTCCAGCATTTACTAGTACTTGAATGGCCCATATCGTCCAGCCACATCCGAGCCGCTGAGTGGAGGCTGACGGCGTAATATTGTCTCAAAGTCAGACGTGGGCCATGGGCCCTGCATGAATATATGGTATACCTAATTTATACTTGGGCCTATACACTTCGCTTCAGGAATCTCGAGAGGGACCGACGGGATGGATATCGTGTGCATCTGTGCTCGAGCACAGAACGGCACTTTCGTAGTGGTACTACCCTAGATTGTTTAGTTTTTTTTAGATATATATGAGATGCCTATTTTTGTAGATAACTATGAGATGTTGAGTTTTGTAGACATATAGGAGATGTGTAGTTTATAGTAGATGTTGAGTTTATTTGATATATATATATATATATATATATATATATATATATATATATATATATATATATATATATATATATATATATATATATATGAGAATTAAAATCATTTATTCATTGTGTGAGAAGAAGATGTTGACATTGTTGTAGTTGAACACATATGCGATGTTTAGTGTATACCGATATTTGAGATGAAGGTGAACTCATATATGTGTATTGTTTCAACTTTGTAAGGATGGTTTGGCTTCTCGAGGATGCCATTGACACACAGCACCGGACCTACATGATGCGCGAGATGGGGAAGGTAATAATGAGTAATGTAAATATTTTGCAAATTTGCGTGTAGTTGAAGTTGACATGCCTTAAGATTTGTCATTACTTGTTTTTGGCAGAAGCTTGAACCTCTGAAGATTCGGTATCACGGGGTCTCTGGTCGTGCCATGTCGTACGATGAGTGGTACACACCCTACATCCAGCAGACAGGACTCCTCCCGTGGATTCAGTTGGTCAGCCGGTCCACGCCGAACCTGAAGCTCCACTAGTGACCTCTCTTGCTGATAGGTGGAGGCCGGAGACGCACAATTTTCATCTTCGGACTGGGGAGATGACTGTGACGCTCGAGGATGCCGCCTTGATCACCGGGCTTCCTATCGACGGGAGGCCTCTATGTATGAGCACCGATTCCGATGGGTGGCGCGAGCAGATGATTGCTCTTATCGATATGGCTCCTACCGAGGCTGAGGCTGATGCAGAGGAGGGAGAAGAGCAGAAGAAGAAGGAAAGGAAAGCAGCCGGAGCTACTTTCACGTGGATTCAAAGGAACTTTGCGCATTGCCCTGTGGATACCACTGATGATGTGATACAGACGCATGCTCGTGTCTATATGTGGTATGTTGTCTCGAGGACTTTGTTTCCTGACTCCACAGGCAAGAACGCTCCATGGATGTGGCTGAAGGCGTTGACCGTATTCGATAGCGGATGGAGCTGGGGTTCAGCCACTCTTGCTTACTTGTACCGACAGGTGGTTTGTTTGTTTTGCTATCAAGTCATTTCTTCATTAGCAATGCAACCTTGTTGTCAAGTTAACATTGTTTTCTTTCATATGCAGCTGGACGATGCGTGTTGCAGGATCACAGGTAGTGCAGGCATTGGTGGTAATATGCTTCTGCTTTCTATATGGAGCTGGGAGCGTCTGCCTGTTGGACGGCCTAAGAGCGTCAAGTTTAATCCTTGGGATGAAGATGGCGATTTACGGCACCCCACTTGGGCTTACAAGTGGGATGTGTGGTATCCGAGATGACGAACGATGTCAATCTCATGTACAGAAAGTACATTGCCGAGTTGGACACGATTACGCCTGAGCAGGTAACGAGGTCATTACTTCAGTCATTTCTCATGCTTGCCTGAAAAATAGTCATCAATTTTCCATTGTTGCCATATTTCATAGGTTGTATGGCAGCCATATGGCGCCGGCGACAGACTTGGGTACACCGAGGAGTTTTCCATCAACCCGATATGCTTGCGTGATAGGGATCTCTTTCTTATGCGGTGCCCAATGATATGCAACTAGGCGGTTGAGTTTCATTTGCCACATCGCGTGTTTCGTCAGTTTGGTCTGTTCCAGACTCACCCGCCGGAACGGGTGGACATGGACAAAGCACTTCATAGGTAAGAGAGCATGAACCGTATTGACTAAGCATCGCCAGTACTTCTTGATTGTGCTAATGTTTGGTTCTGTACCATGCAGGTTGGACAGGAGAAAGCAGCGAAAGATAAAGGACTGGGACAAGCATCGTGCATTCATTAGAAGATAGGTGACGACAAATGGCTTCTTGCCCTAGTCCATGACGAGTGAACCGAAGCGAAGTCTCTACTGAGTCGAGCGAGGCCATTTTCCCTTCTTGTCACGTGCCTCATCCTCCTCTTGCGCCTCGCGAGCCTTTGCAAGCTTTCTTGCCCTCTCCTCTTGACGAGCAAGTTTCGCTTGGAGAGCCCTCTCCTCCTCTCATTTCTTCCTATCCATCCTCTCCTTTTGACGACGCTCTTCCTCCAAGCCTCTTCGAAGGGATTCTTCGAACCGGCGCTGGCGCCTAAGACAATCTTGATATTGGTCCCTTTTGACATCTTCGGGCACTTCATGATCTATCCACGTGAAGTACTTGCATAGTGGAGGGGGTGACTGCATACACAATTTTAGTTAGTGTCGACACATGTTTGAGAGTAACATGTTACTTGTCTAGCTTACAGGTGGCTCGTCATAGGCGTTAGTTGGAAGTGCACGATCATAAGCATAGTTGGGGCATACAAAGTATCTCCTCCCTTCCGTCCATGACTTCTTTCGGTCGGTGGACACCTTCACCTTGCAAACATCCCCACACCAACGTGGTGGGATGTTAACATCTTTCTCCTTCACCTTGTCCAATGATGCACTATCCCACTTGTTTGGCATGTCATCATGGTTAGCACATGGTGGCCTAGTCATTGAACCGGATGAAGCCATTCCTACGAAAGTAGGGTTTCCCCCAAAATATCAACACATTTACATGTATAGAGGGAAATGCATCACCCAAGGGTTTCCCCACAAATTACCACACACATGCCCAAATCCAAGCAAGAACTAGGGTTTCCCCAAACTAGTTCGATTTGAGCTAATGTGACATTTTTTTGGATGAAAAGGAGGAGATCGGAGGAGATTACCTTAAGGGAGAGGTTGGCTTCCAGATCCCCAGACAAAATCTCCGGATTTGAGAAGGATTTGAGAGGGAGGATAGGGGGGCAGAGGGGAGACACTGAGCTTCGGACTTCTGTGCTGGGTGTGTTTGTCTGTGGTGGGGGTAGGTGGGAAGTGGGTGGGGCAGTTGTAGTGGTCAGGTGTGCAGCGCCTATGGCTTAGGTGCTGCACATTAACTAGTGTGGCGCCCAGGTCTTAGGCAATGCACACTTGGACATGCTAGTTCGGAGGGCAACATAAGCATTCTAGTAGGTTTGCCTATGTGCAGCGCCTCTCGCTTAGGCGCTGCATAGTGCAGTGCAGCGCCACTCACTTAGGCGTTGCATAGTACAGTGCAGCGCCCCTCCCTTAGGCGTTGCACATAGACTTAGCCATTTTTTGGGAAGCAAACCTACTGGAATGCTTCTGTTGCTCTCTGGACTAGCATGTACAGATGTGCAGTGCCTAAGGGAGGGGCGCTGCACTGTGTGGTGTGACGCCTAGCCTTTAGGCGCTGCACACTTGGACATGCTAGTCCAGAGAGCAACAAAAGCAGTCAGTAGGTTTGCCAGTGTGCAGCGCCCATCGATAAGGCGCTGCACTACACATTGCAGCGCCTAGGAGCTAGGCGCTGCACTATCTGCTGTTTTCAAATGACAGTTTTTGTTTTTGTTTTCTGGTTCACACAGATGGTTTTCTGGTTCACACAGATGGCACATATTCATATCCAAATCACATTTGGTACTACATAGCACATACAGTAGTCCAAATCACATAGTCATACATACGTACCACATAGAGTAGTCCAAATCACATAGTCATACACATAGTCATATTCGTTCATAAGAAGGTCATGGTCCTTGTCCCTTCTTCATCTTCCTCTCTTCTTCTTCTTCCTCGTCCCACCACCAAGGGATCTCACCTTCCCCCTCTGTGTCCTCCACCCCCTTCATTGTTTCCATACCTACGAAAATGAAATATAATAGTTATTCACACATTGCAATATGACAACACAAACACTGAGCCAAAGTAACAAGATCATAGTAAGTCACATACGGCAATGGCCCATTGAGCCAAGAGAACATTCCTCCACTACGGCCGCCACCATCACCACGGCCTAGATCACCACGGCCTCTACCACCACCTCGGCCTACACCACCACCACGACATCTACCACCACCACGGCCTCTACCACCACCACAGCCAACACCATCACCACGGCCTAGACCACCACCAAGGCCAAGACCATCACCACGGCCTCTACCACCACCACGGCCTCTTCTAAGATCTAGTTGACTCCCTCTTTGTTGCCTAGTTCCTCGTTGGTCTGTTTGGTTTGATTGGTTTGGCACTTGGGCACTTGTTTGACTTGGTTGGCTATCATTTGCTTGGCTCGTGCTTGCATCATTTTTCTTTGATCTCTTTTTTGGTTTGGGACAAGTTCTTGTGTTGTGTCCCCCATGATTGCACTCCCCACAATGGGATTGCTCACGAGGCTCTTGGAATTGGCCGGCGCCGTATTCTCGAGCGCCACCACGGCCCCATCCGTCCATGTTACCTCTAAGATGCTTTGTCTTACGTCTTCCCCGTCTAATGACCTTCAATTCCGGGTCCGGCCATAGTTGAACTCCATGATACTCCGGCCATTGTTATTGGTCCAAGTATGGCTCAAACCGGGGAGCCCATGTTTTCTTTACCGTCATGATTGAGAACTCAGACTCCCGCACGATAAGAGGGTGATTGACGTCAACATTCCTAACACGGGATGCGTTTAACAAGTGCGAGCATGGCAGATGAAGCAACGATGGCCTCATGCAGCTGCAATCACACCTTGTTAGGGAGACCTTGAAAGTGCGGCCTCTGTGTTGGTGGCCATCGTTCGAGGTTCCTCTAGGCTCTTTCACTTCATACTTCCACTCGTTGTCGTCATATAGAACAACTTCTTGGGAGTCTGCCTTTCGTGATTGAAATTCCAACCATTCTTCAACCTTTGGTAGGAAATTATACTTGTGCTTTTGCTTGTTCTCACCAGCAATCTACTTATCCGTCTCCATTGAGTGCTTTAAAAAGTACGCATTCATCTTGTCGAAGGTGTATTGAACTATTGCCGCCACGGGTAATGCACAAACACCCTTGAGAACCCTATTGAAGCATTCTGCCATGTTGCTTGTCATTTGACCGTACCTCCAACCATCTTCATCGAAAGCACGTGCCCACATATTCCTTTCCACAATGTGCCTATTGAGAAAATCAAGACCACCGGGGTCAAGTTTCTTGTGTCTGAGCAATGCATTGAACAACGTGGTAAACCGCTTGTCGGAGAAAGCGAGACAACAATCTTGAAGATCACCGGCCAACTCCTTGATACCACATGCCCTATAGAAGTTTGCACAAAAGTGCCTCATGCACCATCGATGGTGCAACTTTGTATGTCCGGGAATGTCAACCACAACCGCATTTAGAATTCCTTGATGGCGATCCGATATGACACAAATTTCCCTTTCAGCCGGTAATACCCTTGTTCTCAAATGACGCAAGAACCACTCCCAGTTATCATTGTTCTCCACCTCAACCAAAGTGAAAGCCAAAGGCAACACCCGGTTATTGGCATCACTTGCTATTGCAACCAATAGAGTGCCCTTGTATTGTCCGGTCAAGAACGTGCCATCAATGGCGATGACGGCCCGACAATGCTCAAAAGCCCTCACGCATTGCTCAAAGGCCCAGAATGCACGGCCAAATACTCGCACGGTCCTTCCGTTGTGAATCAATGTTTGGTGCCCATGAGGCTCGACCACATGAACCATGCCTGGGTTTGTGGCGGCCATAGCTAACAACAACCTAAGGATTCAGTTGTATGCTTCCTCCCAATTGCCATATAACATCTTGAATGCGGCTTGCTTCGCCTTCCATGCCTTCCCTACTTTATCTTGTAATGAAAGATGGCTTTCACAATGTCAATGACACCCTTAATGCTCATTGTTGGAAGTGTGGATATTTGGTTGGAAAGCCTGTAAGCGATGAACTCAGAGGTGAGTTGTCTGTGTTGTTGGTACACAAACTCGCCATCCACATTCTTGTGCTGGCACATGTGAGTTGGTAGACAACTCACTATGCGCCAAGTGGGACCTCCTTTCCATGACCTTGCACGCACAACCCATGGGCATTTTGGTACTTCACACTTAACCGTGTAATGCACATTGACGTCCGAGTTGGCCACTCTATGTGGACGATAATGCGTAACCGAATAGTTGTCGAGCCACATCTTCAATTCCAAGAAAGAATCAAACTCGCAACCGAGAAATATCCCATTCTTGCCATTTACCAAATCACGATGAGAACCTGGCCTAACTCCAAGAGATATGCATTTGCCACCATCCACAACGGCTTCATCCGCGAGACTAAGATCCTTGAACAATGGTGTCTTGTGATCCCGCCCGAATACCTTCTTGAATGCTTGGGCCTCCTTCGATGCGAACCCCTCCTCATCAACTTCTTCATCGGGACCATCGTCATCCGAGTCCGATGCATATGCACGGGAAAAAGGGATGGATTGGTCCATTGTCTCCTGCACATGATATTGCTCGAGATCACCCACATTGTTGTCATGGAGACCACCTTCGTTGTCATCCTCCTCGTACTCACCATTCTCCTTTTCAAAATCTTCATTTCGGTTGTTTGGAGTCGGGCTCAATGTTGGCCAATCTTGTTGCGTGAAATGAGGTGCACTCATTTGATCTTTGTTCATGGGTGGGGGAGTGCTAGCAACCAACGGGGAGGTGTTCCGGTTCAAGTCCAAATGCAAAGTAGACTCAACCTTCTTGGAGGCAAATAACTCAAGAGCCTTGTCTAGAGATTCGGCAACCGTCTCCTTGTATGCAACCCAAAGTTGCTCGGAGTTGACACGCATTGTCTTACAACGGATGTGCACCCCGAAAACAACATTATGTCTTCCCTCCAACTCAACAACGTCACTTGGGTCCATCCAATTCAAATCCTTCCTCACTTGTTCCAAGAGCTCCGCATAGCTAGGACTACTCTCAAACACCATGTCAAGCTCATCCGGGTTCGGCTCAACATTGCCTTTCAAAAAGGCTTCTTTATCCACATGATGAACAGAAACACATGTTCTTCCCATCCCTACATAATAAAACACACACACATATATCAAGTAAGTACTTAACCAAGTTTTTGAACAAAATACATAAGCCCTAACATAGATATGAAACAAAAACCATAACCCCCACTTAACAATAACAACAACCCTAACAATAGCATAACCCTAACCCTAACCCCAACATAAAAACACACATAACTCTAACCCTAGCATAGTATGAAACCTAACCCTACCAAATTAGCAAAGAAACATAACATGTTTGAACACAAATTAACAAATTCAAGCAAAAACTAGGGTTTCCCCAAACTAGCAATATTTCAGCCAATGTGACAATTCCTATGGATCAAAAAGAGGGGATCGGAGAAGATTACCTTAAGGGAGGGGTTGGCTTCGAAATCTACGGACAAATACTCCGGATTTGCAAGATTTTAGAAGGATTCGAGAGGTGGGAGAGGGGGAGAGAGAGGGGGCTTTGCTTCAGCTTGTGGGGTGGGGTGGGGGTGTGTGGGATGGGGTTGGTGGGGTGAGGGGGTGGGGTGAGGGGGTGGGGCCACCGAAACTGGATAACAGATAGTGCAGCGCCTAAGTGAAAGGCGCTGCACATTATAAGTGTGGCGCACAAGCGATAGGCGCTGCACTGCTATCTATGGGGCCGCGCCTGGGCCTGGGCTGCCACGCTGGACGGGTGTGCAGCGCCCATGACAAAGGCGCTGCATAGTAGGGTGCAGCGCCCTGCTGTCAAGCGCAACTCGAAAAGGTCAGCAGCGTGATTTTTTTTGGAGCAGTTCAAACTTTGAATTGTTTTCATCGTCAGGTTATGTGTTTTTTGCCACCATCCTGCTGATCAACAGTGTCCACGGGAAGTCCTCGGGACAGGAATAGCTTTATAGCCTCGCAGTGACCTGGTGTCATCACAAAGATAGCAGAAATCATGATATATCAGAACCAGAGGAACAGAGAATATCTATACCACTGTATAGTACATCAGTTTTTGAATTCTGGTTAGCCACCACGATGAGGTGCAATCAGTTACTCGCCGTTGATTTGATTCACATCGTGAATATCAACCAGTTGTCGATCCCAAGCTAATTGATCTAACGGCTGACATTTCTGGAATTCGCTTGGTATGGACGCGCGCCAAAATGAGGCCAGTCAGGATCTTTCTAGAGTCCTCACGGACGCACAAACGTCAACGGCGAGGAGCATGAAGGTGCGGCCGAGCTGCCGACGGAGAGGCGGAACCTCCAGAGCAAGGTGACGACGTTAATGGCTACGCTGGACCAGGTCGACCGTAGGTACTGGCACTACCACCAGGAGACGCGGATGGTTGTGTCATCGTTTGGTGGCCGGCACCGGCGCTGCCGTGCAGACCATCTCCCGGCACTTCTGGTTGCTGTAGGTGCAGTCGGTGCGGCGGAGCCTCTCGGATGCAGATTTTTAGAGCAGCTGCACTCAGGCCCGTCTATCCTGACTCTTTAATATCGCTTCAAGATCCGTGCGACACAACTAACTTTCTACATGAAATTTTCTCTTTTTTGTTTCTTCACATAGAATATGTCTTGAAGTTCAACCTTTTGCGTCGCGGCAAAGCTTTCTATCTAGAATCTAGGAAAAATCTTTTCAGAATTTTTTGTCAAACATATATATGCAAAAAATGATTTTTTAATATAAAAAAACATTTTTTGTATATATATGTTTGACAAAAAATTCTGAAAAGATTTTTCCTAGATTCTAGATAGAAAGCTTTACTGTTCGGCAAAGGTTTGAACTTCAAGACATGTTATATGTGAGAGAAACAAAAAAGAGAAATGTATTTTATACGGATCGCGATGCGTGGATGGATGGCTAGGATAGAAGGGCCTGGGTGCAGCTGCTCTAAAATATGTTTTCGGGAGCCTCTGGGAGTCACAATATCTCCAGCGATGAGGGAGCTATACGGCATTGATCAAGAGATGTGTTTCTAGTTAATTTATGCAAAATGATTTTAAATTATATGCCAGTTTGATGAATTTGGAATTGAGCCTGTGAATTGCATGTGAAAATCATTTTGGTTTTACTTATGTAGAATTTCCCAATGCAAATGGCTTGAGACTGCAGTGTCAAACCAAACACGGTTATGTAACCTGATACCTTTACTGCCACGAACCACTTTTTTATTTTTTTTGCAAATGGTCTGTTGCTCCACTGATCCCACCGTAATCTCATTACATTTCTGTTATCAGTCTGTGAACCAAACACGTCCTGCATGTTTTAATTCTTCGGGGACTATATTTAGCAGGTCGACCGAAAAGACTTGGGATATTATTTCTTTAGACAAGTTAGGATTTTGTGTTTAGTGGTTTCGGATTTTGTGTTTATATTAGTCGTTTCTCTCGACTACTTTTACTTTTTATCACTCAATATATCTTATTTTATTGATTGATGCTTGTCCCTCTGATCTACTCCCTCCGTTCGGAATTACTTGTCTCGGAAATGGATGTATCTAGAACTAAAATATGTCTAGATACATCCATTTCTGCGACAAGTAATTCCGAACGGAGGGAGTACTAATTTCATTGTAAGACTACTACAAGACACAAATACATATTTTGTGAAATATCGATGTAGTTTTGCGACTACACTTCCATGAGGCAAAAATAAGAGTAAGCAGCTACGCAAGTGTAGAATGATAAAAGAAACCTAAATTTAATCACTGTTACAACTTATCCAGTACAAGTTCAGAGTTTGAAGGCATCTGTCAAGTTAGAAGTACACTGCAGGTGGGAAAGGCCGAGCTATAAGTCTAGTAGTACATACAGAATTATAAGAGGCCATAAATCCAGGACGCAACTCCACAAGGACTTCTTCGACGACAAACAAACTTGGATCTTCTCATCTTCTGTTATTGTTTTCATCTTCACATGAAAGGAACTATTACATTACATAGTTGCCAAGCTGCCAATTTGAATGGTTAGGCAGGGTCACCTTCTCATTATCAAGGGAAAAATAAATTAACAAAGGAAAAGAAATGGGCACTGATCAATGCATGCAGAGGAAAACAACAAGTAATGGTGGTCAACAGTCAACATTCCAGCAATCCTCTTGAACCAATTGAGTTTACATTAAAAAGAATCTAACAGACATGGTAAAACCGATAATAAAGATAAGATCCTAACAAGCCAACAAGTCACCTAGATGAATCAATTTCCTACTGAGACAGAGTATAGAGCAACCAAGAAAGGCACATCACCTCTCAGGTATGTTGGAGTATAATGTCCGGCCCTCTCCCATAGTTCGGACTTTTGGATGAGTTGGCTAGAGCATGAATTCAATATGGTATCAGAGCCAAGAGGTCTTGAGTTCAAGACCCTGCCAACGCAGTATTAAATAAAACGATTCTGTGGCCTACATCGATCCCACGTCTAAGGACTAAAATAGCCTAGACGTGAGGGGGAGTGTTGAAATATATTGCCCGCCTCCCTCCATCAGTTCAGACTTTTGGATGAGTTGGCTGGTGCATGAATTCAATATGGTATCAAAGCCAAAAGATTTTGAATTCAAGACCCTGCCAACGTAGTTATAAATAAAACGATTATGCGGCCTACATCGATCCCACGTCTAAGGACTAAAAATAGCCTAGACGTGAGTGGGAGTGTTGAAATATATTGCCTGCCTTCCTCCATCAGTTTAGACTTTTGGATGAGTTGGCTGGTGCATGAATTCAATATCGTATCTGAGCCAAGAGGTTTTGAGTTCAAGACCCTGCCAACGCAGTATTAAATAAAATGATTCTGGCGCCTATATCGATCCACATCTAAGGACTAAAATAGCCTAGACGTGAGGGGAGTGTTGAAATATATTTTCCGCCTCCCTCCATCAGTTCGGACTTTTGGATGAGTTGGCTGGTGCATGAATTTAATAAGGTCATCTAATCATCCTAGATGTAATACATACCTCATTAAACATAACCAAGGCTTTGACAATCAATTTGCTCAACCAATAATGCTGAAAAAATGGTGGGTGGCAATCGATCTGCTCAACCAATCATGCTTTAGCATCAAGAAACCAGTATGAACTCCATGTGTTCTTTTGCCTAACCAGGCTTTAGGGTCATCTGTACCTCCAAGTATTGGGCAACACATCAATGGATCTTAACACGGAGTTGAAGCCAGACCAAGAACTGATGTTAAGCCAGCATGTACATTTTACGGATACGTTTTGCAGAAATTAGTATGTGTTCAGTCATATCAGCTTTTTTCAAAGAACTACTAACGAATCTAATGTCAGTTTGAGGATTGTTGTCACGCAATGTGAAGCCTAAGTAGTTGAAAATACAAACCAAACCGTAAAAAACTCAACCATCAGTGGCACGACCTATAAAAGTTGAACTGAGCAAGATCATTAGAATGATCAGCAGGCTGAAATCAGCTGAGCGGTGGCAGCTGCTCGGAGAAACAATAGACCAAATATTCAGACTTGTTTTTAACACAAATACTACATATTGAGAAGCTACATGAAACCACAGTGAAAAATAATATGTAAATGGATGGTTCCACACCTTCCATGCTGGCATGCTTAATCGATTCTACACGAGATCAACAAGAAACCCGCCAAACCACAATACATATGAACAAATGGTTGCGCACCATACATTCAAACAGAAGCACTGGCAAGCTTACTTGATCACAACTATTGTGTATGAAAAGTTATTGGCTATTTTGTATATATACAAGAATCAACAAGAAACCAAGCTAAATCATAGTGCACATGAACATATGGTTGCACACTAGCACTACTTGATCATATCTACGGTTCATGGCAAATAATCAAATTTACCCCTTGAGATGGGCAACTTATATGGGAAATGTAGTGGTGAATTAGAAACGCATGGTCCACTTGAATTGTTTTCAATAGTTTGAGTTCACATTTAATCAAAGTATCTCAGCAATGATATGCCATTACTCTGTCCATTTTCAGCACCAACTGCAGCTACAATAACATACATGCAAAAACAAATTCGCTTCCCTGAGCAACACCACCAAATTTGAACCTAAGAATCTGGCAACATAACCAAATTACTACTAGTGGCACACTAGAAGTAATTTAATGGTTGCTGACATGGGCTGATAGTTTGGCAGAAACAAGGAGAGTTTTGACTTAACCCACGCATTCGGACATCTACGAGTACAAGTTAACAAGTTTTATCAGCATGTTACCTATATGGAATTATTGTAAACATCAAGTTTTTTGTCTAGCAATTATTATATTGGCTACTATTTCTCATGGGAAGAGATCAACTTGTTATTAGTTAAAATCTAGCAACTAAATAGCAATCATCACCTGTTGAAAACATAAGGGTGCTTTCTCCAAAAGTCTGGCCCCATGTCAACGTGGGCCACCGCCACATCCCACCACTCTCTTGTAACATCTCCATTGGCTTCTACCTCTGCAAATTCTCCCACCTGCACCCATTTGCACTGTAAGTTGTTAACAAAGAAACTGGACATACCGTGAGAATCATTCTCTACTCAAATGCAAACACAAATAAATAAATAAATAAATAAAGACTTCTACTCAACAGCAGTATCCAGGCATCTCTCAGATGCAGTTCTTTGTAGACGACATGGAATTGTTACAAACTACGGATAATGAGCGAATGCGAGAGTATATTTTTCAGTTATAGTTACTGTAAAGTTACTTTGATCGTTTCGTGAATTTTAAATCTTTCTTCTTAAGTATCTAAACTGTCACTTTCTTAAGATAATGGCAGCACAAACAACATTATTGTTGAAAATAATTCTTGGATGATGGACAAAAAACCTTTTCACGGTAAGCACATGAACCCTTTAGAAACATAGCCGGTTCATTGTTGTAGTTCATTTGAAATCGTTGAAAAAGTAACTCGTTCTTGTCCTTTGGTAATGTGTCCTTGAGAGAATACTAAAGAGTTAGAGATTGCACATAACTAAAGAATTAATAAGAATAATGAAAAATTATTTTAAATCCTAAATGATGAAAGAAGACCTTCGGTATCTCCTTAGCTTTGTTTTCACCTTCTCCAGATTTCACTAACATCCAAAAGCATGTATTGTATTGATTTCTGTTGTGACCTGCAAATTAGCATGTACAACGAGTTAGCTCATTTTCTTATGATTTGTTCTAACTATGAGAAGAGACAAACCCTTGGAGTAGGACATCTTAAAAAAAAGATACATTGACGCAAATGAACACATGAATTCAGATATAACATACTATACTACCATCAACAAATTCATAAATATTTCCGATTAGTTAAAGATATGGCCTTTTAGGAGGATTACTCACATTCTGATTGCCTCCGGAACAAATAATCACAAACGGTTGTTGGTTTTGGGCAACAGAGAACTTCTGCTTTGTAGTGTGGTGGCTGCACTAAGGGTATCCTGGGGAAATATTCTTCCCACTTCATAATGTAAAAGGAAGTGAAACATGATGAACATGAAGAAATGATTGAACTGCAAAAGAAGTTGCATATTTTATCAAAGGCTTGACCGGATGAAAGGCATGTACTATAGGAATTCATAAATCTAGTAACTACCTCTCCTCTCTATTGTACAATTCAGTGTTCTCCTGGAACACAAAGCTGCAACAATAACAAATAATTAAAAATGATCATTTGCAACAAATGTTCAGGTTTGCCATCCAACAACATAAGAAATCCTGTCTAAACTGAAGTGTGCCACATTTACGCTTCGCTGACCAGTTCACTTACAACTACAACATGATCCCTTATATTGCCAATATATTCAATTTAAATTACTATTATTGATGAGAAGAGGCAAAATTGTGCTATGTGGAAACACATATTTTTGTTTTATCTGTCTTTGTTGCAGTCTTCTCCGTGCAAACACAGCTATTCGGAAAGGGTATATCATACCTGTACTCATCGTTAAAACCATAGCCAAAGATAATATCAGGAAATTGCTCCATCATCAGTGAAGCAGAAGCGTTCATCAATCTTAAAGCGGTCTCATCATTTGGCTTGTCAAATGAATGGATCAGTGAGAATCTGGGGAAAAAATCTCCATGTTGATAAGATGATATAATTATCTAAATGGTATTCCCGCATGTGTTTAAATAAATAGGAAATTAGGATTCCTCACTGATCAAATTGGCAGGCGCTAATACGAACAATGGTCCAATTGGAACATGGAGACCTAGGGATGTTAACAAACTTCTTCACATAGTCGTATCCATATTTTTCTTTCCCCCAAAGAAACTGGCAGTCTGATGTTGTATATATACAAAGTTGATAAGAGTTGGACCGAAAGCATACCTAAAACTAGAATGATTCAACTGACCTTTTCCAAGAATGTATTGATGTTTTTCCCAAAACTCGGGACCTATGATATCAACATTTGACACTCTAGTTGCCTGACGGGTTCTTTTTATGGGATTCCCATAGTCGTGTGTTTTCACCTTCGTGACCTGTAATATGTATAACTTTTTTAGTATTCAAAGTGTACCTAACTGGGTTAGTAGAATTGAAACTAAATGTTGAAAAGAATATGTCCAAAAAATAACATTAGTCAACAATCAGGCCCACATAACCTTTGATCAATATAACCTAAGAAAATGGCAGCTAAGAAGTTTCAAATATGAGTGTGGTTTTCTGTAGCTCAGGCTACACGGTACCCCTTATCTTTGCCATCCATTTCTGCATCGCGATCCGTACAGACGTATTTGTCTTTTTTGTTTCTCTCAAACGACACAACATATAAACTTCAATGTTTGCAGAACAACAATACATTCTAACTACAATCTGGGAAAAAAACTTTCAGATTTTTTCATGCATTTTAAATACTTAAAATATTATTTTTAGTCAAACAAAATCTCATTTTGTATATTTATATAAGACCAAAAAATCTGAAAGTTTTTTCACACATTGATGTTCTAATGTTTGTTCGATCTGCAAAGTTTGAAGTTCATATGTTGTTTCATTTGAGAGAAACAAAAAAGAGAAATCTGCTTGTTGTAAGTTAGTTGTGTAGTACGGATCTCAAAGCAAGACTGGAGGGTTGAGGATAAGAGGTTCCGTGTAGCCTAAGCTACAAAGAAACTTTGTGTTCAAATATACATATAAAGTATAGCAAGAACTTTTACATATACCATCCGGTATCAAGAAAATAAGTCAGAAATGATACAAATATCTCTAAACACAAAATATGACTAAAAATAAACATGGTCACTCGTATACATCATGCAAACAATAATTTTGGAAGAAAAATAATTAAAAATACCTCACTGAGATTAAGCAAGAACATTAATAATGATGAACATATGAATGCTTGATAGCATTACCTTATCTCGATAAACACCGGATCCTTTCCGAAACATAGCCGATTCATCATCATAGTTGATTTGAAACTGTTGCAAAAGCAACTTGTTCTTATCCTTAGAAGATGTTCCCTAAAAGAAAAATAGATGGTTCACAAAAAGAGAGGAAAAATGGTTCATAAAAATGCTACAACTGACAAGTATAGCCCTAGATAATTAAGATGACCTTCAATGCTTGATATGCCTCATTTTTTGTTTTTCCGGACTGTATCAACATCCAGAAGCATGTATTGTACTGATTATTTATATGAACTAAAAAATATACCAAAAAATCAGATATGTTAAACTTCAACCATTAAATCAAATAGAAACCTAAGTAGCCAAGCAGCTGGTCAAAGAAATCTCATTGAAGCAACACATAGATACACTATATTTATTATATTTAGTTAATGTTGTTGAAGCTGTATATTTTAAATAAAGGGTAATAACATACACAACATAATTCTACCGTCAAGAACACCAACACACATAAGTGCACAATATAATTATCTTATTATTTATACAACAAAAAATCGATTTTAGTTCAAGAAGCTTACAATCCACTTGTCTCCATGCCAAATAATCACGAACAGTCTTCATATTTGGATATCATACAACTCGCGCATCAAAGTATGGAGGTTCCTTCAAATTATTATTAGGAAAGAAATCTTTCCACTTCATCATGTATACAGATGTGAAGTAAGAAACACATAAAGAGAGAATTTTGCTGCATATATTGGTAGAGAAGTCAATAACATGATGAGATCTTATAACTGAATTGTTAAAATATATTCAGGTATGGCAGTATTTTAGAATACCAAGTGAACAAGTGAACAAATCAAATGACGTACTGTCGTGGTTTTGTCACGGCAGATGTCCTAGCATGAGGACTTAGTCGTGGAGCCATCGCTATGGGTTAGCTTAAAGGGGTTAAAGCAGACAAAGGACGCAAATGATTTTATACTAGTTCGGCCCCTTCGATGAAGGTAAAAGCCTACGTCTAGTTGTTGTGGTATTGCTAGGGTTTCAATGACCAGGGAGCGAATCCTCTTTGCCTGTGTCTCGAGTTGTGTTTCGTTGTCCTTGAACCGTCGTCGGGTCGTCCCTTTATATGCACAGGATGACGCCCGTCCCGGCTTACAGAATCCCGAGGACGGCTCATAAACGTGCCCGGCTTGGTCTCTATCTTTCCTATCTTACCATATAAGTTACACGTCGTATGGCGGTTTACATTCACGGGCCTTAACACCTTTTGGGCCCTGGGCTTTTTAACTTTCTATATTAAAATGTCGTAATCTATATCTTGCTGGGCTTTAGTAGAATTAATTCTTCATAGGCATAAACCGGCCCCTCCTGGGCGGTTTATACCTGATAGTTATATCCCTGACATTAGGCCCCAGATTGATTTGAACTTGTTCATGTCAATCTACAACATTTCGAAGAAATCTTTGTCTTTCGCGGCTTCAAATGTCTTGGTAAACCACCATGACGTCATCTTCCCTGATTATGTTAACCCGCCATGACGTCACCTGTTCATTAAATGCTTGTATCTGTTTTAACCTTTGTTTATTAATCTTCCGAAGATCGAGGCGACAGTGCCGTCCTATATCCATTTTTTCGGGCTCCTCGATTCCCGCGCCTGCCGTTTATCATTGCGGCTTATAAATAGGGCGAGGGGTCCTTTCTTTTTCCTCCCCTCACCTCTTCGCCCTTCTTCTTCATCGCGCCTCCTCAGTGCTTACGCACTGCCCCCCGCTGTCGACCTTCACCTTTGCTCCAACCCAGGCCGCTGCATCAACCTGTCCGGTCCAGAGTTTCACCGGCGCACTTCCCATTCCGATAGCTCTGGTAAGTCCTTTCTTCCCTTCTCCTGTAGATCTCATTAGGGTTTCCTTCACGATTTCATCACCGTCGCCGTGTTGTTCCTCCATGTTCTTCATCGCGGCTTAAGTGTAGATCCGATACCTTTGTCCACGGCTTGTAGTGTTAATCCTTCTTTCTGCTCATTATCACACTTGTCCTTTTAAAGTAATCCCCCATCTGGGTTTGTTGAACTGCTGCGGTACCTGTTCAGCTTAAGTTTGAATATATATGCATTTACTGACATGTTGTAGATCCGTAATTCTGCTGTTGATATGTGAATCTTGTTTTTCCATAACTTTGCTCCTTTAGATCTGCATCCTTCATATCTTCATCGGCGGTTTAACGCTAGAAAAAAATCATAATCCGGTAGGTAGCATTAGGCCCCAATTAAACCGCCGTTACATCTATCCTTGTAGCACCTCCAATACCTAGTTCCAGTTTACAATTGCGTATATCTCAATACCTGCCAATCATGAACCATAAACCGGCCTTTATCTGTAATTTCAGCCTTTTCCTTTGAAATGGCAAAGCAAGCCAAGCAATTTTATTCCTGCAACTGGGTTCCATCTCGGGTTACTGAAGAGGAACTAAATGGTTCGGTTAAGGTTGGCGCTTTAGCCAAAAAGGATGTCATCCATTGGAGAGTCCCTGGTCCAGAAAACCCTCCTGAACCCAAGGATGGATAAGTAATTGTATTTGTTGATCACTTAACCCGAGGGTTTAGTCCTCCTGGATCAAAATTCTTCCATGATGTACTGACCAGCTTCCAACTCCACCCTCAAGATATTGGACCGAACTCTGTGTCCAATATTTGCAATTTTCAAGTGTTCTGTGAGGCTTATTTGCAAGAGGAGCCCACAGTGGAACTGTTTAGGTATTTCTTCCACCTGAACCGCCGCACGGAATTTACGGATGGACCTAACACCGAACTTGGCGGGATGTCCATTCAAAAAAGGAAGGATGTTAGTTTTCCTCACGCCAAGCATCACAGTCATCCTAAAGATTGGAACCAGACTTGGTTTTATTGTCAAGATACATATCCATCTGACGAGAATCATCTGCCGGGTTATCGTCCTCATCGGCTTACCAATAATCATCCCTTCCCTCAACGGTTAAGTGCCCATGAGCGATCCCAATATGCACCGCATCTTTCAAAACTCCGGGCCTTTACCGCAAACGGTTTAACATGCATCGACTTTGTTCGTTGCTGGATTTCTTGGAGCATTTTACCTCTAAGCCAGCATCCCGGGTTGATGTGCGAGTACACAGGGGATCCCAAAGACCCTCAACGTCATACTGAAGTTGTGCTCACAGAGAATGAAATCAATGATTCTGTCAAAAAGATATTGGATGAACCGGTGGATGTCTGCAACAAGACTGGACTAGCTCCCTTCTGCGAATCCAATAAACCGCCAACGGTAAATAGCCTTATAACTTTTGCTTTATTTCAATCTGTTAAGCATCCTTTCTGAAGCTCCTCAATTTCTTACAGGGTAATGATCCGTTCTAGAAGAGGAAACCCCAAGATAAAACGGCAAAGGCTGCTCGTCTTAAAACCAAAACCGTCAAGAAGACTGTCAAGAAGAAAACCGCTGAAGCATTCGAATTAAACAATGATGATGATGAACCGGCCTCAGAGGTAGCACTTGACTCCCTCGGCTCCCTTTTATTGCACCTTATTGACAATGATTATGTTCAGGAAAACGCTGAAGGTAGCCAAGCCGATGGTGTTGAGGTTATTATCCTTTCCTCCGGTTCAGACCCTCTGCCAACACAGAAAATCCATCAAGCAAACCAGAAAGTAAGATTTTCTCACCCTTTAGCTTAGTTGGACCCAAACTTTATTTTGAAGAAACAACAACATGAAGCTCGCCGCACAACTCAGGACAACGGTCAAGTAATTACGTCCACCAGTTTACCACATACTCTGATCCGGAAACATCAATCAGAGGTCTTGTATATTCCAGATGCTCTTTATCCCAAAGCGAGCCATTTCCGTCAGCCTCTTAATTTGTCTGATTCAAATTATCAGGACACCCCTCGTTCGTCATCTGGCGAGTCGACAGCCACATAGCTTCCTCCTCTCAAAACCGTTCCTAGGTGAATTTTATTTTCCTGTTAGCCTTATATTCTAATTCACTGACTAACTTTTACTTTTATCTTTCTCAGTAGGCCAAAACCTAGTAAGAAGGCTAAATTGAGCAAACTCGCAGATGATGATATAAACCCTGAACCGGAGAAGACTCCAGAGCCGGCAGAAGAAAATTCTGATGCCTTGCGTGATGATCCACCCCACCGGATCATGAAATTTCTATTGAACAATAAGTTGCACCAATGGACCTTGGTGACCATCAGAATAGCCCAGTCCGGGCTAGTGATAATCCGGTAAGCCCTGCCAAAGCTGTTGCTGCTACCACAAACGATGTGATGATTACTGGTTTTGGACACACTACTCCTGGCGAGCCCGTCGCTTTGTCCAAGCATAGCGCCAAGGAGGAAGTTTCTGGTGTGGACAAGGGCAAATGGAATGCAGATTTGTCGAGCTACGCCCATCTCAGCGCCCAAGATCTTCACCCCGGCTATTTAAACCGACTGTATACAAGTCGTGATTATGAAGTCGGTTTGGTGAAACTTATGAAGGAACGATATGAGGTAACTGATGCTTTGATTTCTGCAATGTTATTTCTTCCTTAGTCCAATAGCTTGTATCAACTCTACTGTAGCCCCCAAGGGCCGGTTTATCTATTCAAGATGAACCGGGACTTCAAAACACCATTTTTCAGCTTTCCGTGTGTGTAGCCCCCAAGGGCCGGTTTATCTTTTCATGATAAACCAGGACTTTTAGTCTGTAACTTTTATTTGAGCAATTATGCATTAGCCCCCAAGTGCCAAGTGCATAACTTGTTATGTGCTTGGGACTTTGATAAAAATGTCTGATAACTGCGAATATGCATTAGCCCCCAAGTGCCAAGTGTATAACTTGTTATGTGTTTGGGACTTTGAATATTATTTACCAATGCATGATGTGTATATCTCTTTATAGGCTGATCTAAACCAGAAGGAATCCCAAGCAGCTGACCTTCAAGAAAATCTGAAATTCCAGCAAACGGCAACCTCCAAAGCCAAGGATGAACTGGCCAGTGCTCTGGCAAGCATGGAAAGTCGAAAAGAGACTTCCAGAAGGAGCGGGCAGATTGGGAGACAGAGAAATCTGCTTTGGAGAAAAGGGCTGCTGACGCAGAAGCTGCCCTTAATCCGGTATCAGAAGAGCTATCTGGTTTAAAGCGTCAAGTAAACGCTATGACCACTGCTGTCTTTGGTAAATACCCTTATTACAACTCTGACTATTTCATCCCCATAAATTGCCGACTTAACAATGGTTCCATTGATGCAGGAAAACGCACTGCCCATCTAGGCTTTGACATGCAGAAGAAACTGAAAGCTGCCTATACACTTATAGAGCAACTTTATACCGGTGCGCAACGAATCATCTGTACTGCCGCTCATAACAAACCGCCCACAACTTTGCTCAAAGAAACCTTGGAAAAGTTATCATTGCTGCCCGCCCGGTTTGAAGAGTTGAAGAGATCGGCTGCAAGGGCAGGTGCTTTGACTGCACTAACCCGGGCGAAGGCATGGGTTCCCGACCTTGATCCGGCTGACGTAGTAAATGGCTATCCAAGCTTGAAGGAGGACAGATCAAAATTCACCAATGACGACCTTCGAGCTTTAACAAAGGAAATGCGGCCCTTGGCCAGCAAGTTAGCCGAAGAAGCTGATCTGTCCCACTACGAGGCGGTTTATGATGCTGACAACAGACGGGTTAATGTGCCGACTCACGATGTGGAGGATCTCATCCTGCCTGTCCGTAAGCACACTTACACCCCTGATGTTGAACCGTCCGAGCTTATAAGTGATGAAGCTGTTTTCCAGGCCCTAACTGGGATCAATTGGGTAACCACTGACTTCCAGCTGCTGGGCGGATATGAGGAGGAGGAAACAGCGCAGCGTGATCCGCAGCCGTCTGGGCGGGCTGGCAAGGAGTCATGAACCGGTGTCGGTTTAATCTTCAACATGTCGTAATACTTGATGAGGAACTGCTATTCTTTTGGGCTGCAAAACGCCTTGTAATAGGCTAACTGAAAACACTTGGTCTATTATGCCATCGTGCATATTCCCTTTGCATAATCACTGTTTAATCCGGTATCTTTATAATATTTCCGCTTATTCTTCTGAACAGCTTTTCTCAACCTGTTTCTGCATGAAACAAATTTAAAGTGTCCTGGCGGTTCATCGCCGGACGGGTCATCATGCCCAAATACATGACCTAGGTTTACAACCCCGGCTGCATTTTGAAATAAATATGAAAGTACATATCATACCTGTGATATCAAATTGCATCGTTGTCTTTACCAACATTTGCACTAGGGATGATCATCCCAAATAGTGAGTATTGATGACTCTTGCAATATTTCGCCGGTTTATGATAAAACCATACCGGGTTGTGATAAACACCGGATGAGCTGCGGATGATACTAGCGATTTGTAATCAAACCAGACCGGGTTTAATAAACACCGGTTTACTTGATGGTGGTGATTTATAATCAACCACTAGGCCGAATCGATAGATATCACATGAATACTAAGAATCTCATTAAAGGATTAAAAACTTGGCAAATAAAAGCAGATGAACACTTGTAGTCGAGGCTTTTTACGGGCTGCCAGGCCCCAAATTCGAGGCTTTTCATGGGCTGCCAGGCCGCTGAGTTAAACTATTTTACAAAGCCTATTAAGATGGACCTCACATTAACCAATCGTCGTTTTAACGTTGACAAGTTCAGGGTCTGTATAAGATTGACTTGTCAATCGTTCGACGGGTCATACCAGGTTTACCTGGACGGAGTGACTTACTTGATGCAGGCAGGTTAACCCGGGGTTTTAGGTGTATACACCAGGCTTCCAAGCCATGGCTTGATAGCCTATTACAAGGGCCTTAAAAGCTCTTTGTCGTTGTGCGACAAGAGCCCCCAAGTAACATTGTGAGCTGTGCTCGATGGGTGCCTATGTTTGAGTTGTGCTATGCATCAAACTCTCTTTTGCCCCTTATCATCATGTTGGCTTGATAGCCGGATTACCGAAGTAACCAGAGGTGTGCTCTTATGATAATATTGGCTTGGTAGCGTGTCTAAGAGGGCCATGGAAACTCCGTTTGCACACAGAAACCCCCATGTGATAAACTCTTATGGAAAAAACAGCAGAGGCCCCACTTTAACAGGGATGCCGGTTTATTATATTGATCATAATATATACATTGTGAATATATGTACATAAAGGGAGCCTATGGCTCAGGTGTAGTAAGGCCGAAGATGAGCAATGTTCCACGGCTGCTGGGTCTCCTCCTCCGCGGTGCGTGAGTCCTTGTGTTCTCGAACGTCAATGAGGTAGTATGACCCATTGTGTAGATTCTTCCTGACCACAAAGGGTCCTTCCCAAGGCGGGGACAACTTGTGCATATCTGTCTGGTCTTGGATGAGCCGGAGCACCAGATCGCCTTCTTGAAACGTTCTGGTTCTAACTCGGCGACTATGGTATCGACGCAGGTCTTGCTGGTAAATCTCCGACCAAGCCGCTGCGACGTCACGCTCCTCATCCAACCGGTCCAGTGCTTCTTGTTGCGCCTTCTCGTTGTCAGCTTCAACATAAGCCGCCACACGAGGCGAATCATGACGGATGTCACTAGGGAGAATTGCCTCAGCTCCGTACACCATGAAAAAAGGCGTGTAACCCGTAGATCTGTTGGGCGTGGTATTAATGCTCCATAATACGAAAGGTAACTCCTCCACCCAACAATCCGGCGTCCTTTATAAGGGAACCATTAGCCGGGACTTGATGCCTCTCAAGATCTCTTGATTGGCTCTCTCAGCTTGACCATTAGATTGGGGGTGAGCCAGTGAAGATACGTCAAGCCGGATGTGCTCTCATTGACAAAATTCTTTCATAGCCCCCTTGGACACATTAGTGCCATTATCAGTTATAATACTGCGTGGAAAGCTAAACACAAAATCACCTTCTTAATGAACTGAACCGCCGTTGCCGCATCACACTTGCTGACTGGCTCTCCCTCAACCCACTTGGTAAACTTATCAACCGCCACCAGAAGGTGGGTCTTCTTATTTGGAGATCTCTTAAAGGGCCCAACCATATCTAGCCCCCAAGTCGCGAACGGCCAAGTAATTGGAATCATCCTCAATTCTTGAGCCGGTACATGAGCACGCCTTGAGAATATCTGACAGGCATCACACTTTTTGACCAAGTCTTCCGCATCAGCATGAGCCGTCAGCCAATAGAATCCGTGACGAAAAGCTTTAGCTACCAAGGATTTTGAACCGGGGTGGTGACCACAGTCTCCTTCGTGGATTTCTCGTAGAATCTCACGGCCTTCCTCCAGAGACACGCAACGCTGAAACGCCCCCGTTACACTACAATGATGCAGTTCTCCATTGACAATAGTCATTGGCTTGGACCGCCGGATTATCTGCCTGGCCAAGATTTCATCCTCTGGTAACTCGCCTCGGTTCATATACGCCAAGCATGGGACTGTCCAATCCGGGATAGCATGAAGCGCCGCTACCAACTAGGCCTCTGGATCAGGAACAACCAAGTCCTCTTCTGAAGGTAATTTAACCGACGGATTATGCAGAATGTCCAGAAAACATTAGGTGGAACTGGTTTACGCTTGGAACCCAGACGGCTTAATGCATCCGCCGCTTCATCCTTTCGCCGGTCCACATGGTTCACCTGATAACCCTTGAAGTGTCCAGCGACAATGTCCACCTCTCGGCGATATGCTGCCATGAGCGGGTCCTTGGAATCCCAGGTACAAGATACTTGTTGAGCCACCAGGTCCGAATCACCAAAGCATTTAACTCGGCTGAAGTTCATCTCCTAAGCCATTCGAAGACCATGGAGGAGAGCCTCATATTCAGCTGCGTTGTTAGTGCAAGGGAACATTAAACGGAGAACATAACAAAATTTATCACCTCGTGGGGAAGTTAATATGACTCCAGCCCCCGAGCCCTCCAATTGCCTGGATCCATCAAAGTGAATAGTCCAGTACGTGTGATCCGATTTTTCTTCCGACGCCTGCAACTCCGTCCAATCATTGATTAAATCTACAAGTGATTGAGATTTGATTACAGTACGAGGCACATATTTAGCCCGTGAGGACCAAGTTCAATGGCCCACTTGGCAACCCGGCCAGTTGCTTCTCTGTTTTGGATTATATCTCCCAGTGGGGCAGAACTGACCACAGTGATGGGATGACCCTGAAAATACTGCTTAAGCTTCCGGCTCGCCATGAAGACTCCATATACTAGTTTCTGCCAATGCGGGTACCTCTGTTTAGACTCAATGAGCACCTCGGATGTAGTAAACCGGCCTTTGAACCGGATATTCCTTCCCAGCCTCCTTGCGCTCCACTACAATGGCAACACTGACAGCTCGGACATTAGCGGCCACATATAGTAACAGTGGCTCATTATCAACCGGAGCAGCAAGGATAGGCGGCTCTGCCATCTGTTTCTTCAAGTCCTCAAATGCAGTATTCGCAACATCACTCCAGACAAAGTGGTCTGTCTTTTTCATCATCTGGTAGAGCGGGATGGCCTTCTCCCCCAATCGGCTGATAAACCGGCTCAGTGTCGCAGTGCGGCCTGCCAGACGTTGAGCATCTTTGATACACGCCGGTTTAGCCAAGGACGTAATAGCTTTGATCTTCTCCGGATTAGCTTCAATTCCCCTCTTTGATACCAGGAACCCCAGGAGTTTGCCTGCCGGTACACCAAAAATGCACTTGGCCGGATTAAGCATCATCTTATAAACCCAGAGATTATCAAAAGTTTCTTTCAAGACATCTATCAACGTCTCTTCCTTTCTGGATTTTACCACAATATCATCTACATATGCATGAACGTTACACCCAATCTGTTTATGAAGACAATTATGTACGAAACGTTGATAAGTCGCCTGGGCACTCTTGAGCCCAAAGGGCATAGATACATAGCAGAAGGCTCCAAAGGGAGTTATAAAAGTTTTCTTTTCCTGGTCCTTAACTGCCATCTTGATCTGATGATAGCCGGAATATGCATCTAGAAAACTTAAGCGCGCACAACCCGCTGTAGCATCAATTATTTGATCAATACGGGGGAGAGCAAAAGGATCAGCCGGGCAAGCCTTGTTCAGATCTGTGTAATCAACACACATACGCCAAGTGCCATTCTTTTTTAGCACTAGCACCGGATTAGCCAACCACTCAGGATGAAACACTTCAACGATAAACCCGGCCACCAAGAGCCTGGCTACCTCTTCACCAATAGCCTTGCACCTTTCCTCATTGAAGAGGCGGAGAAACTGTTTGACCAGTTTGAACTTGGGATCAACATTAAGAGTGTGCTCAGCGAGTTCTCTCGGTACACCTGGCATGTCAGAAGGTTTCCATGCAAAGATGTCCCGGTTCTCACGGATGAACTCGATGAGCGCGCTTTCCTATTTCGGATCCAGGATAGCGCTGATGCTAAACTGCTTGGACGAATCACCAGGAACAAATCAACTAGCGTGGTCTCATCAGCTGATTTAAACTTCAAGGTTGGATCATGCTTTGTAGTTGGCTTCTTCAACGGAGACATATCCGCCGGATCAACATTGTCTTTATAGAATTTCAACTCATTTGTTGCACAAACCGCCTCGGCATAGGCCACATCACCTTCCTCACATTCCAAAGCGATTTTACGGCTCACATGTACCGTGATAGTCCCCTTATGACCCGACATCTTGAGCTACAGATAAACGTAACAGGGCCTCACCATGAACTTAGCATAAACCGGCCGCCCGAGCAGGGCATGATACGGGCTCTTGATTTTTACCACTTCAAAGGTCAAAGTCTCTGACCTTGAGTCTCGCTCATCTCCAATGGTAACCTCCAGATCTATCTTACCGACCGAATATGCCGATTTACCAGGTACCACGCCATGGAAAACAGTGTTGGACGGTCTGAGTTTCTTGTCTGTCAGCCCCATGCGATGGAAGGTTTCATAATACAGGATGTTGATGCTGCTTCCTCCGTCCACGAGTACTTTAGTGAACTTATACCCCCAACCTGATGTGCCACCACTAGTGCCAGCTGACCCGGATTATCAACCCGGGGCGGATGATCCTCACGACTCCATACAATGGGCTGCTCCGACCAGCGTAAATAGCAAGGTACTGCCGGTTCAACGGAATGTACCGCCCTGTTGTAAACCTTCTGATCCTGCTTACACAAGCTAGTGGTGAAAACATGATACTTCCCACTACTTAACTGCTTCGGGTTGCTCTGATAACCTGACTGCTGCTGCTGATGATTCCCCTGATGATTATAACCACCTTGGCTGCCCTGATTGTTGTGTCCACTCTGACTGCCATGTCCGTTATGATTGCCTTGAAATCCTGAGCCAGAACCACCACCTTGATAACCCGGCCCATGAAAACCCGGGCCTGAACCATCGGGCGGACCATGATCATATTGGAACCGATCCGAATTTTTGAACTCCACCATAATAAAGTAGTCCTTCTAGAGGTGTGTGGCTGGTTTTTCCCTCGTATCGTGCCTAGGGCAAGGCAGATTCAACTGGCGCTCCAGATTGATGTTTGATCCTCTACTCCGTGGGGGCAGCCTACCCTTACGACGATGTCCATCATTGTGTACTAGTGTTAGCCATGAAATCTTAATTATTATCTGCTTTACGCTTACCATTATACCCATGACTCGCCGGATTAGACTGCGGCACTTTACCATTCTTCCTCCCCTTTCCTGATTTCTCGTCGTCAGACTCTGGATATTTGGCACTATCAAAATCGGCGTATTTCACCAGAGCCGCCATAAGTGTTCCCATGTCATCGCAGTGACGTTTGAGCCATCCCAACTTCAGTTTCAGAGGCTCGAACCGGCAATTGCCTTCCAATGTCAATGAATGCAGGATCTCGGAAACCCGGTGCACCCAATGACTTGTTGATTCGTGCTCCCCTTGGACACAGGCAGCTAAGTCCACAATTGACATGGGCTGCTTGCATGTATCTTTGAAATTATTGATAAACCGACGCCTTAGCTCGGCCCATGATCCGATGGAATTAGCCAGTAAACTCTTCAACCAAGTACGAGCCATTCCTTCCAGCATCATGGTGAAGTACTTAGCACACACCGCATCATCCACATCCAACATCTCCATCGCCATCTCGTCGCTCTCAATGCATGCTTCGGGGGAAAGATCAGTAGTGTAATTGGGCACCTTTCATGGTCCTTTGAAATCTTTAGGCAGCCGCACATTACGTAAAGCGGGGGTGAGACACGACACTCCCAAAGAACTAGAAGAAACTACTGGTTCTACCGTAGTAGTTGGACGAACCGGGGTAGGCTGACGGGATGTATATTGTGCTGCTAACTCGGCCTCTCGACACTGTCTACCCTGGTCTACTACATCCTGAGCATTTGCACCTCCACCTGCTGGGTTATTCCTCCGAGGCGGGTTGCGGTTCTGCGCACTAATTGATACGACCGGTTCCTCCATATGCCTGCTGTAACTCCGGCTTGGGTGGGGGGTGGAATGAATCCTCTCGCGGCTGTGAGAGTAAGCCTGCTGCTGAGTCAAAGCCGTCTCTAGGAACTCCCTAGCTCGCCGCGCCTCCACTGCTATAGGGGATTCTCCTTCAATGGGGAGGGCCACCAATCGTGAAGCGGCTGCGACTATGTTATCCAACGGGTTGGAGTAGTGACCGGGAGGCGTTGGTGTGCGCTGTGATGGAATGATCTGACGAGATGGGTCTATTGCGTGCAGCTAGACCGACGCCCCCGTTCCAGGCACCTCTAACAAGGCTGATGGATGTTCTTGGAATAGAACTGGCAGGCCTGGCACTTGGTGACAAGCTCAATTGCATCTTGGAGAGCGGCGGGCCAATAAAATCCTTGTCAGAAAGCCTTTCAAACCAAAGCCCTCGATCCAATATGGGAGCCGCACATACCCTTGTGTATCTCTGCCAGCAGTTCCTTTCCTCCTTCCTGGCAAATGCACTTCAATTTCACACCGTTGGGCATCCTTCTATATAGTGTGTCATCGACGAACTGGTACATACTGGCCCTCCGGGCTACTCTTTCAGCTTCTTCTTGCTCTTTGGAAAGTTCTCCAGTTTGGAGGAAAATGTGTCATGCCCAAGTTGGAGCCTGTGACTCGGCAACGAGGATCAGCGGCACCTCTTCATTCACGGGAGCGCACTCCTCAACCATAGAAGCTGGTTCTTTGGTAGGAGGGTGCAGCTTGCCGATCGAAGGGGGGTTGTTTCCGGCAAGCACCCTGCCAGGGGTTTCGGAAAACTCTGCCAGGTGAGCCTTGACGGAGTCCAGTTTCCTCCTCTTCCGGGACATTGCTGTCAGGGATACGGAGGCTTGTGTCAGATGGAGACCAAAAGTCCCTGGTTCCACAGGGAGTTTCTGTGCAGCGCATTTCGACAGGTGATCGGCTATGTTGTTGTCCGCATGGGGTACATGCTCTATTTGCAGCCCGTCAAAGCCATCCTCCATCTTCCTAACTTCCTTGACGTATGCCTTCATCAATGGGATTTGATAATCCTTGTTCACTTGTCTCACCACCATTTGTGAATCTCCTCGAATGATCAGCTTCTTGATTCCAATTTCAGTGGCAATTCTGAGCCCCGCAAGAAGTCCCTCGTACTCCGCAATGTTGTTCGTGGCCTCCTCCAGGGGAAAATCCATCTGGATGACATACTTGAGGTGCTCCCCGATAGGAGAAACCAAAAGCACGCCAGCCCCTGCACCCTATAGGGAGAAGGCACTGTTGAAGTACATAATCCAATCTTGGGGCGCTTCCTTGCCGGGGATAACTGTCTCCAATATCTCTGCATCAAGAGTTGGTGTCCACTATGCGATGAACTCTACTAGTTCTCTGCTCTCAAAATTCAAACCAAAACTGGATAGCTCCAAGGCCCATTCCACAATTCTGCCAGTGGCCTCAGGGTTCCGGAGTATACGTTGCAAGGGAAAGTGGGTGACAATAGTGATCTCGTGGGCTTGGAAGTAGTGGCACAGTTTCTTTGAGGCCATGATGAGGCCAAAGATCAACTTTTGCACACTAGAGTACCTTGATCTAGCCCCCTGCAACAAGGAGCTGACAAAGTACACTGGGCGCTGTACCACTTTCTTCCTTGTCGCGACCATGGAGCTGTCTCCACTGCTCTGCACTTCCTTATCCTGAACTGCTTCTGACCTTGTCGGGATGGGTTCAATTTCTTTCCCAGAGGGGCCTGCGTTGGCTGCTACCGTGTTATCTACCTCTCGCTGCGCCACCAACGCCATGCTAACCACTTGATTGGTTGTCGCTAAGTACAGTAGCAACTGATCTTGTGGTTTGGGAGCGACCAAGGTGGGAATAGAAGAAAGGTAGGCCGTCAATTCTTGTAGTGCAGCATCTGCCTCTGGGGTCCACTCCATGGGCCCTGCCTTCTTCAGGATTTTAAAGAACGACAAGGCACGCTCAACGGACTTAGAAATGAACCTGCTCAACGCGGCAACACACCAAGTCGGACATCTCACATCCTTAACTGTCTTGGGTGCCTGAATCTGCTCGATAGCCTTGATCTTGTTGGGGTTGGCCTCTATCCCCTGGTGGGACACAAAGAAACCAAGTAGCTTGCCATAAGAGACGCCAAACACACACTTCTCTGGATTCAACTTCAAGTTGAGCTTGCGCAGATTTCCAAAGGTTTCTTCCAAGTCCTGAATGAGAGTAGACATGTCCTTGGTTTTGACCACTATATCATCCATGTAAGCTCCAATATTCATGTGTACCTACGACTTAGACCCAATCTGCACTGCTCTTGCGAAAGTGGCTCCAACGCTCTTCAACCCGAAAGGCATCCGCACGAAGTAGTATGTGCCACACGGGGTAATGAACGCGGTTTTCACCTCGTCTTCCTTTGACATGAAAATCTGGTGGTATCCAGAGTAAGCATCTAGGAAGTAAAGCGCGTCACATCCGGATGTTGAATCCACAATCTGATCGATGCGCGGAAAGGGGAATGGGTCCTTTGAGCATGCCTTGTTCACATCCGTAAAATCTATGCAAAGTCTCCATTTCCCATTGGCCTTGTGCACTACCACTGGATTGGCCAACCACGCTGGGTGCAACACTCCTCTGACCACATCTGCTGCCTCAACCTTCTTGATTTCCTCGGCAATGAACGGATGCCGCTCCAATGCTTGCTTCTGTACCTTCTGCTTGACGAGCCTGGCATGTTGACAGACAGCAAGGTGGTGCTCGATTACCTCCCTGGGAACACCGAGGATGTCAGATGGTTGCCATGCAAACACATCAACATTCTCCCACAGGAAGGCAATGAGCGTGCTTTCCTATTTGTTGTCGAGGGTGGCGCTGATGGTAAATGTACCGTCAACGCCAGCCAGCCCTGCCGGGACCTTCTTCACAGGAGGTGCCGTAGCTTTGGATCTCTTGCTGTTGGAACTCTCTGGCAAGTCGTCAACGGGCGCAGTGTACTCCGAAGAGGTACGCTTCCCGGTCTCCCTGCCGGAGTCCACACTAGCCTTCTCCTTCCTTTTGATTTCCTTGGCGGGAACCATGACCTCCGCGGCATGTGCCGCAACTGCGTCCCGGTACATCTTGTCCACACAGATGACTTCGTTTTTCCTATCTGACGGAATGCAGATGACGCTCATTGGCCCCGGCATCTTCACGGTGTTGTAGGCATAGCTAGATGCTGCCATGAATTTTGCCAGAGCTGGACGACCAAGGATTCCATTGTACGACAAGGGGAGATCAACCACATCAAAAACAATCTTCTCAGTCCCGTAGTTCAACTCCCCCCCCCCCAAACGTCATCGGCGGCATGATCTTTCCGTTAGGATGACTCTTGCCGGGGTTGATTCCTTGGAACGTGCAGGTGACATTGAGCTCTTCATTCACTACAAAAAAAAGACACATCTGTGACATTTTGGGCCAAACAAAACTTTTTTCTGTCATACTTATGACACTTCTATGACGATAATTGTGACAAAACCCAGTATCATCATAGATGTCGTGGGGTCCTACTTCTATGATAAAATCATGACAGAAAATGGGCTTTTCGTCCTGGGTGGGTCGGAGACGCAGCTGCATGACATTCTTTGGGCCGTCCATGATGGAAAAAACCGTGGTAGAAGCGAGGGCGAGGAAAATATCGGGGTGTTCCCGGTTACGGTGGGTGGTCGGGGCCGAGCGATGCGCGTTTCTCTCATACACGCACGCGCATGGGTGCGAGGCGTTGGGCTCTAACTGAACCCGAGCGATTGCACTGGATGCAGGCTACGCATTACTGAACCCGAGCGATCGATCGATGGCTGTTAACTATACTCGATCGAGCGATTTCTTCGCTACTGCTGCTAACTGAAGCCGATCGATGCTGCCTCTGCATGAACAATGAGCGTTGCTGGGGGGTTTGGATGAACAGTTACCGGTGGGGGTGGCTGAACAGGACCCCGTGGTGTTGAATAGGACCCCGATCGATCGAGCCTGTTGGGGCTGCATGAACAGGACCCCGTGGAGGGCTGGCTGAACAGGACCACCCCATGGAGGGTTGGATGAACAGTAGACGGTGGAGGGCTGGATGAACAGTAGCCCGTGGAGGGGTGGTTGAACAGGAGCCCGTGGAGAGGGCTGGTTGAACAGTAGCCGGTGGAGTAGCGCACGGTGGAGGCTGAACAGTCGCAGGTGGAGGCTGGAGGAGGTCGACGGTAGATGAACAATAACCCGTGGAGGCTGGAGGGGGTCGATGGTGGTGATGAACAGTATCTCATGGAGTCCCGTTTTGTAGTACGCCACACCCCTCCCGATGAACAGGACCCCTGTTTCGACCGTAGCGCTCCAACACAAGTCCGTTTCCTCCGTTTCGCGGTACGCCACACCCCTCCCGATGAACAGGACCCCCGTTTCGATCGTAGCGCTCCAACACAAGTCTGTTTCCTCCGTTTTGTGGTACGCCACACCCCTCCCGATGAACATGACCCCCATTTCGACCGTAGAGCTCCAACACAAGTCTCTTTCCTCCGTTTTGCGGTACGCCACACCCCTCCCGATCAACAGGACCCCCGTTTCGACCGTAGGAGGTCCGTTTCCTCCGTTTTGCGCTCCGTCAGACCCCTCCCGATGAACAGGATCCCATTACGATCGTGGCCGGTCGAACACAAGACCGTTTCCTCCGTTCTACGGTACGTTAGGCCTCATTTCCATCGGCTGTTCCGTCCAAGCCCTCCGGATGAACACGACGACGCATTCCGTTCTGACCCAGCCGGTTGGCTCCCCATGAACACGAAGACAATATTGTTTCTCCGTTCCGACCCAGCCATGTACACGAGCCTTGGCCGTACGTACGCGCGAGTAGGTGTTCGAGACCCCGCCCATATGTACGTATGTGGCCGTATTTACTTTCTTGCACCCTGGCCGGTGTACTACATGTACATGCTACGTGCACGCCTCTGCTACGACACGTGCGCGCCTCTACATCGACCAGTATGTACGTACACGTTCGTGACCAGAATGACAACACTACGTACGCTTCGACTAGGTGGGTCCCGACTGTCAGGCACTTCCTTGCGTGCGAAGATGTAGCTGGTGGGTCCCAGCAGTCAGGGGGGCGAATCAATGTTTTTTGCCTGGACGCACTTCCTTGCGTGTGAAGATGTAGCTGGTGGGTCCCAGCAGTTAGGGGGAAATGTTTTTTTGCGAAATACGGTGGCCCGTCCGGTGGGTCCCCCCTGTCAGGTGGAGGAATCATCATTTTCCGCGTAATAAGGAGGCACTTCCTTGCTGCGGCCGTGGACCTGATGGCTTCTCGCCCCTCGTTGGTTACCCCAAGTGGAAGGTTTGAGATGTAGCATAACGGCAAGTTTCCCTTGGCAAAGATACCAAGGATTGAATCCCGTGAGACTCCGAGGGTCGACAAGAAGGTGTCAACTGCTAACGGCGCCAGATACTTAGCGGTTGACAGGACCTACACACAGATACAAATAACTTTGCTCCCAACGAGTACATAGAGGTTGTCAATCCCTCCGGCCTTGTCGTTTACAAAGGATCAAACACAAGAGATAATAATGATAGGTATGACTGCAACTAGGAAATAAAGACAGGAAGTAAATAGCGGGTGTGATCAGTGATCGTAATATGGACCGGGGTCCCATGATGTTCACTAGTGATGTCTCTCTCCCAAAAGACGATAAAACAGCTAAGCGAGGTAAACAAATTACAGCTAGGCAATTGATAGGATTATGTGCGCAAACCAATGCTAACTATGCTGTAAAGAAAGGTAGAGGCTCAAAAGCATGGGCGGTACGCCAAGGCAAGTAGACCGAAATCCATCTGCATCTACTACTAATCATCCACCTTGAGATATCTATCCAGAACATCTCGCTGGTATTAAGTTGCGAGTCCCACCCATAGTGTAAACTCAAAGCAACAGACAACTGCATTAAAAGAACTTTGCGTAAAGTAAACAATCCTTGCACCCGCAAGTACAAGCACCGTTGTTTTCCCCCTTGTGGCAATAGCACATCCCCTAGACTCATGTTTCTGTCACTCAAACTAGTCATCAAGGGGCATGAACCCACAATCAAGCATAACGTTCCCTCTTGGAGTTACTACCTACTACTCGGCCAAAGCAATAAACAGCAACGGAGAACATGCAAGAATTACTCAAGAACATAAATATAAAAGAGGTGAATCAAATATATTACTCACACACAATCTGAACATAATCTCATAATCCATCGGATCCCAGCAAACTCAGCAGAGCAACAGCATAAAGATTACATATGTGCCTCGATCATGTAGGGCAGCTCACGAGGTCTAATCCATGAAGAACAAAGAGGGGAGGAGAACATCACATAGCTACTGGTCATGGACCCATGGTCCAAGGAGGACTACTCACGACTCATCCGGGAAGCGTCCATGGTGGTGGAGAAGCTCCCGGTGGTGGTTCTCCCCTCCGGCAGGGTGCCGGGAAGAGTTCTCCTGGTGCTCCCGATCTTGGAAGCGCGGCGGCGGCGGAACAGAGGCTAGATCGTAAAAAAGGGTTCCGTCCTCGAGGGTTTCGGGACGCGAGGAGTATATATGCCAAAGGGGGTCACCAGAAGCGGAGAGGGGGGCCCAGGCGCCCCCCTAGGGCGGCCAGGGGTGGGGCCGCCTGGGCTACCCCTGGCTCCCCTCTGGCCCCACTTTGGTTTTTCTTGAAGCTCCCGGTACGCTGATTTTTCCTGTATTTTTCCCGGAATTTTTAGGGCACTTTTAATATGGGGGAAACCTGAAATAGAAAAACAGCAGAAAACAGGAACTGGCACTGTGGTGCACTGAGTTAATAGGTTAGTCCAAATATGATCAAAAGTGTATGGAAGTGCATAAATATCATAGCAATATCACACAAAAGAGGCATGGAGCAAGCAGAAATTATAGATACGTTTTGGACGTATCAACATCCCCAAGCTTAATTCCTGCTCGTCCTCGAGTAGGTAAATGATAACAAGCATAATTTCTGTGGTGACATGCTATCAACCATATAAGAACTTTTAAGTAAAGCAATCAAGGCATGTAATTCAATTCAAGTCATAACAAGCAAGAGTCTATATTAGCATTGTAACAAGTAACATAAGAACATAAAGGTGCAAGAGCTCTCGCTGTCCGTGACTCGAATGTCTCCAAATGGTGTTTGCGTGCAAGAAACGGGATAGGGATATATGAGAGAGTAAAACATAGTTTTTGTATTGTTGAGAACTTAATCTACTAAAGTTTCACACTTGGTCTTCTTTGGAATCTTATCATGACTCATCCCCAGACCGTCAGCCAGGTACAAGTCAAAATGATCCACTCCCTTTTGATATTTTGAGCACTCATGCAATGGATGAGCGTAAGCAAGAAAGTCGACACTTAGGATGGCAAAGAGAGAAAAATGATGGAGGGGGAAGACAAAAAAGGTGTGAAAGGCTCACATCAATGAGGACAATCATCGGCGAGAGAAAGCCAAATGATAGATATGATGTGAGGAGTAGGGATTGCCATGCAACGGATGCACATATGAGCTAAGGTAAGCTCTCCGATGGAACTAGTGGGGGTGCATCCAACTTGCTTGCTCAAGAAGACCTAGAGCTCTTTTGAGGAGGCTCATCATTGGAATATACAAGCCAAGTTCTATAGTGTAAAGGTCCCCACATAGCTATATGCATGAATGATAATCTCTATGGAGTACAAGGTATAAGATGGAGTACGAGTGTGGATCTCTCAAAAGAAATAATAGTGTGCCCCCTTCTCTCTTTTTATTTCTTTTTCTCTTTTTTCTATTTTTTTTTATTTTTTTGTGGCCTCAATGGCTCTTTCTATTTATCTCTCATTTGTCCTCTTTGGGATCTTTTGATTTTGTCCTCTTTGGGATCTTTTGATTTGTCCTCTTTGGGATCTTTTCCTCACTTTAGGGGCAACACTCTACAAATTACAAGAAGTATAGAAGATCTTTCACACTTTACAAAAGTACTCAACATAAAGAAAATGAAACTATCATGATGTATGCAAATGTATGCCTCTGCCAGTGTAGCAGGATATGCAATGATACTAGCGCGTCATGTAGCAATGATTAGGGCAAGGCCCAACTAGCATGCAGCTCATCGATCAAGCAAAAAGCATGTATGACATGAAGATCAAGTCATGAGAAGATGGCTGTTGCATGGCAATGTATCTCGGAAAGGCTATGGAAATGCCTTGATAGGTAGGTATGGTGGCTGTTTTGAGGAAGGATATAATGAGGCTTATGATGACAGAGCGTATCGTGCCAAGGATTTGGATGCACCGGCGAAGTATGCGCCAACTCTCGAGGTGAGAAAGGGCAATGCACGGTACCGAAGAGGCTAGAAAAATATGGATAGGTGGAAGTGTCAACTTTCGAATACTCACATTAGTCCGAAGAACTCATGCACTTATTATCGGTAACTCTCAATCTAATTAGGAGGTTCACAAAGAGACAAGTACCCCGAGGAGGAGTGTATGGGGATTTGGTTATCTTTGCGCATCCTCGGCTCATGGTACGTGAGTGTACTCTAATATTCGATCCCTCCAAAGATTAGTGATCCATTTAGTAGCTAAAGTTCTCAACTATTTTGTAGGTTTTCGAAATTAAACACGGATTTCCCAAAATACGACATCTATCACTAATAGGCTAAAGCTCTTGTCACCAAAAGTTCAGACATTACTCATGGCAATACCTCAAAACTATTGCAAGTTACTACTAAAATGACATAGCAACCTCAATTACCTACTTTAAGTCAAGACACACAACTCAGTGCAACAGGCAAACTCTCTTAACAATATAAACATGAAAACTCAAGAGAGTTCAGCAACCAACTAAACAAAAGCTCTTTAAAAAGAAAAGCATGAAAACTAAGAGCTAAACATGACAGTAGCTATGGAAAGACAAAGAACATACACAGCAAAGATAAGTATGAAAATCCTGTGTTGTGTTCTATGTTGAAGTGGAGCGTGTTTCTCTCCCACACAAAGAAAGCTGGGTTCTAACTTATTATGAACAGCAAGCAAAGCTAAAGAAAACTAAAAAGGAAACTAAGCGCAAGACGCTCCAAGCATAGCACATAACACATGAAGTGATAAGAATATAGTGGAACGAAAGACGAACTGATAATTGTTGATGGAGAAGAGGATGCACGGGGGCATCCCCAAGCTTAGACGCTTGAGTCTTCTTGAATATTTCTTGGGGGTGCACGGGGGCATCCCCAAGCTTGAGCGTTTGACCCTCCTGAATCTTCTTTTATCATCTTCCCTCGCACACTTGAAAACTCCCTTCATACATAACTCATCATAATCTGATTAGCGAGGTTAGTACCCATAATAAAATATTTTTTCCTACTGGAAATAAGGATAATCTTGAATAGCTACTGTTTCTCAAGATTGCCAAAAGGTTTTTGCAAAGAAAAAGCAAGCTCAAGGTTTGCAAAACGAAGAAAATGCAAAACAGGACAGAATCTGTGAAAAACAGACCAGCAGGTAGTTAATAATTTTTTCGGGGCACTTCTGCAACTCAAATAAAAAAACTCAGAACAGTCGCCCGAAAGCCAATTGTATAGAGCACGTTGTCAAAAAAATTCAGATCAAAAAGATGATCTGGTGATTTTATACGAATTTTTCTGTCCAAGGACAGAATCTGTTTTCTAGACTGCACGTCACAACTTTTGAACTTTCTTGCAATCGGAGGCTAAACTTGGCACAAAGCTGAAAAGAAAAGATACAATGATGATGATACTGTAGTAACAAACATCAAGACACAACAAAAGCAAAATAAAACCAAATTCGTTGTGGGCTGCCTCCCAAAAGCGCTTTCTTTTATGCCTTTAAGCTAGGCATGATGCAAAGAAGAGAGGATCAAGTTTTATCAAGAGTAAAAGAATAGCTAGCCCGTGTAACGGACTCAAAAGGCAACTTAATCTTCTTTCTAGGGAAGTGTTCCATTCCTTTCTTGAGAGGGAATTGGAATTTTATATTCCCTTCTTTCATGTCAATGATAGCACCAACGGTGCGAAGAAAAGGACGTCCCAAAATAATTGGACATGAAGGTTCACATTCAATATCCATAATAGTAAAATCAACGGGAACATAATTGTCATTGACAACAATAAGAACATCGTCGATCTTCCCCAAAGGTTTCTTTACGGAAGAATCAACAAGACGAACACCAAAAGAACAAGGATCAAAATATTTCAATTTAAGCATATCATACATTCTTTTGGGCATAACGGAGGTACTAGCCCCAACATCACATAAAGCATAGCAAGAGAAGTTATTCAACTTAATTTTAATCATAGGATCCCAACCATCTTCTAGATTTCTAGGTATGGAGGCTTCTACCCTAAGCTTCTCCTCCCTAGCTTTGATGAGAGCATTAGTGATATGCTCTGTGAAGGCAAGGTTAAGTGTGCTAGTGTGGGGATCTCTAGACATATTGTGAAGAAAACCAATAACTTCAGAAAGGGTGCAATTATCAAAATCAAGGTCACTACTATCAAGTAAAGTGGTAGTGGTGTCCTTTAGGCTCACTTGTTTGGTAGCTTCTATGGTCATAGGAGTTTCTTCTACAGTTGAGGTCATAGCATCACCATTAATAGGTCCAATGGGACTAGGAGTGCATTGGGTGCTAAGAGTTTGGATATCCTCAACAACTTGGATAGTAGCAACAGTGTGGTGGGTAGGAAGGTTCTTAATTCTATCTTATTCCTTCTTTTCTCTAGCCCATCTCTCTTTAAGTTTAGCCATCATCCTAATGTTTTCATTAATTTGCACTTGAATAGCATTCATAGGAGTGGTCTTCCTCTCCTCAAGAGGAGAAGTTCTAATTTTAAGCAACTCTACCTCATGGGCTAAATTGTCTACCTTCGAAGAGAGATTATCTAGTTTGTCTAGTTTTTCTTCTACACTCTTATTGAAGGCCTTTTGGGTAGTGATGAAGTCTTTAAGCATAATCTCTAGTTCAGAAGTGGAGTTCTTGGTGCTAGGATAAGCATTGTTGTTCCCATAGGAATTAGAGGGGAACGGTCTAGGGTTGCTACCAAAATTACTCCTATAAGCATTGTTATTGAAATTGTTTCTAGAGATAAAGTTCACATCTACTTGATCTTGAGCAATCAAAGAATTTAAAGGAACATCATGAGGATCAATAGAAGATTGCTTGGAAAGTAGAGACATGATCAAGTCAACTTTTTCATTTAGGGAGGAAATCTCCTCAACAGAGTTTACCTTCCTACCTGTTGGAGCGCGTTCGGTGTGCCATTGGGAATAATTGGTCATCATCTCATCGAGAAGCCTCGTGGCAGCACCAAGTGTAGTTGACATAAAGGTTCCTCCCGCGGCCGAATCTAACAAGTTCCGCGAGGTAAAGTTCAAGCCTGCATAAAAAGTTTGGATAACCATCCAAGTAGTCAAACCATGAGTAGGGAAGTTCTTGACAAGAGATTTCATGCGTTCCCAAGCTTGGGTAACGTGTTCATTATCCAATTGTTTAAAATTCATTATGTTACTCCTTAGTTGGATAATTTTAGCAGGGGGATAGTACTTCCCAATAAAGGCATCCTTGCACTTGTCCCAAGAATCTATGCTATTCCTAGGCAAGGATTTCCACCAGATTTTAGCTCCTCCTCTCAAGGAGAAAGGAAAAAGCTTAAGATTAACAATATCACCATCTATTTCTTGGTACTTTTGCATATCACAGAGCTCAACAAAATTATTTAAGTGCAAAGCAGCATCATCTCCAGCACCGGAGAATTGATCTTTCATAACTAGGTTCAGTAAAGCAGGTTTAATTTCATAAGAAGGTGCTGAAGTGGCAGGTGTAGTAATAGGCGTGCAGATAAAGTCATTATTGTTATGACTAGTGAAGTCACACAACTTGGTGTTCTCGGTGGAACCCATAGCAGCAGCAAGCAAGATAACTATTTTTGTGATTTTTGGCAAGGGACATTAAAGCAAAAACTGAAAGGTAAACTAAAAAGACTAAAAAGCAAAGATAAAAGATAGCGTGCAACTCCCCTAACTTGAAGAGTGGAGTCCCCACCAACGGCGCCAGAAACTTTGCTTGATGGCTTCTCGCCCCTCGTTGGTTACCCCAAGTGGAAGGTTTGAGATGTAGCGTAACGGCAAGTTTCCCTTGGAAAAGATACCAAGGATCGAATCCCGTGAGACTCCGAGGATCGACAAGAAGGTGTCAACTGCTAACGGCGCCAGATACTTAGCGGTTGACAGGACCTGCACACAGATACAAATAACTTTGCTCCCAACGAGTACAGAGAGGCTGTCAATCCCTCCGGCCTTGTCGTTTACAAAGGATCAAACACAAGAGATAATAATGATAGGTATGACTGCAACTAGGAAATAAAGACAGGAAGTAAATAGCGGGTGTGATCAGTGATGGTAATATGGAACGGGGTCCCATGATGTTCACTAGTGATGTCTCTCTCCCAAAAGACGAAAAAACAGCTAAGCGAGGTAAACAAATTACAGCTGGGCAATTGACAGGATTATGTGCGCAAACCAATGCTAACTATGCTGTAAAGAAAGGTAGAGGCTCAAAAGCATGGGCGGTACGCCAAGGCAAGTAGACCGAAATCCATCTGCATATACTACTAATCATCCACCTTGAGATATCTATCCAGAACATCTCGCTGGTATTAAGTTGCGAGTCCCAGCCATAGTGTAAACTCAAAGCAACAGACAACTGCATTAAAAGAACTTTGCGTAAAGTAAACAGTCCTTGCACCCGCAAGTACAAGCACCGTTGTTTTCCCCCTTGTGGCAACAACACATCCCCTAGACTCATGTTTCTATCACTCAAACTAGTCATCAAGGGGCATGAACCCACAATCAAGCATAACGTTCCCTCTTGGAGTTACTACCTACTACTCGGCCAAAGCAATAAACAGCAACGGAGAACATGCAAGAATTACTCAAGAACATAAATATAAAAGAGGTGAATCAAATATATTACTCACACACAATCTGAACATAATCTCATAATCCATCGGATCCCAGCAAACTCAGCAGAGCAACAGCATAATGATTACATATGTGCCTCGATCATGTAGGGCAGCTCACGAGGTCTAATCCATGAAGAACAAAGAGGGGAGGAGAACATCACATAGCTACTGGTCATGGACCCATGGTCCAAGGAGGACTACTCACGACTCATCCGGGAAGCGTCCATGGTGGTGGAGAAGCTCCCGGTGGTGGTTCTCCCCTCCGGCAGGGTGCTGGGAAGAGTTCTCCTGGTGCTCCCGATCTTGGAAGCGCGGCGGCGGCGGAACAGAGGCTAGATCGTAAAAAAGGGTTCCGTCCTCGAGGGTTTCGGGACGCGAGGAGTATATATGCCAAAGGGGGTCACCAGAAGCGGAGAGGGGGGCCCAGGCGCCCCTAGGGCGGCCAGGGGTGGGGCCGCCTGGGCTGCCCCTGGCTCCCCTCTGGCCCCACTTTGGTTTTTCTTGAAGCTCCCAGTACGCTGATTTTTCCTGTATTTTTCCCGGAATTTTTAGGGCACTTTTTATATGGGGGAAACCTGAAATAGAAAAACAGCAGAAAACAGGAACTGGCACTGTGGTGCACTGAGTTAATAGGTTAGTCCAAATATGATCAAAAGTGTATGGAAGTGCATAAATATCATAGCAATATCACACAAAAGAGGCATGGAGCAAGCAGAAATTATAGATACGTTTTGGACGTATCAGGACCCAGCTGTCAGCCTCTCCACGTACAGTCCACGTCCGATGGAAGCCGTTCCTTGACCACGTTGACCACGCCGCGCCGAGTGCACCAGGGCGATGGACGACGGTGAGGCCTAGGATGGGGACGACGTGGAGCCGGGGAAGACGCGGCAGTGGATGCCCACGCGTAGAGGAGTACGAGGGTTCACTGGATCGCTACGATGTGAGGCTGCCGTCGCCGTGGAATAACATGGGGTGTGGTTGAGTAGAGGGATGGCATGGCCAGCAGTGGGAATAGTAGGGGGCGATGAGGCCTCCGCGGCAGCACAGCTGGCCACGGGAGGCAGGAGCAAGCGGCACGACCGACGCTGCTTTGGGCGGCTGGAGCAACAAGACCAGAGGTTGACGAAGCACTATGGCCGTTGGATGGACATCGTACGGTCACTGGAGCTAGAATCGTTCATATTGACTAAGTTGACAAAGCACACCGTCCCCGTCAACTTAGTAGGCCCACAAGTTAGCCTCCCACCAAGGTGGGTCCCAACCAGTAGGGGGGGTATTCATTTTTTGTGCGTAATAAGGAGGCACATTCGATGGTCCAAGCTGGCAGCGGGGGGAATGTTTTTTTGGCGCAATACTGTGGCCCGTCCGGTGGGTCCCAGTAGTCAGGGGGAAACGTTTTTTTCCGAAATACGGTGGCCCGTCCGGTGGGTCCCAGCAGTCAGGGGGGGGGGACGTTTTTTCCGCGAAATACGGTGGCCCGTCCGGTGGGTCCCTGCTGTAAGGTGGAGGAATCATTATTTTCCATGTAATAAGGAGGCACTTCCTTGGTGCCGTCGTGGACCCAGCTGTCAGCCTCTCCACGTACAGTCCATGTACGATGGAAGCCGTTCCTTGACCACGTTGACCACGCCGCGCCGAGAGCACCAGGGCGGTGGACGACGGCGAGGCCTAGGAAGGGGGCGACGCGGAGCCGGGAAGACACGCCACTGGAAGCCCGCGCGGAGAGGAGTACGAGGGTTCACTGGTTCGGCTGCGGTGTGAGGCTGCCGTCGCCGCGGAATAATAGGGGGTGTGTGTGAGTATTGGGATGGCCTGGACAGCGGTGGGAATAGTAGGGGGTGGTGAGGCCTGCGCGGCAGCACAGCCGGCCACGGGAGGCATGAGCATGCGGCACGACCGGCGCTGCTTTGGGCGGCTAGAGCAACAAGACCAGAGGTTGAAGAAGCACTACAGCCGTTGGATGGACATCGTACAGTCACTGGAGCTAGAATCGTTCATATTGACTAAGTTGACAAAGCACACCATCCCTGTCAACTTAGTAGGCCCACAAGTCAGCCTCCCACCAAGGTGGGTCCCAACCAGCAGGGGGAGTATTCATATTTTCGTGCGTAATAAGGAGGCACTTCCGGTGGGTCCGAGCTGACAGCAGGGGAACGTTTTTTTCGCGCAATACGGTGGCCCGTCCGGTGGGTCCCAGTAGACAGGGCGGAAACATTTTTTTGCGAAAGACGGTGGCCCGACCGGCGGGTCCCTGCTGTCAGGTGGAGGAATCATTATTTTCCGCGTAATAAGGAGGCACTTCCTTGCTGCCATCATGGACCCAGCTGTCAGCCTCTCCACGTACGTTCCACGTCCGATGGAAGCCGTTCCTTGACCATGTTGACCACGCCGTGCCGAGAGCACCAGGGCGGTGGACGACGGCTAGACCTAGGAAGGGAAAGAGTGGAGCCGGGGAAGACGCGCTAGTGTAAGGCTGCGCGGAGAGGAGTACGATGGTTCACTGGTTCGGCTGTGGTGTGAGGCTGTCGCCGCCGCGGAATAAAAGGGGGTGTGGCTGAGTAGAGGGATGGCATGTCCAACGGTGGGAGTAGTAGGGAGCAGTGAGGCATGCGCGGCAGCACAGCCGGCCACGAGAGGCAGGAGCAAGCGGCACGACTGGCGCTGCTTTGGGCGGCTAGAGCAAGAAGACCAGAGGTTGAAGAAGCACGATGGCTGTTGGATAGACATCGTACGGTCACTGCAGCTAGAATTGTTTATATTGAGTAAGTTGATAAAGCCCTTGGTACGCGTCAACTTAGTAGGCCCACATGTCAGCTTCCGAAACAGTGCGCCCCAGATGTCACGGGGAGGAATCATTTTTTGGGCGGGTGAAGCTAGAATATCCGAGATTGAAGAAGAAGCACGACATCCGTTGGATGGACATCCAATGGCCACTGTTGCTAGAACTATGTGTTGACTATAATTTGACAAAGCCTTGCATACGCGTCAACTCTTTTTTTAGGGGATGCGTCAACTTAGTAATGCCACAAGTGTGTGGCAGAGAACTTATAGCCCATTTGAGATTTGTAAGAATGTGTAGCAAATTTTTGAATTCTAATGGAATTTACTATAGCCCACTTACAGTTTGTTAAAAGTACAGCCCATTTCAACTAACCGTTCAAACAGAATTCAATAAAATTTCCCACATTTTTATGTGATCCGAAATATTTTTACCCCGAAATTTCTAGTCGCATTAAATACAACTTCAATATAAATTTATATTACGTAAAAATCCAATGAAACATTGCGCTCGCAATAATTAATGAAATTAAAATTTTCAATATCCAAAAATAATATTTTATAAAGTAATTACGTGTTTGGTGCATTTTTTATAGTTACTACCATGTTTTTATAATTACATCCCATTTATTATTTCTTAAAGCCCATTTTCTTGTTAAGCCTAATGCATCCCTCCTAGGAAAGATTTGCAGCCCAGCGGGGCGGAGAATAACAACTTGACCTTGCCTGGGTATTCCTAAAAAAAAGTATAGCTGGGCTAGCCATTTTCAGCTTGAAAAGTAATAATATCTAGGCTGCATATCTGGCCTGGGCTAGTGTGACGCCCCCGATTTGACCGTACACTAATCATGGACACAAATGTGTACGACCAAGATCAGAGACTCACTAGAAGATATCACAACACAACTCTAGACACAAATTAAAATAATACAAGCTTTATATTACAATACAGGGGCCTCGAGGGCTCGAATACAAAAGATCGAATACACAAGAGTCAGCGGAAGCAATAAAATCTAAGTACAGACATAAGTTAAACAAGTTGCCTTAAAAAGGCTAGCACAAAAGTAACAACGATCGAAAAGGCAAGGCCTCCTGCCTGCGACCTCCTAACTACTCCTCGAAGCCGAACTCCACGTAGAAACATCCTCGGGATCTTATGGATCCTGGATTCCATCAATCTGGTTTCATCATCCGAGAAGGAGGGACAAAAGGGGAAAAGGGGGAGCAAAGCAACCGTGAGTACTCATCCAAAGTACTCGCAAGCAAGGATCTACACTACATATGCAATGATATATGTGTAAAAGGGGAATATCTGTGGGCTAAACTGCAGAATGCCAGAATAAAAGGGGGATAGCTAATCCAATCGAAGACTACGCTTCTGGCCACCTCCATCTTGCAGCAATAGCACAGAGAACATGGAAAGTATCAAGTATCCTCGCTTCTGGCAGCCTCCGTCTTGCAGCAGTAGAATAGAATAGATGGTAAGTTCACCAAGTAACATCGTATAGCATAATCCTACCCGGCAATCCTCCCGCACATCACCCTGTGAGAGAGCAACCACCGAGTTATATCTGGAACTCATCTGGGTGTGTTTTATTAAGTATCTGGTTCTAGTTGTCATGAGGTCAGAGTACAACTCCGGGTCGTCCTTTTACCGAGGGACACGACAATTCGAATAGATTAATTTCACTGCAGGGGTGCACCACATATCCTAGCACACTCAATCCCATTTGACCGGACACACTTTCCAGGGTCATGCCCGGCCTCGGAAGATCAACACGTCGTAGCCCTACCTAAGCACAACAGAGAGGTCAGCACGCCGGTCTAAGTCCTAGGCACGCAGGGGTCTGGGCCCATCGCCCAACGCACACCTGCATGTTGCGTACGCGGCCGGTGAACAGACCTAGCAACCTCCATTACTAAGGAAGTTGCGTTACGCGGTCCAACCCGGCGCGCGCCGCTAAGTCGCTGACGTCAAGAAGGCTTCGGCTGATACCACGACGTCGAGTGCCCATAACTATTCCCACGTAGCTGGTTAGTGCATATAGGCCAATGGCCAGACTCAGATCAAATGACAAGATCTCGTTAAACGTGTTATTATGTAATAACCGCGGACAACGACTAGGGTCAGGACCACCTGTCTCCTAGGTGGTCGCAACCTGCCCTGTCGCTCCGCCACAAAGTAACCATCAAGGGGCTGTCGGGAACCCAGGCCCACCACTTCCTGTGTGGAACCACCTGCCCCTTCAGCCCCCATCTCCGAATCATCATCAAGTGTAAGTAATAGTATAATCTATACCCGTGATCACCACCCGAGTGATCACGGCCCGATAGTATAGCATGGCAGACAGACAAGAATGTAGGGCCACAGATGGAACACTAGCATCTACACTAAGCATTAGGATAGCAGGTAAAGGTATCAACAGATGTAGAAACAATGACAAGCGACGCAATAGAATAGGAGCTATTGAATCAACAACAGTAGCAAAACTAATGCAAGAATAAGATAGAGGAGAATGGGTGATATCTGGTGATCAAGGGGGGGGGGCTTGCCTGGTTGCTCTGGCCAGGAGGGGTCGTCGTCGACGCAGTCGATCACCGTGGCACTGTCAGCGGTCTCAGTCCCGGTGTCTATCGGAGAGAAGAGGGGGAAGAAACAATAAATATAAAGCAAGCAGTTGTAACACAAAGTATGACATGGCGATACGATGTGCCGGGTGTGCCCTAACGCAGTGTTACAGGTTACCGATAAAGGAGGATCCCATCCAAGAAAGTTTTCCTGGTTCCGGGCATTTGTGAGACACATGACCAGAGGGGGAAAGTTCCATGTTCAGGTATTTAGGGGCACCACACGAATATGCGGGTAACGTATCCGGGTTCGTCTCGTTTTTCCGATCATTTTTCATATATAAATTATTTTCATCCGAGCTATGGATTATTTTATATTAATTTTTAAAGTTTTAAAAACATTTCTAATTTATTAATTATTAAATAAATTCGAAAATTATATTATTGCATCAGCATGACGTCAGTATGATGCCAGCAGCCAACAGAGGTGTTGACTGGTCAAACTGACGTGTGGGTCCCGCATGCCATTGACTGCCTAATTAACTAACAGTTTAATTAGGTTAATTAATGATTTAGTTAAACTAATGATGATTAATTAACTTAACTAATTATTTAATTAATTAAATAATTAATAGTATTTTAACTATTTTAATTATTATTATTTATTTTAATTATTATTTTATTATATATATTTTTATATTATTTTTTTGGGGCTGGGCTCCGGCTGTCATTAGGCCAGGGGCCTTAGCGGGCATATGGGTGCGGGCGACGCCGTAGTCCGATTGGGCGTAGCGGGTGCAGGGCATGGGCGTGCGTCAGGGGATGAGGTCGCCGGGCGCGGCGGGCGGAGCCCCGGGGCGCCGGTGCGGGGCACCGGCCGGTCGGGACCGCGGCTGGCAGCGGCGGTGGTAGGCCATGGAGGGGCGGTGCCGAGGCGTGGTGCCGGGGCGCGCGGGGTGGCCATGGCGGCTGCGGGTGAGGCGTGCTGCCGGCAGCGGTGCGACAGCAGAAGGGGCAGCAGGGCCGGCCAGGAGTGGTGGGGGCGCGAACGGGACGACTGGGAGGCGCGGGAGCGCGCCACAGGCGGTGAGGCGCCGGGAGCAAAGCTCCGGCTATGGCGAACACGGACGAGGATGGGAGCTGCAGTAAATCGACACGGATCGAAGGGATATGCGCAGGAATCAGTCGAGGGGCTCACCCTGGTGCTCGTGGACGAGGTAGGGAGGTCGGGGAAGCGCTCGGGGAGGTGCGAGGGTGGCCGGAGATGCTCGGGGCGGCCGGTGGTGCAGATCGTCCGAGGGAGGGCGACGGTAGCCGTGGCAGTTTTTGGCGATGAGGGCCTCGACGATCCGAGGGAGGGGGCATCCCTGGCTCTGGAGGCGTCGAGGCACGCGGTGACGCACGACGTCAGGGAGGTCGGGAAAAGGGGGCGGCGCTAGGCGCCGAGTCCATTCGCTCGTTCCCTATCTAGAACGGGATCG
>LR738712.1:73551639-73568724 GCA_902687465.1 Secale cereale
GCTGGCCTGGTGGGGGTTTGGTTTTTCTTTTATCTTCTATTTTGTATTTTCTTTTTCTTTTACTTATTTTTTTGTTTCTGTTCTCTTTTATTTACTAGCTAAATTTTGTTTTGTACATTACAAAAGTTGTACCTAATTTAGTATTAGTAATTATTTCACTGCCACAAAAAGTTCCACCCCAAAATTATATAGTTTATTATTTTACCAATATAAATGGCATTTAATTATTTGCCTTAGCTACTGTTTTATTCATTTTAGAGTATTTAAACATTTTATAAAAGTGTGGTTTCTCCACCATAATTGTTTATGCATTATCTGGTTCACTCTGAACATTTTAGTTTTAATATTTGAAAACTTTTATTGTTTGCTTGAATTTTTTAACTTGAATTTGAATTGGTTCCGAACTAACGCGAGATTAGCAACAGTAATCGTGGTGACGTGGCATCCTTAGCAGAGGCTTACTGTAGCTTGATTACCCGGGCGTCACAGCTAGACGGGCCACAACCCGGCCAGTTAATAGCTGCAACGATGGTTCGTTGTTGTTCAGAGGAGAAAAAATAATATCTGGGCTAAACATCGCTCAAGAAAAGCTCTGTAGTGCTCACACCTCAAAAACACAAATACTGCTCGAGCTGCTTGGTCCCAGCTGTCGGCTGCTTCTTGTGCAATTCTATCGTTTATTGACTACATATGTTGACAATGGTGTGGGACTGTGATGTCAGGAAACCAGGAGGAAGCAAAAAAAATATAGTTTTATATACTAATAAGGAGGCACTTGCGTACGTGCGGCTATGGCTCTGGTGGGTCCCCACTGTCATCCTCTCCAAGTAAAGTCATCTCCTCATCCTCATGTCCGTTGACCATGTTGACAACGCGAGACGGCGGCGCCACGACGAGCGCAACAACTCGAAGGACGACGGAGAGGGCCCTACGGATGGTCTGATACAACGCCCGCTGCTCATTCAGGAAGCGAGGATCCTAGGGCCACATGTCCGCGACGACATTGTCGTTCGCTTGTTCACCGATGCTCGTTGAGGAGATAGAGGTTGCAGCACAGGTCCTCCTGCGCTGGTAGCTCTTCCGCCATTAGGGCGTCGAAGTGCGGCTGCACCTGCTATATGGTGAACACGGCATGAACCAGCTTGGACAGTGGCGTCGGCTCCTCAACGGAAGCTACGTCCATCGTCTGATTGTCGTTGCTCAGCTCGGCGAGGTAGATGGCGAGCCAGCATGTCCGGCTGCTGGACCGACGCGCTGCCAAGCACGAGTCTGACTGCCCTGGCCCACCCAGACCGCCTCCCTCGCCCGCGAGCGCTTTCCGCCCGAAACGGTTAGCGCCGCCCGCCCCGCTTCTCGGTGCATGCGATTGCTCCGCCTTCAAACGACACAAGTGTCGTCCGTCCGTCCTTCTACCGCCCACATTAATGATACAGGGTTGCCAAGGCGGCTACTCCGGCGCCACACATCCGTCCCTCTGCCGCCCACCATTGCTATATAAACTGCTGCGTCGGCCATAGCCGCAGTCATCCGCATCCGTTCCTATTCTCCTATCCACACCACTACTGCCCATCATGGGTTCCTCGCGCTCCAGCGCTCTTTGGGACGGGCGGATGACGAACCACAAGGAGATGGCGGCCATTGCTGCCGACTGGCAGGCCGGCAGGCAGCTAGAGGACGATGACGTCCCAAGGGAGAACATGGCAGTCGATAATCCGGCACCAACCCCTCCTCCGCGCCATCCTCACCGGTGCATTGTACCATGACCATCGGCGAGGCCCCAATATATGGACACGGTGAGGCAGAGGCGTGAGGAGCAGTTCTGGGAGGCGCAGGACGACGCCGCCTACAACCACCATATCCTCCAGGAGCACCTGCAGGCGGAGGAGCAGATCGCCGCGGAGCGGGCGGAGCAGGAGGCGCTGCTCGACTCGAACCGTTCCGCCCGCGAGGGCCGCCTCGAGCGCTGGCAGCACCGCATGCGGGTGGCGGAGGCTGCGGCCGCCTACAAAGACGGTGATGAAGCGGGCGAGGCGCTATTTGGCGAGACCAAGGACGAGGCAGAGGACAATGCCGGCTCCGACGAGTGCCCGCTCCGCTGGCGTCGACGAGGCCCTGCTCCGCCGAGGCCCCGCGGAGCCAACAAAGAGGCAGAGGACACCGCCGGCTCCGCCGAGGCCCCACCCTGCCGGCAATGAGTGGGAGGATTTCCCCCGCTCCGCCGAGGCGCCGTCCGCCGGCAACGAGACAGAGGACATCGCCGGCTCCGCCGAGGCCCCGTCCCGCTGCTAATGAGGTCGCGGCACACAGAAAACAAGGAAGAGTAGAACATGGTAGGTCGCCGCCACTCGGGTCCAATTAAGGCCACCACTGCCCTAATCGCTATGATAAGCTAGGCGGGTTGACCACAAACGGCCGGTTAGCTTCTTGGCGGCGACGTGGAGTCGGAGAGCTATGTTGGAGAAGGACGTTGCTTCTACTTAACTGCTGGTGCAGTTGGCTGACTGACGCATGGGCCCAACAGGCATCTGGGCCACATGTCAGTTATGCAACTACACCTGCAGTTAAGTCACTGAAGCTTCTATTCGGCTCAGCCGGACACAGGTGGGTAGCTTCGGTTAATTAATTATACCTCCAGCGCACCCCTTTTTAGTTGAATAATGTATGAAATGTAATGAAATCTGGCATGTTTATATGAAATCCGACCATGTATGAATGAATTTATTTCGATTAGTTCGAATTCTTGTATCACTAGCATTGGATGAACATGGAAAATAATACGTACTGGCATTATTCCTAGGGTGATCACCTCGTTTGCAGCAGTTTCACATGTACTCCCTCCGGTCCTTTCTAGTCTGCATACAAGTTATGTCTCCAGTCAAAGTATCTCTACTTTGACCAATCTTATAGAAAAAAGTATGCACTTTCACAATGTGCGAAGTAAAAAGGAACAAAAGGAGTACAAAGAGTTTGAGGAGCTTTTTAGCGTTCCTGTACATTGCAATCAAACACACAGGCCTAGCAATTCATAGAGAACATTCAAAACAATCGATGATTATGCATCTCAGCGATTCACATGTCAGAGCCAATATTTACTTCACAACTAAAGAATAAAGAAAAAAATGGATCGACGCTGCTGACAGAAAAGGGCATCCCATTCAAAAATATCAAAGAATGTCTTCTTGCTAAAATCAATGAGAAATTTTGACAAGGTTTTCCCATTCCAGAATATCAAATGCCTACGATTGTGGAATGGTCAACGTTTGCCATCAGTTCGGACATTGACATGGCACCTCGTGCTAAATAAACCAGCTGTTCTTTTTGTGCAGTTCCACCAAAATCAACCAAATTCGCGTGTAGCTTGTATGATTTCGCCCTTATATGTTGCAACGCCTTGAACTTATCGGCACCTCCTTTCTTGTGGTGGAAATGAATGATTCGATGTATTCATGAACATTTTGTGCAGTTCCCATTGAAATCAAGCTGAGCACCCCTGTTTGGACAAATACAAAAAAAGTGATTAGTATACAGCAAACTGTACTATGAATTGACAGTTTAAACAGGCACCTACATGGTCCATGTAGAGCACACTTTTAGAAAAATGGAACTCACCGGAAAGAATCCTAGAACAACATTGTACTCACGCATCACAGCAAGAAAATGGAGATTTGTCAGTCCTTCTGAGCTGAAGTTAGTTTGATCTTGTGGGGGGTAATGTAACCTTCCTTCAACTGCTCCTTCTGATGAGAAGATAGACAGGGCTTCTTCATCCTGGCATAATCGAAACTAGTCACTTCACGTACTCCATATTCTTCTTCAGGCCTTGTTCGTTTAATCCTCCTCCCAGGGGGATTGGAGTGGATTGGAGAGGATTTTGGCTTGTAGGGGATCTAATCCCCCTCAAACCCTGCCATTCCCCTTCAAAAACCACCTCAACCGAACAAGGCCTCGGAGGAGGATGATCCTGTTGTGCAAAGATAAGAGGATAATTAAATGCTAGCATCCTTGTTTGCTCAAAAAAAGGAAAGGAAATATTTAAAATAGCACAGAAGCACTTCTCAAGGACAATACCACTTTTTGATGACAGTATCTAAACAGTAGCACAACACCAATAGAGATGACAACGCTCAATCATATGGATGAAATCAGTGGGCGAGTACCAACCTTTGTCAGGAGGCTTATTGTGTAGAGCATACAGATGAAGCACTTCTCCGGAACCATCTGTTGCTATCTACTGTGGTGGCCATGCTTACTATATACTCCTCGATTAGATTAATGTTTCCAACATCTTCTTATTCAGTTCCACTATAATATATGGATCTCCAAAGAAGATCCCTATTTGCACAAGTAGAGATAATTACGTATTATATTAAGAGTGGCATCAAATCAGTGGCAAAACAATTGCTCGTTCCAGCCATAGCAATAAATTAAGATGCAAAACTATATCATTACTTGTGTCATCACAGTTCCAGTGCTTCTTTACAGCACCAGGAGTTGATTTTTGTTTTTCTTCCGCTTGTTCTTCCCCTTCATCACTTGGTTCAATAACAGACAAGCTTTGCCTTCAATGTAAAAGAAGGCTAGTACTGACCTCTCATAACGCGGAATTCAAACAACTCACAAGAAGAAGATCTGAACCAAATTTGCCAACATAGATAGGAAGTAAGATCTCCTCTTGTGTAGTCCCAATAAGATCAAGCAATCAAGCAACGTTGTCGGTGTGACATTTTGGTTGAACTGCACAAAACACTCTTAAAACAAAAGTGTTTTGTGCAGTGCAACAAAAGGTCGCAATGGCAATGAGGTGAAGTAGATAACCCTGTTTACACAGAGGTGCAAAGGAAACAACTAGTGGTCAATAACGGTGGATGACACAGAAGCCAACAAAAAGAAGCATCTACCTTATCGGAATGGGAAAGAAAGCAAGACAGTAGCATTTCTCAAACAGTGGCATTGATTAATATTAACAAAGAGATTATATTAAAACTAAAATTCGTTAAACATGTAATTTGCTTTTAATTGTGGCATTGCATCAATTTTCTAGCGGCACTATTAGAGGTGCTTGTTTACAGGGACATTTTGGTGGAGGGACTAAAGAAACTCCGTGTCAGTCCCATCTAAACCAAACATGAGGGAATTTTAGGGACTAAAAGTGGGCATTTGGGACTAAAGAAAGAAGACCCCGATGGATAGTCTTTTTGGGACTTTTTCCAACAGTTGCCCCTGCCACGCATCGCACCTTGTCTCTATTAGTTCATTACTAGGGGTAACATGGTCTTTTGGCACGTCATTTAATAACCTCTAGTCCATGTTTAGTCCCTGGAACCAAGCAAGTAGGGACTAGGGAGTTTTTAACCAAACATGGCCTTAGATTAACAACAGCTAAAGAGTTGCACGTGATAGTGGACGCACCAGCACCATGTGCATCTACCGATGTACTGGGGTGATGCACAGTCTGTTGCAACAAAGAACAAACAACCAAGGATCATATTTGTGTTGGTCCCAGTTTTGTTATCTTTAAACACCTTTCCCTATGTGAGTGCAGCAAATCTAGTCCTGCTCAAACTCTACAGCCTTGTCCCCCAAAACAAACGATCAGTTCGTTATAGATGTGCGTACTATGTTTGTCATTGTTTTCCCTTTTCGACCAACGTAGGTGTTGGATAGACAGTCTGTACTAGTACTTTCCCCACTTCCTTTCCTCTGTGAACCACGTCCTAGATTTCCCTTTTCGACCAACGTAGGTGTTGGATAGACAGTCTGTACTAGTACTTTCCCCACTTCCTTTCCTCTGTGAACCACGTCCTAGATTTATGCTATACAAATTTCCCCACTACTTTCCCCCATTCCTGTCCTCTTTGAACCACGTCTTAGATTCTTGCGATACAACTTTCCCCACTACTTTCCCCCATCCTTTCCTTTTTGAACCACGTCCTAGATTCATGCTATACAACTTTTCCCACTACTTTCCCCCATTCATTTCCTCTTTCAACCACGTCCTAGATTCATGGTATACAACTTTCCCTACTACTTTCCTGTTTGATCCAACACCTAGATTCGAGTGCAGAAGCGGAAAAAGCCCACATGCAGCTAGAGCAATGCATGTGGAATAAGTAAATTATACCATAATGTTCTTGGGGTGTGGTTCGGTGGGCGACCGGAGGCCATTCGACCCACACTATGTACGGTGACAAAGAAGAAGGGGTCAGAGGCCCTCCCACGCCGCCGCTGGGTGAAATTGAATAGCTGCGCCGGTAGTGGATTCCCTCCCTCGCCGGCAGCGACAGCGTTAAGCCTCCTTCCCTTCCCGGCGGACGGATCCTTGATGGGCCTCGAACCCCTCGTTGGATTACCCCAAGTGGAAGGTGTAAGATGCAGTAAGTAGAAGTGTTTTCCCCTAGCAAAGATGCCAAGGATCGAATCCCCAGAGACTCCTAGGTTCAACAGGTAGGTGTCAACTGCTAACGGCGCAATTAGCAATCAACGTGGACATGCACACAGATACAAATAACTTTGCTCCCAACGAGTAAAGAGAGGTTGTCAATCTCTCCGGCCTTGTAGTTCACAAAGGGTTAAAAGCAATATGATAGTAGTGATAGATAGTAATTTGCAATAGTAAGTAAAATAGCGGAAAGTAAAATAGTGTATGTGATCAATGATAGTAATATGGACCGGAGTCACATGATGTTCACTAGCGATGACTCTCTCCCAAAAGACGATAAAACAGCTATGCGAGGTAACAAATTACAGCTGGGCAATTGACAGGACCACGAACGCAAACCAATGCTGACTACATTGCAAGAAAGGTTGAGGTTCAAAGCATGGGCGGTACGCCAAAGTAAGTAGACCGAAATCCATTTGCATCTACTACTAATCATCCACCTTGAGATATCTATCCAGAACATCTTGCTGGTATTAAGTTGCGAGTCCCACCCATAGTGTAAACTCAATGCAACAGACAACTGCATTAAAAGAACTTTGCGTAAAGTAAACAATCCTTGCACCCGCGGGCACAAGCACCGTTGTTTTCCCCCTTGTGGCAACAACACATCCCCTAGACTCATGTTTCTGTCACTCAAGCTAGTCATCGAGGGGCATGAACTCACAATCGAGCATAACGTTCCCTCTTGGAGTCACTACCTACTACTTGGCCAAAGCGATAAATAACAACGGAGAACATGCAAGAATTACTTATGAACTAAAATATAAAAGAGGTGAATCAAATATATTACTCAAGATCAATCTGAACATAATCTCATAATCCATCGGATCCCAGCAAACTCAACATAGCAACAACACAAGGATTACATAGGTGCCTCGATCATGTAGGGCAGCTCACGAGGACTAATTAGTGAAGCACAAGAACGGGAGGAGAACATCACATAGCTACTGGTCATGGATTCGTGGTCCAAGGGAGACTACTCACGAGTCATCCGGGAGGCGTCCATGGTGGTGGAGAAGCTCCCGGTGGTGATCCTCCCCTCCGGCAGGGTGCCGGGAAGAGTTCTCCTGGTGCTCCCGATCTTGGAAGCGGCAGCGGCGGCGGAACAGAGATGGGATCGCGAAAAGAAGTCCTGTTTCAAGGGTTACGGGGGACCCTTTAAATATCTGCCAAAGTAGGGCACCGGGGGGCTCTCAGGGTGCCAAGGCGCCCCCCGGCGCGGCCCAGGGGGGGGGGGCGCCCACAGGGCGCCTGGGGCCCCTGTGCCCCCCAGGCTCCCCTTCGGAAGCAGTGTCGTTCCCGATACGCTGATTTTTTATATATTTTTTCTGGATTTTTCTGGGCAGTTCTCGAAACGTGAAAACCTGAAATACAAAAACAGTCGAAAACAGAAACTGGCACTGGGGTGCACCGGATTAGTAAGTTAGTCCAAATATGATCAAAAGTGTATGGAAGTGTATGAATATCATAGCAATATCACCCAAAAGTGGCATGGAGCAAGCAGAAATTATAGATACGTTTTGGACGTATCAACATCCCCAAGCTTAATTCCTGCTCGTCCTCAAGTAGGTAAATGATAACAAGAATAATTTCTGTGGTGACATGCTATTAACCATATAAGACTTTCTCATAGTCATATGACAAAAGCTTACTGAGACAATGATTCTAAAGTAATTAAGTTGTCTCAAGAGAAAATCACAAATGACTGAAAGTTTTACAACATGAAACTGCAAACATCAAGAAGATTTGCAATGAACATGATGTGCAAATATGATCAAGTGATATCTAGCTTGCCCCCTTTAGTGATGCAAAACATAAGTGTAGGGGCACCTTCAAGGTTTAAGTGATGACTAGATACAATCATTTCAAAATAAACGATATCACAATCATGCAAAAGACAATGCTACTTTGGGACAATGCACATTACACTCAGAATGACAATCATGCTCTCAATAGTTGGTGCTTGAAGTGCTAGAGCTTTTTATTTTGAAACATGGAAGCAATTGTGTCAACGGTAGTAGTACTTCATATGTGTCATGCGTAAAACATCTTATAAGTTGCAAGCCTCATGCATCGAATACTAATAGTGCTCGCTCCTTGTCCTAATTAGCTCGGATTCCCATGGGTTATCATTGCATTGCATATGTTTTAACCAAGTGTCACAAGGGGGTACCTCTATGCCACCTGTACAAAGGTCCAAGGAGATAGATCGCATTTGATTTATCGTTTTTGATAAATCTGAACTTGAGGACATCCATACCGGGACAACATAGAAAATAGATGATGGACTCCTCTTAAATGCATAAGCATATTCTCATGAGAGATTGAGGATTAAGGTCCAAGCTAAAACTTCCACCATGATGCATGGCTTTGGTTGGCGGCCCAATGTTCTTCTCTAACAATATGCATATTAATTCAACCCACGGTAAATCACCCTTACTTCAGATAAGACGAACATACATAGCAACTCACATGATATTCAATAAAACTGTGACAGTTGATGGCGTCCCCAGAAACATGGTTACCGCTCAGCAAGCAACTCATAAGAAATAAGATACATAAGCAACATATTCTTTACCACAATAGTTTTTAGGCTACTTTCCCATGAGCTATGTATTGCATGGTTAATTTTCTTAGTGCAGGTGTAGGTTAGCAAAAGACTGGGAGCAACCAACTAAGAGAGCAATGACGGTCATAATCACGCAGAGCGACAAAGCAATATTGAATCAGGCATGGTAGTTATATCGCTACTTAGAAACAAAAGATCATCAAGGCTTGACAGACTTTCTTTACAGTCTTGAATATGCGTGAGCATACGCCAAGTCAATCAAAATAAATTCTCAAAGGAAGATATTACTAAACCATACTACATCATAGGCAAACAAACCAAGTTGGTACTCCAATGACACATTGGGAACCCCCCAGCTATTCGAGATTAACCAAAAGAAAACCTGAACTACTAAGCACCATCATGAAAGTAGCATCTTTATCATAGACACATTAACCAATGCAAAGGAAGCAAACTCTCTTAATAAGGTGAGCATGGTAATTAAAGAGAGTTCAAGCAACCAACTAAATAAAAGCTCTTGAAAAGATAAGCATGAATACTAAGAGCAAAGTATGATAGTAGCTATTTAAAAGACAAAGAACACACACAACATAGATAGACAATGAAAATTCTATGTAATGTTCTAGGTAGAGGTGGAGCGTGTTTCTCTCCCACATAAAGGAATGCTGGGTTCCGACTCGTTATGAAAAACTAAAAAGAAAACTAAAAGCAAGACGCTCCAAGCATAGCACATAACACATGAAGTGATAAAAATATAGCGGAACGAAAGACGAACTGATAATGTTGATGGAGAAGGAGATGCACGGGGGCATCCCCAAGCTTAGACGCTTGAGTCTCATTGAATATTTCTTGGGGGTGCACGGGGGCATCCCCAAGCTTGAGTGCTTGACACTCCTAAATCTTTTTATCATCTTCCCTCGCACACTTGAAAACTCCCTTCATACATAACTCATCATAATCTGATTAGCGAGGTTAGTACCCTTAATAAAATAATTATACCTTGCTGGAAATAAGGATATTCTTGAATTTCTACTGTTTCTCAAGATTGCCAAAAGGTTTTTGCAAAGAAAAAGCAAGTTCTTAATTTGCAAAGTAAAGGTAAGGCAAAACAGGACAGAATCTGTGAAAAACAGAACAGCAGGCAGTAATTGACCTGTTCGGAATACTTCTGAAACTCAAATCAAAAAACTCAGAACTGAAGCACGAAAGACAATTATATAGAGAACGCTGTCGAAAAAATTCAGACCAAAAAGATGATCTGGTGATTTTATACGAATTTTTCTATCCACGGACAGAATCTGTTTCCTGGACAGCACCTCACAACTTTTGAACTTTCTAGCAATCAGAGGCTATACTTGGCACAAATATGAAAAGCAAAGATACAATGATGATGCTACAGCAGTAAACAACATCAAGACACAACAAAAGAAAAAAATTTATTCATGTGGGCTGCCTCCCAAAAGCGCTTTCTTTTATGCCTTTAAGCTAGGCATAATGCATAGATCAAGTTGTATCAATTGAACCATCATCAAGATCATCAAAAAACTCTTCAATAATACAACTAGTCTTAAGAGGACTCTCAAATAAAGGCCTCATAGAGATACTTCTAGGTAGAAGACCAAAAGGATAAAAGTCAAGGGAAGATTCATTTATAAATTCATCAACGATAGGTGTTTCTTCCAAAGTCTTTACAGTTTCAACCCCTTTGGCAATAGATGAATTGTTTTTAGAACGGGGAGCCTTTGGAATGTGAACGAACTTAGGCTCCCTCTTTGCCGGAGTTTCTACCTTTTCGGTTTTGATCGAGGAGAATGTAGTTCCTAAGGTATCAAATATTTCCTCAATCTTTTTCATCCTAGAAGAGTCAGAATCATGGAATTTGACGGTCTCCAAAATTTTAAAAAATTTATGCATGGAGCTATCAAGTCTATTCAAATTCCCTTGAAACTTTCGATCCAACTCGTTCATCTTATTAGTTCTTGGCATCTCTAGCTCTATTTTTTCAAGTTTTTTCATAATGTGAGCTAGGGTGATGTCCTCTCGAATGCTAACAACAGGGGGACTCCCAACAAGATTTTCAATAATACTAAGAGACCCCCAAATTGGGGCCTCCAGGAAATTCCCATTGATAGCAGTATCTAGAATAAACCTATTCCAAGAAGTGATTCCAACATAAAAATTTCTAAGTAAGATAGTAGTAGGTTGCTTCTTGGTGGCTCTTTTTTGTGAATCATTAATTCTATACCAAGCATCTTTCAAACTTTCCCCACCTCTTTGTTTAAAGGTGAGAACTTCTGCCTCGTCAAAGACAAAAGGACCCGACATAGTGATAACTAAAGAACAAGATAACTATTTTTGTGATTTTCGATAAGAAGGAACTAAAGCAAAAATGAAAAGTAAACTAACAAGACTAATAAGCAAAGGTAAAAGATAGCATGCAACTCCCCTATCCTGAAGAGTGGAGTCCCCAGCAACGGCGCCAGAAAATACTCCTTGATGGGCCTCGAACCCCTCGTTGGATTACCCCAAGTGGAAGGTGTAAGATGTAGTAAGTAGAAGTGTTTTCCCCTAGCAAAGATGCCAAGGATCGAATCCCCAGAGACTCCTAGGTTCAACAGGTAGGTGTCAACTGCTAACGGCGCAATTAGCAATCAACGTGGACCTGCACACAGATACAAATAACTTTGCTCCCAACGAGTACAGAGAGGTTGTCAATCTCTCCGGCCTTGTAGTTCACAAAGGGTTAAAAGCAATATGATAGTAGTGATAGATAGTAATTTGCAATGGTAAGTAAAATAGCGGAAAGTAAAATAGTGTATGTGATCAATGATAGTAATATGGACCGGAGTCACATGATGTTCACTAGCGATGTCTCTCTCCCAAAAGACGATAAAACAGCTATGCGAGGTAACAAATTACAGCTAGGCAATTGACAGGACCACGAACGCAAACCAATGCTGACTACATTGCAAGAAAGGTTGAGGTTCAAAGCATGGGCGGTACGCCAAAGTAAGTAGACCGAAATCCATCTACATCTACTACTAATCATCCACCTTGAGATATCTATCCAGAACATCTCGCTGGTATTAAGTTGCGAGTCCCACCCATAGTGTAAACTCAATGCAACAGACAACTGCAATAAAAAAACTTTGCGTAAAGTAAACAATCCTTGCACCCGCGGGCACAAGCACCGTTGTTTTCCCCCTTGTGGCAACATCACATCCCCTAGACTCATGTTTCTGTCACTCAAGCTAGTCATCGAGGGGCATGAACCCACAATCGAGCATAACGTTCCCTCTTGGAGTCACTACCTACTACTTGGCCAAAGCAATAAATAACAACGGAGAACATGCAAGAATTACTTATGAACTAAAATATAAAAGAGGTGAATCAAATATATTACTCAAGATCAATCTGAACATAATCTCATAATCCATCGGATCCCAGCAAACTCAACATAGCAACAACACAAGGATTATATAGGTGCCTCGATCATGTAGGGCAGCTCACGAGGACTAATTAGTGAAGCACAAGAACGGGAGGAGAACATCACATAGCTACTGGTCATGGACTCATGGTCCAAGGGAGACTACTCACGAGTCATCCGGGAGGCGTCCATGGTGGTGGAGAAGCTCCCGGTGGTGATCCTCCCCTCCAGCAGGGTGCCGGGAAGAGTTCTCCTGGTGCTCCCGATCTTGGAAGCAGCGGCGGCGGCGGAACAGAGATGGGATCGCAAAAAGAAGTCATGTTTCAAGGGTTACGGGGGACCCTTTAAATATCTGCCAACGTAGGGCACCGGGGGGCTCTCGGGGTGCCGAGGCGCCCCCCCGGCGCGGCCCAGGGGGGGCGCGCCCACAGGGCGCCTGGGGCCCCTGTGCCCCCCCAGGCTCCCCTTCGGAAGCAGTGTCGTTCCCGATACGCTGATTTTTTATATATTTTTTCTGGATTTTTCTGGGCAGTTCTCGAAACGTGAAAACCTGAAATACAAAAACAGCCGAAAACAGAAACTGGCACTGGGGTGCACTGGATTAGTAAGTTAGTCCAAATATGATCAAAAGTGTATGGAAGTGTATGAATATCATAGCAATATCACCCAAAAGTGGCATGGAGCAAGCAGAAATTATAGATACGTTTTGGACGTATCAATCCTGCCGGCTCTTTGACCAGAAGTGAGGGGTGAGAGAGAGGCCAATGAAGTCTTGTTTAGATCTGGAGAGGAACGAAGTCTTGTTTAGATCTGGAGAGGTGAGAGAGTGTGAAGATAGCAACTCCAAGTAGACCAATAGTGAGGGGAGAGGGAGAGAGAGGCCAACGAAGTCTTGTTTAGATCTGGAGAGGGTGAGAGAGTGTGAAGAGAACAACTACAAGCGCTGAGGCTCCAGCATGTATATATATACTGGAGAGAGTGTGAAGAGTGCAAACCCTAGAAAACAATCGCCGAGGCTGCAGCTTATATGTGATGAGGTGATTATACGGCCACTACGAGATCGTATAGTTCCGTATCCATCCATTTTGACCAGTCAAAGAATCCTCCTGGCATGAATTATGCTCAAGTGTAGTTATCGAACCCGACACCTCAAGTTTGATGAGCGAACAGGCTAACCAGCTACACAACCCTCCCGTTATGTTCAACGAGAGGAAAATAACCTTTTATACATTCTTGCATTCGTGTGACAAGCATGCCATATTTTGTGTGTGTGTGTGTGTGTGGGAGTCATTGGGATTTAAATCATAATCGTGTCATGTGGCTTCGGTGGTAAGACTATCCACAGTGGTGCAAAAATAATGCAGCCTTAGTCACCTTACCTCTCTCCACGTAGTACGTTGGGTCCCACAAGTCAGAGGTTGAAACAAACAAATTAATAAGAAAAATTAAAAGCGCCAGCGGTGTATCTTACCTCACACATCTCGTTACTGCTCGGGAACACTTTCCAATTGATCCTTTTGTTCGCTCACGTACTATTTTAAGTGAATCCTTATTATAACATGCACACAATTTTGGGCACTTGTATTCGACCTAAGTCAGTGTGCCACCGTATCTCATACGACTCCCTCCATCTAGGTGTAATAAGTCACGTTAGAAGGTGCAGCGGGACCAAGGTGCAAGCAGATCGGAGGAGAAGGAGAAACTTGACCGGTCATTCCTCCAATCAAAGCCCGGATTTCTGTCTCTAAACGCAACAATTGATCCAAACAACTAAGGGCCTCTTTGATTCGTAGGATTTCCAAAACACATGAATAGGAAAACATGGGAGTGAGGTGGCATGTCATCTTGAATTCTACATGATTCTATGAGTGTTTGATCGTGCACAGAAAAAATGTAGGATTCTTTCAAAGAGGTTAGTGTGGATTGAAAATTTCCTATGTAATCTAGTGCAAATGAATCCTATGGAAAAGTTCATATGGTTTAGAATCCTATGAATCAAACAACCCACATAAGAAAAAATCCTAAGGAATTGTATCCTTCAAAATTCCTTTGAGAATCCTTGGAATCAAAGAAGCCCTAAGAGATGCCATTTTAGCTACCATGTAGGGCCATGTATTAACTCGCATGCAAGCCGACTTTGATTTCTTGACTGATCAACGCGTAGTTGCCCTCCATGCATTGGGTTTCCGGGGGAGATAACAAGGCAGAGTAAGGAGCGTTTGGTTACATTGCTTAGGCTGGTCATAGTATGTACGTACTCCATTTGTATCTCACTTCCTGTGGCTTCGCACTCGCACGATTTTCCTATTCTATGAACCAGTGTGTGTGTACGTGTGCGTGTGTGTGTTTAACAGCATGTGTGTGTTAGAGAGAGTGACAGATCGACCTACTCCTACATAGAGATGGTGTGTAGTGTACGATTTTAGCCGCGAGAGTCGGTGCATCCTATCATTTCCGAGCGTCCGGTAGGGACAGGCGGACAGCTGCCATGTTCGCTCCTGACCAGCCTAGCCCACCCAAAGCCCCTCCATCGCCCGCGCGCGCTTCCCTTCCGAAATGGTCAGCGCCGCTCCAAAGAATCGGTGCCGCATTCATGCCCGGGCAGAGTGGACGCGACCTCTCACTGGCGCCTGCGTTGAAGGGAGAAGCGGATTCAAGAGTGATGGTTGCTTCGTCCGTCCAACTTACTGCTGGGTTTATGTGATTTGATGGCTCATTGTCATTATTACTAAGGTGATAGGACTGTTGGATGTCCCACACTTTCGGCAAAGGAGGTACTACTAGATTACAATTTTCTCCATTCTTACGGCGGAGGAGTGCAAGAGAAGTGAAAACACGCAGGCTCAGTGATTACATGGCACACCTCACACTATCACCATATTTTCTGGACACCGTGCGACACCTAACTCTTTACATAGTACTCCCTCTGTTCCTAAATATAAGTCTTTGTGGAGATTCCACTAGGTGGACTACATACGGAACAAAATGAATGAATCTACACTTAAAATGCATCGATATACATCCGTATGTGGTTCATGGTGAAATCTCTACAAAGACTTATATTTAGGAACGGAGGAAGTACTTGTATAGTACGTACTGTAATTTATCAGCGAGATAGTACAATGCTATGAAGCTTCCAGCTTCTGTTACATGTATCTTGCGTCCAAGGTTGCCCGTTGCAACATTTCATCAAATACAAAGGAGACTAACATGCATGCTATTGCATCTCAATGATTGGCAGATCATAGCAAATATGTACTCCCTCCGTTCCAAAATAAGTGTCTCAACTTTATGCTACATACGGAGCAAAATGAGTGAATCTACACTCTAAAATACGTCTATATACATCAGTGTTTGGAGTATGTACTAGTAGTTCATATTGAAATCTACTAAAGGACATATATATTCCAAACAATATGATAATCTCTCTAACCAAGGTAGTAGGGACGAGGAGTAAACGGAGGGAGTAGTAAAATTTTCTCCTCGTCATGCGAACCACCGCACGCGTGGGTGAGGGAGCGGATGTAAGGCGTACTAAGCAAGCTTCACCTCGTCCTGCGAGCCACCGTGCCCGTGGGCGGGGGAGACGGCGTACTAAGCAAGCTTCTCCTCGTTTTGCGAGTTGACAGGACATATCAAAAGTACTCCAGTGTATAGAGCCTTGCCTATAAGGTAGGCCCCACATGGTTTGCCTCTTTTTTAACATAACGCATCAAGTCGCAATTTGTTTGTTCACCCGTGGTAGATCAAGTATAATAGGCTGATGTAAGCGGGCTATAAGGGTTGGCACCTCAGATTTATGATGATGTGGAGGAGAGAGGAGAGGAGAGAGAAGAGGAGTGGGCTTTAAACTTGTAGCCAGCTGCACCACAAGCTCCAATACGTTTTGTGAGAGAATTAAGTGGGGTCAAGAATTAACTACATGATGTATATAGCCAACAACTATTATATGAATGGGCTTTTAGGTTGGCTATAAGTGAGGTGGCACAAAGATAGAGCTAGCAGCCGGCTATGTTATTAGTCTTGCTCGTAGACGATCCTCCCTCCATCTAGTGGACAACCAGTACACGTGTCAAGTTACCACGTGGGCTGCCTTTTCATACAGAAATGAGCTCCACCGTGTACCCACGTGGGTGTGGTTGGGAAAGAGACGGGAGTACGTGTGCCTTGCGTGCACCTCTTCTCTTCGTGCACGTCCCCCACCTACGCGGGTTTGTGTGAGAGATACAAACCTAGACCAAATAGCTTGTGTTCGTTCGTGAGTGTTTTTTGTTTTGGGGGGGAGGTTGATTTCGTGAATGTATTTGTGGGAATATGTGTTGATGACATCTCAAACAAAATTTTGCATGTATTGTGTGTGAAATGGAGGCCTATCCATATCATATATTGAGGGCCGAGCGATCCACGAGAAGAGAGGGAGGGGTCATAGATATCGATAGAGTCGAAGAGAGGATCAAGTGGGTGGGTGCGAGATCGATGAAGAGAGGCATCGAAATTGTGTGTGTGTGTGTGTGCAAGTAAAAGATATAGGGCGACTGACCTAGCTACCGAAACGTCAGAGGGCACTTGTCAAGTTTGTGTGTGGCAGGGAGACATGACTAGAGCGCTCGATGTATCGGTGTGTGTGTGTGGGGGGGGAGGGGGTTTGGG
>LR738712.1:73573006-73585503 GCA_902687465.1 Secale cereale
CCGCCACAGCGGGGAGGGGGGCTCGCCGGAGAGGTACCCCACTATCTATCTTAGGGTTCAGGGTGGGGGCGGTGGTCGCCGGCGGTGGTGGGGCGATGGCGTGGGGATCGCCGGAGAAAAAGCTCGGCACGGGAGGGGGCCTACAGGGATGGCCGAGGCGGCGGTGGACCGGCGGTGGGGAGTGTTTTTGGGGCGGGCGGGGCGGCGCACCGCCCGCCGCGGGCGACGGGGGGCGGCTGTTTGGCCGCTGGTGGCTGGTAGCTCAAGGGGTGGAGGTTGAAGATGAACTGCAGGCCCTTGTTTTTGTATCCAACGGCTACAAAATCGACTGACCAGAGATGAAAAAGTCAATCGACTGACGTGTAGCCTCACCTCTAGTGCGTTCAGTTTCGACAGCAAAATTCAGTTTCGACAGTTAAGTTCAGTTTCGACAGTTAAATTCAGTTTCGACAGCAAAATTTAGTTTCGACAGTTAAGTTCAGTTTCGACAGTTAAATTCAGTTTTGACAGTTAAGTTTTGAGATGAGCGGCTGATGTATACATCTAGCACTTTGTGGTTATGTATTTTACGTCATCTATTGGAGATGCTATTAGAATTCCACTCGGGTTAACGTTGTCTCTCTTGTCCTGCTTCAGCCTCGGCGTCGTACAACTCACCGGAGCTGCTCCAACGACGAAACCCTCCATCACAGCGAAGCAGTACCTCGGGCTCCATCTCCAGACGCCTAAGATCTTCTTCCCTCCTCCGACAGCCAAGTCAGCCGGAGCATCCTCATCGGCCAACCCAATCACGCTGAGATCGACATAGCTTCGCCAAAGAGGTTGTACACTTCTTGTGGTTTGACTTAATCTCACCATGCTTATTTGCATCCTGTGATCTTCCTATTCTTGTGAACCAAACACCTAGGTTGGCAGAAATCCTGCGTTTTTAAATTCCCTATTTTGCACGTGCATTCCTATCCTATTCATGTCTATTTCCTATCCCTGCATTGTTAGAATCCTCAAATTCAAACAAGCCCTTACACAATTACTTTTGTTACAGATATGTGTCAAAGAAAACCTTGTGTGGTTTGTCATGCTCCTGCGGTGATGTGTTCCACCCCAGCTCAGCTGCTCCAACGATGAAAGGGTTCACCACAGGAGGGATCCGCTCTCCACACTGCCTTTCGCCTCCTCAGATCTTCTTCCCCGCCGCCGGCAGCCACGACAACTGCATTACCATCATCAACTGAGCAGATGACCTTGAGGACTACACGGGTCCGCAAGAGAGGTAGCACTCTTCCGTGTCTGCTTACGTTATGCATCGCCTAATATGATGACATGCTACTTTATCCTCGTGTTCACTTATTAGACTCCGACTCATGTCCAAACTTATGCTGAAACTTGAGTTTTAAATGGTTGTGGGGTTCATATTGGGCTAGCAATCAGTACTATTTGTCTACTATCTGGTTAATCTCGGGTGTCTACTATGAGTTTCATGTTGGGTGCAAACAAACATTAAAGAGCCATTATCTGTATTTTTTAACTAAAGCTATTATCTGCCTGCTATCATTGGTTTTGGGTCTATCCAAAGTTTGCTACCTTCACTCTGGATTTGTGCATGCACTCCTTACATAATCTCACTATGTTTTATTCCTATGCATGTCAGTTATTGTACACTATGGAACTGAACATGTAGAGCAAAAGAGACGAGCCTTGTGTGGCAGTAAAATTTCATGCAGACGTCGCTCCATGGTGGGCGCAAAGGCAGCCCCCCTCCACCCATTTCAGATCGTAATCAAGAGGAAGATAACTCCTCAGAGGAGGATTGAGAGACAGATGACCAGTCCTATCCCCCCCCCCCGAGGTGCATGCTCTAACTTGGCAGGGTTATGTTGCTCATATCGTGCGTATGGTATCTTGCATTGCTATGTCATTTGCTTAATTTAGACATGATTTGTGTGAATGCCACCTGTTTAGTGTCTAATTACCATATATGTGAATTATGCAATGCCATCTTTTTGCAAGACATTATATATGTGAATTATGCAATGCTATCTTGTTGCAAGGCATTATATATGTGAATTATGCAACGCCATGCTGTTTAGCCAAGCGTCATATATGTGAATTATACCATGCCGTCCTTTTTTTGTATTTCTCATTGCTTTTGTCGACAATGTTTGTATATTCAATTGATCTTCCTGTGCATCAGCCATTTGAATTGGCGATGGAGAAATCTGGAGTGAAAACAAGGTCTTCAGAGAAGACAATGCTACCTGGTGAAGCAGATATCTTGCTGGTTACAGATAGCTCTTCAGAGGAGGATTCAGAGGGAGATGACTAGTCCTATTATCCCCCTGAGGTGTATGATCAAACTTGGCAGGGTTATTTTACTCATATCATGCATATGTTGTATTGCAATGCTTAGTTTTTACATCATATAACGATATTGAATGCCATCTCCTTAGTTGACACATCATATATGTGATTGCCCTCTGCTCACTTCCTTAGTATATAAATCATATATTTTAATTATATCATGCCATGATGTTTACATAGACAACATGTATCTGAATTATGGCATGCCAACCCATTTTCCAAAGACATAATATAGTTATATCATCTCATCATGTTCCCATATTCATCATATTTTGAATTATGTCATTCTATCCGTGAATTATATCATGCCATCATGTTTCCATCGACGGCATGTTTGTGATTTATGGCATGCCAACCACTTTAATAGACACATTGTATAGTTATATCATGTCATCCTGTTTACATAGTCATCATATTTTGAAGTATGTCATTCTATCCTGTTTAGTTAGCCATCATACATGTGAAATTGTGTCATGCTATCCTGTTTAATTAGCCATCATATATGTGAAATTATGTCCTGCTATTCTGTTTGGTTAGACAACATAAATATGAATTATTTCATGCCCTGTTTTCTTCCCTACTATCCATTGCACCTATCTATCTTACAATGTGTGTACATTCAATTACTTTTCTTGTTTATCATCCATTTCAATTGGAGGGGGTGATGGCAGTATCTGTGGGAGTAAAAACACGGTCTTCGGAAAAGATCGTGCTACCTATCGGTGGAGATAGAACCACGGTTGTACTTGCCCAAGAACCAGCCCCACCACACATAACCCAGACTCACGCAGATTGTACCCCTACCGAGTTGGACAGAGAACCAGGTACACCCCTTATAACCCCAATCCCAGCAGATAGTAACCCAGTTCCCGTTGACACAACACCGTCTCCACCACAGAGCACCCAAACACGAGCAGTTAGTAAGGCAACTGCAGTGCCCAAAGCACGAGGACCACCACTCTGAACCCCAAGTCAACGCTTAAACCAGAAGAAGAATTGTTCTCAGGCCTGGTTCCGTAGCTATGGTTCATACTACTTTGCTCTTGCATCACTGTATTTACTCATACCAACTAATTTCAAATTTGAAGGATGCAACTGAAACTCCAATGGCGCAACAGGTATGTTTTAAACCTGTTTCGTTAATGTGTTTGCTGTTGTAACTTGCTCTATGTTGATTTCAGTTTCAATTGAATAAACCGTTGTATTCTCATGCCATGCACCTTACAAGTGTTGTTATTGCTGTGTAGTTTCCCACACTTATATTCCATCTAAGTTGTTTTGTCTTAAATAGATATGATTCGAACTGTATCTATCTTGATTTAGCAACATAAACTGGAATGATATAGACCATACAGTGACCATACTACATAGATATATGTTTGTTTCATGTTGTTATCCTGTCCACCTTACTACTGATCTGGTTCACCAAAATGAGTTTCATATACTACATTGTAAACCTATGATGTGTTTGTTTGTTTCTCTTTTAGAATGCGGATAAAATATTGGAGAAGAGTATCCCGTTATGCAATGGTACAAGAAGTAAAGCAGATAAGGTTCAAGATAGTGAGACATCACTGTTGGTCTCCAAGAAAGCTGATAAAAACTACATTGGAGACATTGAGACAACCCCAAAGTCATGTTTTGATGTAGTGTTCGAGTTACTAGCTACTACTGCTGGCACCAGCTCTTCGAACTCGCTGCCTAAATTAGTTCGGCTTCTTGAGTCTCAACTTCAAGTTGAAAGACATCGATCAGATGTTATGCGATAGGAAGCCGAAGGACTGAGGAAGTCCCTGCATAATTCAGATGCATACTTTCTGGTGCAATAGCAAGTGCTGGAGGATTTAAGCACCAAACAACAGAAAGTTAATAAGCTTGCTAAGCATCTTGCCAGCATTATGGGTACCCAGGATATTATTTCTTGAGCTCTTCTGAAGTGGTTTCAGTTCTGGACTTGTTTTGCTGCGGCGTTTATATGCTGCTTTGTTCCCTATATTTGCACTGGTAGCGAACTTTGATGCCGAGTGGATGTAATATGTGTAATAGCCGTGATAGCCTAGCGTAAGTTGCTTGCCTATTTATTTCCTTATTGTATTGTTTATTTGTTTTCTTGTAGTCAGTGCAGTTCTTTTTCTGCGGGTTGCTAGTGGCCGCAATAGCCTATTTTTTTAAAACTAGGCCACATTAACCATGGGTTACATATTTACTGTAGTTAACATGGGCCTCTTACGGGCCATAGAAACAATGGGCCTTCTAAGTGCCGTAGAAACAATGGGCCTTCTAAGGGCCGTAGAAACAATGGGCCTTCTACGGGGCGTAGAAATAATGGGCATTATACGGGCCGTAGGCACAATGGGCCTTCTACGAGTCGTATCATCAATGGGTCTTCTACGAGCCATATGATCGGTTGGCCAAACATGGGCCAATAACAGACCACATAATGGTCATAAATGGGCTAGAGTTGACATCGTCCGTTCATGGGCCGACCATAACGGGTCGTCGTTAATCGGCCAAATTTGAAGACGCTATGAAAATGGCCCAACGTATTAATGGGCCACAAACGGGCCGACTGTAACCACGGGCTGAATTTGGCCCACAAGCAGAAATGACAGTAACGGGCCAAAAGTAAACGAATGCTGGAAATGAGCCCAAGAATAAATGGGCCCTGAGAAGGCCGAAAGATAACATGGGCTAGAAACGGCCCAACGGAATAATGGGCCGTTAATGGGCATAAAGTGATACACTGTTCATTACGGGCTAGTTTTACCACGGACCGTTAATGGGTCAAGGGTTACTAAGGGCCTCATATGGGCCGAAAGACGTCATGGGCCATACATGGGCCGGAAGTTAAAATGGGCTGGAATTATATTGGACGGCCCAGATGACGCTACTGGGCCTAATTCGGATAGGCCGTAAACGGGCCCTGGGTTAGCGGGCTATAAATGGGCTATATGCGAACATGCCGTTAACAGGCTTGCCGTGGGCCGGCCCGCCACCTTTTTACCAAGTCAAACGGACCAACGTTTTCACAGGAATGGGCCTCTTTTGGGCATTGTTCATTACGGGGCAGTTTTACCACGGGCCGTTAATGGGCCAAGGGTTACCAAGGGCCTCATGTGGGCCGAAAGACGTCATGGTCCATACATGGGCCAGAAGTTAAAACGGGCTAGAATTATATTGAACGGCCCAGATGACGCTACTAGGCCTAATTCTGATAGGCCATAAACGGGTCCTCGGTTAGCGGGCTGTAAATGGGCTATATGCGAACAGGCCGTTGATACGTCTCCAACGTATCTATAATTTGTTATTGTTCCATGCTATTATTTATGATGTTTTGGATGTTTAATGGGCTTTGTTATACACTTTTATATTATTTTTGGGACTAACCTACTAACCCAAAGGCCCAGTCTAGATTGCTGTTTTTTGCCTGTTTTAGGGTTTTATAGAAAAGGAATATCAAACGGAGTCCAAATGGAATGAAACCTTCGGGAGAGATATTTTTGGAGCAAAATACGCGCGGGAGACTTGAGAACCACGGAGTAGGGCTGACGTGGCGTCCACGAGGGTGGGGGCGCGCCCCCTGCCTCATTTTGTGCGTCACCGTTTGTTTGAAAAAGGGAGACTCTTATGGGATCAAATATACATATTGCAATGTTATGCTTGGAATCTTTGTGAAATTTGTGCTTTTACTTGTTGCTCTAAGAACCCTAAAAAACACCTCCCCTACCTATGTGAGTTTAATGATAATGAAATTTTATCCTCTTATGCAAAGGGTGTTTATAGTTACTACGATATCGAACAAATTGAAGAATTTATTGCTTTTAAGGGTGCTTATGAAGTTGCTTCTTTGATTGAAAAGTATGATATTACTCTCTACGAATCTGAAAATTTTGACATACTTAAATATTGCTTTGATAGCTATGCTCATAATGTCTATGTCAAAGAATTTATTGAAAGAATGACCGCTACTTTGAAAGAACATAATGATATGCATGAATCTATAGATAATTATGATTCCGATGATTTGATTGAAATATCCCTTGATGAGCATGACACTTGCTATTCTTGTGGCCTTGATGCCAATATTTATGAAGATGAATTTGCTATAGTTCCTTATGTTAAACATGAGATCGTTGCTATTACACCCATACTTGATAGTTCTTTTGATGAAAAGTATGATTGCAGTGATGTTATTATAAATTCTATTAATGTCAGTTGTGTTAATTATATGCAAAACCCTAAGCTTGGGGATGCTAGTTTTGCTATGTCCACTATTTTTTGCAATAATCATGATTGGGTTGATGCTTCTTACGATCTTGAAAATTTATTTAATCCCCATGATGAATGTAAGATTGATAATAATGTTTGCAATAATATTGAAAGTGGGTTTGGAAGAGTGTCAACTTTAGATCCCACATATTTGGAGAATGTTCAATCTTATGAAATTTTTGATAAAAGTGGGTTTGGAGAGGTCATGACTTTAGTTAATGTTGATCCCACAATTTTGGAAGAGTGTCAACTTCGCATGCATGTGGATCGTGTTGAGAATATGTTATGTGATGGCTATATTGTTGAATTTTCTTATGATCCTACATGCAATTATTTTGAGAGAGGAAAATATGGTCGTAGAAATCTTCATCTTACTAAACTACCTCTTTTCATGTTGAGATTGATCTTGTTTCTTTCTTCTTCCTTGCATACATTAGATCTTGCTTGCTATGACAATTTGTTTGATTATAAAATGCCTATGCATAGGAAGTATGTTAGACTTAGATGTGATTATCACATGTTTTATGATGCCCTTTTTGTGCTTCAATTCTCATCTTTCATGTGAGCATCATTGAAATCTCAAGCCGATCTTAATGGCTATAAAGCAAGAGCTTGTTGGGAGGCAACCCAATTTAATATTTTTTGTTTTTGCTTCCGTTTAGGAATAAATATTTAATCTAGCTTCTGTTTAGATGTGGGTTTATGTTTTAATTAGTGTTTGTGCCAAGTAGAACCTTTGGGAAGACTTGTGTGAAGTTTATATGATCGTGCTGTGAAAAACAGAATCGTTAGCGCTCGCTAGAATGGTCACCAGATTTTACTGGAGCATGCTATTTAGTTGATTCTTTTTGCAGATAATTAATAGACAAATTCCTCATGTTTACCAATTTAATTCATATTTTGGAGTTACAGAAGTATGCGAAAACTGTAGATTACTACATATTGTTCTGTTTTTGACAGATTCTGTTTTTCGTGTGTTGTTTGCTTATTTCAATGCATCTATGAGTAGTATTGGGAAGTATGAACCATAGAGAAGTTGTAATACAGTAGGTTTAACACCAATATAAACAAATAATGAATTCATTGTAGTACCTTTGAGTAGTGGTTTGCTTTCTTATACTAACGGAGCTCACGAGATTTTTGTCTAAGTTTTGTGTTGTGAAGTTTTCAAGTTTTGAGTATTGCTTTGATGGACTATGGAACAAAGAGTGGCAAGAGCCTAAGCTTGGGGATGCCCAAGGCACCCCAAGGTAAAATTAAAGGACAACCAAAAGCCTAAGCTTGGGGATGCCCCGGGAAGGCATCCCCTCTTTCGTCTTCATCCATCGGTAACTATACTCGGAGCTATATTTTTATTCACCACATGATATGTGTTTTACTTGGAGCGTCATGTATCATTTGAGTCTTTGCTTTTTAGTTTGCCACAATTATCATTGCTGGACACACCTATTTGAGGGAGTTAAATAAGGCCTAGGAATTGATAGAACACTCTATGTGCTTCACTTATATCTTTTGAGTTGGATAGTTTTTGCTCTAGTGCTTCACTTATACCTTTTAGAGCACGGTGGTGATTATATTTTGTAGAAATTGTTGATCTCTCATGCTTCACTTATATCCATTTGAAAGTCTATTAAAACCGCATGGTAATGTACTTTGGCTATAAAACTAGCCTTCACATGATAGACATCCAAGATCAATGTAGTAAAAACTTTCACACTAAGTGCATTGAATATGATGAAAAGTTGGATGCTTGATAATTGTTTTGAGATATGAGGATAGTGATATTAGAGTCATGCTAGTGGAGTTATTATGAAATTGAGAATTTCTTGTGTTAAGGTTAGTGATTCCCGTAGCATGCACGTATGGTGAACCGCTATGTGACGAAGTTAGAGCATGAGGTATTTGTAAAGTGTCAACCTTTGTGTGGAGGTCGGGGGCACGCGATGGTTAACTCCTACTAGCCTCCCCCCTAGGAGCATGCGTTGATTGCTTTGTTTTGATGACTCGTAGATTTTTGCAATAAGTATATGAGTTCTAATGACTAATGTTGAGTCCATGGATTATACACACTCTCACCCTTCCACCATTGCTAGCCTCTCTTGTACCGCGCAACTTTCGTCGGTACCATACACCTACTATATATCCTTCCTCAAAACAACCACCATATATCTTCCTCAAAATAGCCACCATACCTACCTATCATGGCATTTCCATAGCCATTCCGAGATATACTGCCATGCAACTTTCCACCGTTCCGTTCATATGACACGCTTCATATTGTCATATTGCCATGCAGGATCATGTAGTTGACATCGTATTTGTGGCAAAGCCACCATGCATAAGTTTTCGTACATGTCACTCTTGATTCATTACACATCCCGGTATACCGCCGGAGACATTCATATAGGTCATACTTTGTTCTAGTATCGAGTTGTAATATCGAGTTGTAATTCAATGAAAGTGTGATGATCATCATTATTAGAGCATTGTCCCATGTGAGGAAAGGCTAAATCAAGAAAACCCCTCCAAAAAAAGAAAAAAAAAAGGAAAAAAGGCCAAAGAAAAAAAAGAGAAGAAAAAGGGACAATTGCTACTATCTTTTTCCACACTTGTGCTTCAAAGTCGCACCATGTTCTTCATGATAGAAAGTCTCATGTTTAGTTACTTTCATATACTAGTGGGAATTTTCATTATAGAACTTGGCTTGTATATTCCAACGATGGGCTTCCTCAAATACCCTAGGTCTTCGTGAGCAAGCAAGTTGGATGCACACCCACTAGTTTCTTTTGTTGAGCTTTCATACATATTTAGCTCTAGTGCATCCGTTGCATGGCAATACCTACTCACTCACATTGATATCTATTGATGGGCATCTCCATAGCCCGTTGATACGCCTAGTTGATGTGAGACTATCTCCCTCCTTTTTGTCTTCTCCACAACCACCTCTCTATTCCACATAGTGCTATGTCCATGGCTCATGCTCATGTATTGCGTGAAAGTTGAAAGGTTTGAAAGAATAGAGTATGAAAACAAGTGCTTGGCTGAAATCGGGGTTGTGCATGATATGAATATTTTGTGTGATGAAGAGGGAGCATAGCTAGACTGTATGATCTTGTAGGATAACTTTCTTTAGCCGTAGTATTTTGAGAAGACATGATTGCTTTGTTAGTATGCTTGAAGTATTATTATTTCTTATGTCAATATAGACTTTTGTCTTGAATCTTTCAGATCTGAACATTCATGTCACAATTAAGAGAATTGCATTAAAAACTATGTTGGCTAGCATTCCACATCAAAAATTCTGTTTTTATCATTTACCTACTCGAGGACGAGCAGGAATTAAGCTTGGGGATGCTTGATACGCCTCCAACGTATCTATAATTTTTTATTGCTCCATGCTATTACTTATGATGTTTTGGATGCTTAATGGGCTTTGTTATACACTTTTATATTATTTTTGGGACTAACCTACTGACCCAAAGGCCCAATCCAGATTACTGTTCTTTTTGCCTGTTTTAGGGTTTTATAGAAAATGAATATCAAACGGAGTCCAAACGGAATGAAACCTTCGGGAGAGATATTTTTGGAGCAAAATACGCATGGGAGACTTGAGAACCATGGAGTACGGCTGATGTGGCGTCCACGAGGGTGGGGGCGCTCCCCCTATAGGGTGCGCCCCCTTCCTCGTGGGCACCCCGTCTGGCCCCCGGTGCCCTCCTTCCTCCTATATATACCTACGTGCCCCGAAACTATCAGAAGAGGAGAGAAAACCCTAGTTCCACCGCCGCAACCTTCTATTCCCGTGAGATCCCATCTTGGGGCTTGTTCCGGAGCTCCGCCGGAGGGGGGGATCTACCATGGAGTGCTTCTACATCATCATCATCGCCTCACCATGAGTTGTGAGTAGTTTACCATAGACCTTCAGGTCCATAGCTAGTATCTAGATGGCTTCTTCTCTCTCTTTGGATCTCAATACTAAGTTCTCCTCAGTCTTTGAGGAGATCTATTCGATGTAATCTCTTTTTGCGGTGTGTTTGTCGAGATCCGATGAATTGTGGGTTTATGATCAAGATTATCTATGAGAAATATTTGGTTCTTTTCTGAACTCTTTATGTGTGATTATAATATCCTTGCAAGTCTCTTCGAATTATTGGTTTGGTTTGGCCTACTAGATCTATAGTTCTTGCAATGGGAGAAGTGCTTCGCTTTGGGTTCAATCTTGCGGTGTCCTTTCACAGTGACAGTAGGGGCAGCAAGGCACGTATTGTATTGTTGCCATAGAGGATAAAAAGATGGGGTTTATATCACTAAGTTTGAGTTTATCCCTCTACATCATGTCATCTTGCTTAAGGCGTTACTCCGTTCTTATGAACTTAATACTCTAGATGCATGCTGGATAGCGGTCGATGTGTGGAGTAATAGTAGTAGATTCAGAACCATTTCGGTCTACTTGTCTCGGACGTGATGCCGATATATAATGATCATGCCTAGATAGTCTCATAATTATTCGCTTTTCTATCAATTGCTCGACAGTAATTTGTTTACCCGCTATAGAATATCGCTATCACGAGAGAAGCCACTAGAGAAAACTATGGCCCCCGGGTCTATTCTCAACATATCAATCTACAATCTACTTTATTTTTCCGCATTTACTTTCTGTTCTTATAACCAAAAATACCAAAAATATCAAACTATCATCTCTATCAGATCTCACTTTCGTAAGTGACCGTAAAGGGATTGACAACCCCTTATCGCGTTGGCTGCGAAGTTCTTATTTGTTTGTGCAGGTGCAAGGGACTCGCGCGTGGTCTTCTACTGGATTGATACCTTGGTTCTCAAAAACTGAGGGAAGTACTTACGCTACTGTGCTGCATCACCCTTTCCTCTTCGAGGGAATGCAACGCAAGCTCGAGAAGTAGCAGCCGTTAACAGGCTTGTCGTGGGCCGGGCCGCCACCTTTTGACCAAGTCAAACGGGCCGGCCTTTTCACAGGAATGGGCCTCTGTTGGGCCATGCCACATGTCGATGTATCATAGGTGCTTTGGGTCTAATGAGTGGATGACATCTGTCCCAACGGCGAGCCGACACGTGTTCCCTCCAGCCAATGATGATTTTACATGTGGAGAATCCCCATTGGTCAAGGCTGTTAATGGGTTATCGGATCCAAAATCGGACCCGATAGCTTAACGGCGTTCCATTATGGCGGATGCCATGTGTCAGTCACCCTTGACGGAAGCACTTCTGCTACACGTGATTTATCGTCATGGAAGTGGACACTTCTGTGATGATAATTTTGGTAATGTCATGGAACAATTCAACGACAGCATATGTATGACTATCTTTATTCTGTCATAAATTTGTCATGGATGTACATGCATGACAGAAAACGTGACCTACTGTGACAAACACGTATCATCACGGAAGTGTATTTTTTTAGTAATGATTTGATATCTGTAGTTTGTTGATGACCTTTGGGGAGATCAGTTTCAACCCGGCCCCGCCGTCAACCAACATCTTTTGTGACCTTGAGGTTGCAAATTGTTGGAGAGACCAACAATGGCAAGCACCCTACCGCTATGGTGCGGTTAGGGTGGTCCTCTTCGTCAAAGATGATGGGCGTGCGGGACCATCTGAGTGGTTTCCGAGAATCTGCCGCTGGCTCCGCTGCGTTGACTTCACATGCCCACTGTTTAAGTTGGCGGTGGGAGGAATGCAAAGATGTGCCTCCGTCAATGCAAAGGGTGACAATGGCTTTCTGGAATTCCTGCTCGTTGGTTTCCTCTTCATCCCGTTCCTCACTTTCGTCATCGCAATATTTCCTCCTATGGCGCCTGGCAGGTTTTCCATGATACTTGGGGGGGGGGGGGGGG
>LR738712.1:73585552-73663402 GCA_902687465.1 Secale cereale
AGGGGCCTTACCCTGGCGATTTGCTCCATCGCCACTGCCCTTCCCGCCAGCACCATCCCGACCTTTTTCCTTATAATGCTTCTCATACTCTGCCCTATGCTTCTTGATAAGCTGCTCAACCTGGCGACACTCCTAAAGATCATGGCCCCTGGTCCGATGGATCTTGCAGTACGACCCATCCCCTTTCCCAGCTTTCTCGACAGCCGTAGTGTCCAGATAGTCAGTGCACGTGGCCACTTCCTTGCCGGGGGCCTCGGTCTTAGCCTTCTAGCCAATGTCAGGTGCGCTCGATCCTTCAATAGTCATCACCACTTTATCCTTGTGCTTCTCATTACACTTCTTGCTCTTCTTCTTCTCATTGGCGTCGTCGTCGTCGTCCTCTCAGTCAACATCCTCGCCATCTTCTTCTTCAGGGAGTCGCCTCCCTTCCTCCATGCAGGTGCACTTGTCCACCAGTGTGTATAGCTCATTCATAGTCTTGGGCAACCGCACGTGCATTCTTGGAATGTTCTACTGGAATGCGGTTATCACAGCTACCGTGTGGATGTCTGGAATGTTTCGGTGCACTCGACTGAACCTTTCCATGTACTTCTGCAAAGTCTCTCCTTCTTTCTGCGGAAAAGCTGCAAATCGCTGGGTCGCCCTAGTTCTTTATGGCCACTGGTGAAGGCGCCAATAAACTCATGGCACGGGTCAGCCCAGGTCGCGATGGAGTTCTTCGGCAGGAGCATCAACCAAGACCTCACATTTGGCTTGAGTGCCTGATACGTCCAAAACGTATCTATAATTTCTGCTTGCTCCATGCCTCTTTTGGGTGATATTGCTATGATATTTATACACTTCCATACACTTTTGATCATATTTGGACTAACCTATTAACTCAGTGCACCCCAGTGCCAGTTTCTGTTTTCGGCTGTTTTTGTATTTCAGGTTTTCATATTACGAGAACTACCAGGAAAAATCCAGAAAAAATATATAAAAAATCAGCGTTCCAGGAGCTACCGTGCGGCCAAAGTACAGCCGGGGGGGACCCACAGGGGCTCCAAGCGGCCTGGCGGCGCGCCCCCCCTGGGCCGCGCCGGGGGGGCGCCTGGGCCCCCCGAGGCTCCTCCGATGCTCCCCTTTGGCATATATTTAAAGCATGTCACGGAAACCCTGATTCCAGACCCCTTTTCTCCAGACGCGATTCCGATCTCCGCCGCCATCGCCATCAAGCTTCGGGGGACCAGAATTCCTGTGCCGGCACCCTGCCGGGACGGGGAAGTGCCCCCGGATTCATCTCCATCGACGTTGCTTCCTCCCTCCATGATGCGAGAGTAGTTCCTCCTCGGGGCTGAGGTTCTTACCAGTAGCTATGTGGTCAATTCTCTCTCCCATGATGTGATCTTCGTTGTGATCATAGGCTATGTTAATCTAGGGTGATCCCATGATATTCCCCCTTCCTCTATGTATTGGATTGATGTACTCACTTGTCTTTATCTAGTATAATCCCCGAGACCAAGGTGACAGCGGTCTATTGGACATGGATTAGAAAAGTATTTTCATGAGTGATTTCCTCTCTTGTGTGTTGATTGAAGATTGAGAGTCTCTTGGTGCTTGTCTTTGACTATCCTTTAGATATGTTGCGGTGATTGTGGGACTCTCTTTGGATGGTCGCGGTGACATTGGGAAATCCTTAGATTGAGAACTACGAACTTTGAGGTGTGCTTTTGTAGCCCTACATAATTCTCGTCCTCTCTTAACCACGAAGGAATGACCTCCGAGTGTGTCCCCTTTGCATGTTTTATGGGAAATATCATGTGATTCGATTATGTTAATGTTGTTGGGAGTTGCCACTAGTGAAAGTATGAAGCCTAGGCCTTGTTTCCACCATTGCAATACCATTTGTGCTCACGTTTACCACTTGTTTGCTTGCTGCACTTTTTATTACAGAATTATATTACTTTGTTTTGCCATCCATATTACTTGCCATTTAACATCTCTTCGCCGAACTAGTGCACCTATACATCTAACAAGTGTATTAGGTGTGTTGGGGACACAAGAGACTTCTTGTATCTTAGTTGCAGGGTTGCTTGAGAGAGACCATCTTCAACCTCTACTTCCCTGAGTTCGATAAACCTTAGGTCATCCACTTGAGGGAAATTGCTACTGTCCTACAAACCTCTGCGCTTGGAGGCCCAACATAGTCTACAAGAGTAGAAGCGTGCGTAGACATCAAGCTATTTCTGGCGCCGTTGCCGTGGAGGTGAGCGCTTGAAGGTATATCTTTAGATCTTGCAATTAAATCTTTTCGTTTCTTGTTTTTATTTCACTAGTTATGCTTATGGACAACCTTGCTATTGGATCGTTGCTTGCGGGAAGACGCCCCACACCTGTGGTGGTTGCTCCTCCCCCTACTGAAATTGTGCCCTATAAAATACCAGCTGGTATTATCGATTATATTTTGGCTAATCGTTATGCAGGAGACAGACATCCCGGTGAACACTTGCTATATCTGTCACAACTATGTTCATTATTTAAGCTTGCAGGTTTATCAATGGAGTTTGTCATGAGGAAATTGTTCGCCGTATCACTTATAGATAAAGCTTAAGATTGGTATAAGCTTCTCGATAACTCGCACTTGCTTGATTGGCAAGAGCTTATGTCTCTCTTTTATACTAAGTTTTATCCTCTTCATGATGCTTATGTGGAGAGTAAGAGTACCTTTTTGCATGTGGATCATGGTAACAATGCTTTATGTGATGCTTATATTGTTGAGTTTGTTCGTGATCCCACTGAAAATTATTATGAGAAGGGAACATATGCTTATAGATATTTCAATAATATTAAGTTCCCTCTCTTTATGTTGAAGGTTTTGAAGTTATGCTTGTTTTGCCTTCCTATGCTAGTTGCTTTATGCTTCAATAATTTATTCTCTTGCAATATTCCTATGCATAGGAAGCATGTTAGGCTTAAATGTGTTTTGTATTTGCTTCTTGATGCTCTCTTTTGTTCTTCAACTCTTATTCCTACGAGAGCATCATTAAAGTCTTAAGCCCATCTTTATGGCTATAAAGAAAGAGCTCTAGGGAGACAACCCTTGTTATCTTTGCTTTCAGTTTGTTCTTTCAGTTTTTGTTGTGTCTTGATGTTGTTACTGCTGTAGCATCATCATTGTATCTTTGCTTTTCATATTTGTGCCAAGTATAGCCTCTGATTGCTAGAAAGTTCAAAAGTTGTGAGGTGCTGTCCAGGAAACAGATTATGTCCTTGGATAGAAAAATTCGTATAAAATCACCAGATCATCTTTTTGGTCTGAATTTTTTCGACAGCGTTCTCTATATAATTGTCTTTCGTGCGTATGTTCTGAGTTTTTTGATTAGAGTTACAGAATTGCCCCGAACAAATCATTTACTACCTGCTGTTCTGTTTTTCACAGATTCTGTCCTGTTTTGCCTTTCCTTCATTTTGCAAACCTAGAGCTTGCTTTTTCTTTGCAAAAACCTTTTGGCAATCTTGAGAAACAGTAGGCCTTCAAGAATATCTTTATTTCCAGCAAGGTACAATTATTTTATTATGGGTACTAACCTCGCTAATCAGATTATGATGAGTTATGTATGAAGGGAGTTTTCAAGTGTGCGAGGGAAGATGATAAAAAGATTCAGGAGTGTCAAGCGCTCAAGCTTGGGGATGCCCCCGTGCACCCCCAAGACATATTCAAGAAGACTCAAGCGTCTAAGCTTGGGAATGCCCCCGTGCATCCCCTTCTCCATCAACAATTATCAGTTCGTCTTTCGTTCCACTATATTTTTATCACTTCATGTGTTATGTGCTATGCTTGGAGCGTCTTGCTATTAGTTCCCTTTTTAGTTTTCTTTAGCTTTGCTTGCTGTCATAACGAGTTGGAACCCATCTTTCTTTGTGTGGGAGAGAAACACGCTCCACTTCAACCTAGAACATGACATAGAATTTTCATGTCTATCTTTGCTGTGTGTGTTCTTTGTCTTTTAAATAGCTACTATCATGCTTAGCTCTTAAATTTCATGCTTATCTTTCTAAAGAGCTTTTGTTTAGTTGGTTGCTTGAACTCTCTTTAGTTATCATGCTTATCTTATTAAGAGAGTTTGCTTATGTTGCATTGGTTGATATGTCTATGATAAAAATGCTACGTGCATGATGGTGCTTAGTAGTTCCTGTTTTCTTATGGTTAGTCTCAAATAGCTGGGGGGTTCCCAATGTGTTATTGGAGTACCAACATGATTTGTTTGCCTATGATGTGGTATGGTTTAGTAATATCTTCCTTCAAGAATTTATTTTGATTGACTTGGCGTATGCTCACACATATTTAAGACTGTAAAGAAAGTCTATCAAGCCTTGATGATCTTTAATTTCTGAGTAGCGATATAACTTCCATGCCCGATTCAATGTTGCTTTGTCGCTCTGCATGATTATGACCGTCATTGCTCTTTTAGTTGGTCGCTCCCAGTCTTTTGCTAGCCTTCGCCTGTACTAAGCGGACTGACTGCTTGTGCATCCAAAATCCTTTAAACCAGTTATGCCATATGAGTCCACCATACCTTCCTATATATGGTATTTACCTGCCATTCCTAACGAAGACTTTCATGTACCATCTCGAAATTATTCAAAAAAAAGCATTTCTCTTTTGTGCCTCTGTTTTATCTCATGAGGAAGTACTAGTTAATTCATGATCTTTTTAAGTTGGACAAGCTTCACCCCGGGATTGCATGTCTAATGTGCAAACCCATAATACGAGAAGGAACTGACATTGAGTGCGCCCGGCTCAAAATTAATATAACAAACAAACCCTCCTTCACGCTTTGTTCATGAGAAATCAGAAAACTTTGGCAGTGATAAACAAAGGAGATTAAGAGGATGTGATCGTCCTCATTCGGGAGCCGTTCCTCGAAACTTGTCCATCTCAAGAAGTAATTGAGTTATCTGCTAGCATTCGTTGACGAAACATGCATATCCAAAAAAATATTTATTACCTCTGTTTTTAAAACCAAGAGCTCTGGTACATGTTTTGTCTTTGTTTCCGACTACGGGTTTTCAACCTTGCCAACAAAAGCCACGGTTCGAGAGTCTCCACCTTCTTTTAAAAGCACCAACTACTGAGAGCATGATTGTCATTCTGAGTGTAATGTGCATTGTCCCAAAGTAGCATTGTCTTTTGGATGATTGTGATATCGTTTATTTTGAAATGATTGTATCTAGTCATCACTTAAACCTTGGAGGTGCCCCTGCATTTATGTTTTGCTTCACTAAAGGGGGCAAGCGAGATATCACTTTATCATATTTGCACACCATGCTCATTACAAATCTATTTGATGTTTCAGTATCATATTGTAAAACTTTCAGTTCTTTGTGAATTTCTCATGAGGCAACTTAATTACTATAGATTCATTGTCTCAGTAAGCTTTTGTCATATGACTATGAAAAGTCCTATATGGTTAATAGCATGTCACCACAGAAATTATGCTTGTTATCATTTACCTACTTGAGGACGAGCAGGAATTAAGCTTGGGGATGTTGATACATCCAAAACGTATCTATAATTTCTGCTTGCTCCATGCCTCTTTTGGGTGATATTGCTATGATATTTATACACTTCCATACACTTTTGATCATATTTGGACTAACCTATTAACTCAGTGCACCCCAGTGCCAGTTTCTGTTTTCGGCTGTTTTTGTATTTCAGGTTTTCATATTACGAGAACTGCCAGGAAAAATCCAGAAAAAATATATAAAAAATCAGCGTTCCAGGAGCTACCGTGCGGCCAAAGTACAGCCGGGGGGACCCACAGGGGCTCCAGGCGGCCTGGCGGCGCGCCCCCCCTGGGCCGCGTCGGGGGGGCGCCTGGGCCCCCCGAGGCTCCTCCGATGCCCCCTTTGGCATATATTTAAAGCGTGTCGCGGAAACCCTGATTCCAGACCCCTTTTCTCCAGACGCGATTCCGATCTCCGCCGCCATCGCCATCAAGCTTCGGGGGACCAGAATTCCTGTGCCGGCACCCTGCCGGGACGGGGAAGTGCCCCCGGATTCATCTCCATCGACGTTGCTTCCTCCGTCCATGATGCGGGAATAGTTCCTCCTCGGGGCTGAGGTTCTTACCAGTAGCTATGTGGTCAATTCTCTCTCCCATGATGCGATCTTCGTTGTGATCATAGGCTATGTTAATCTAGGGTGATCCCATGATATTTCCCCTTCCTCTATGTATTGGATTGATGTACTCACTTGTCTTTATCTAGTATAATCCCCGAAACCAAGGTGACAGCGGTCTATTGGACATGGATTAGAAAAGTATTTTCATGAGTGATTTCCTCTCTTGTGTGTTCATTGAAGATTGAGAGTCTCTTGGTGCTTGTCTTTGACTATCCTTTAGATATGTTGTGGTGATTGTGGGACTCTCTTTGGATGGCCGCGGTGACATTGGGAAATCCTTAGATTGAGAACTACGAACTTTGAGGTGTGCTTTTTTAGCCCTACATAATTCTCGTCCTCTCTTGACCACGAAGGAATGACCTCCGAGTGTGTCCCCTTTGCATGTTTTATGGGAAATATCATGTGATTCGATTATGTTAATGTTGTTGGGAGTTGCCACTAGTGAAAGTATGAAGCCTAGGCCGTGTTTCCACCATTGCAATACCATTTGTGCTCACGTTTACCACTTGTTTGCTTGCTGCACTTTTTATTACAGAATTATATTACTTTGTTTTGCCATCCATATTACTGCCATTTAACATCTCTTCGCCGAACTAGTGCACCTATACATCTAACAAGTGTATTAGGTGTGTTGGGGACACAAGAGACTTCTTGTATCTTAGTTGCAGGGTTGCTTGAGAGAGACCATCTTCAACCTCTACTTCCCTGAGTTCGATAAACCTTAGGTCATCCACTTGAGGGAAATTGCTACTGTCCTACAAACCTCTGCGCTTGGAGGCCCAACATAGTCTACAAGAGTAGAAGCGTGCGTAGACATCAGTGCCAAAGGATGACCCCGTTTGATGCGTCGGCGTGTGCGGCTTGCCCTGGGGGTGGCGCATGTCGTGCGGCTGCACCCGCAGCGGGATCAGGTAAGGGGTTGCGGTTCGTCGCAGAGCGAGCATCACCGCTGCAGCTACGTCTTCGGTGGGATGGAGAGGTAGAGACAAAATAATCTCCCCATTCCCACCTTGAGGGGCGTGGCCACTGGGATGTTGATGGAGTTGCCCTTCCCCGGTGCCTCATGTTCCTGCTTTGGCCACAGGGGAGGTGGCGATGCCACCGCCTGCGCCGGCCACGTCCCCCGTGACGTCCATGTTCTCGCTCACCTCCGTAGCCCCCGCGGCCTCAGTGGCTTCAGGTGGAGGGGCTCTCGAGGTGGACGGGTGAGCCGTAGCGCCGGGTTTCTTCTTGGGCGCCATAGATGATGGAGCCGCTGGTGAAGAAGATGATGATAAAAAGCGACGCGATGTGCACACACTCGGGTTCGGACAAGCGCTCCCCCCTACCTGGCATGCCAAAGATGTCCCAGGGAAACGGGGACACCTATGGGGCCTTCGGACCCTTTATGGTTCGGCAAGGGGAAGGCCGCGGTGCACAAAGAGCAGAGGGCGTGGAGCAGCGCGGCAACAATCACACGGACAAATTTTACCCACGTTTGGGCCGTCGCGAGGTGTAAAACCCTACTCCTGCTTTGGTGGATTGATGGGTGGATTGTGGTGGAAACACACAGCGCTCTTGCCACACAAGGGTTGCCTAGGGGGGAGAGCCACTACGCGCATACGTGAGTACAAAGATCCAACGTCTGCATCATCTCTCTGGTTGCCTTGGACCTCCTTTTATAGATTAAGGGGTTACCAGAGTGGCAAATCAATCGTTGTATACTCTGTACATAGGACAGGGTGCATTAAATGCGCCGCTTAGTGTCATGTCAAGGAGTCACCCGACAAACCTTGCCGTGCTAATATTTCCACCTCCTCGCATGTCTGCTTGACATGTTGCTAGATGGGTGTCATCTGTAGGTTACCTTCACTGGAAGTGGCTTTCATGTGGCAAATAGCTGCCACTTAGTCACTCGGGGGCTTGACACTACACAGATCGATGACTTGTGTTGCTATGGGGTGGCGCGCTGGTGCCCTGGCGGGATAATCCGCCCTTCCCATCCCCGATAGACTTGTCGAGGGAGTCTTGGGTTTTGCCTTTGGGGCAACCTCCTCCCAGCAAAGGAGGTCTTCTCCTTGGTGAATCCTGACTCCTCTGCCTTGGCTTTGTCCTCTTGATCTTCCCCTTGATTTCTCAAAGGGCTACCTTCTTCTGCTTGGTCTTGGGTGTGGCTGTCTTGGCTCCGTGTCTGTGTACAGTCTGGGCAACATATTCCCAGGTTTTGTTGCACCGACACCGGTGGACTAAATCCAAGCTTTGGTGTTGATCATATCTCTTCCTCTTGCTTCACATGTTTTCCCATGTTGGAATTTCTTATCCAATGTATCTCTTGTTTATTCAACTCTCTCTAATTCTTCTCCGGAGTGCTGAAGATATCTCAGAAGTTCCGTGTTCCCATTCTTATTCCATTCAAGCTAGTTTGGGGTTGTTATCTCTTTCAAGCCATTCAAATCTTCCCGGTGCATAATCTCTTTCTAAGCATTCATTCCAACGGTGTTTATTTTGAGTGGGCCCTAACCCACATGTTTTTCCCATGATCTTACCCGAGTCTTTTATTTTTTACGAAGCTATTCTCAAATTATTTTTAAAGTTTGACATAAGAATGAATTTCATCAGTCAGATGCCTTCCCCAAGATCGCTTTCAAATTCTTCTCATCCTTCTCTCAACCTTTCTATTCTTCGTTTTCTGAAGTGTCTGAAGAATTTTGGTGGTGTATCTCATCCTCATTCTCAGATTTTGTAGACCGAAGAAGAGTTCCTCTTGAGCCCTTACCCGTTCTTCCAATGATTCATGGTTCTATCTTCATGCCATCCTCACAATTGTAATCGGTTATGAGAATTCTTTTCACCCATCCGACAGATTTCATGAGTTGCTTTCCTTTCTCGGTCATTCGAAGGCCATCATTTCTAAATATTACTCATTCTCAGCTTCCAGCTCTCGTTCCCCAAATATTACAGGTGCATTGTTCAATGTATCCTCTAGTCAACTCATGATCTCTTTGTTCTCTTGTATCTAAATCCCCTCAAGTATCTTCATTTGTTTTCCAATTCTTACCGGCGATTCGTTCTCTTTTCTTCGTTCGTTTGAAATTCATATGGTGGTTCATTCAAGATTCCTCTTCTTTTGTTATCGCATTAGTTCATTCATTCTTTCCAAATCCTATCGGTGGTCCATTGAATTGTGTTATGTCTCTCTCCAATCCTATTCAAGAAAAATAAGTAGTATTCCAAACCCATTGCTTGTCATAAATTTAAATTGATGAAGGACACACGTAACATAATTCTTATTCTTGTTTCTTCCAAGTGATTAATTCCTTTGTTTGGAGTTTTTTCATGATGAGGAAATTCTTGGTTCCAAGTTATTCACCTTTTTCTTTACGGAGTTCCAAATTTTCTCGGTTATATCATCGCGAAGCTCCATATAAATCATTACAATGCTCCAATTCTTGTTCTTTTCAACCTTCAATTCTTTTCTATTATCCTTCGTAACCGGAGTTCTTAATAGACGCTCTACATGATGGTTCATCAAAGATTTCTTTCTTTACCGAAGTGTACATTAAGATTCTTGTTGGAGGAGCTCGAGCATTCTTCTTCATGCTTTCTGAAGTGCAATTCTTGCTCCCTTATCTTTTGAGGTGGTGTTATGTCATTCGTGACAATTTCCTTCATGTTTCATGATTCACAAGTTGTAAGGAATGAGATATTTAAACCCATCATTTTCTTCATTCAGTAGATCTTTTCAACCCTTCAATTTATGTGTTGGATTTATCTTGGGTTGTATTTCACCTAAAATATTTTCCCTAAGGATTGTTGCGATATGTGGTGCTTATAAATGATCCAACTATTCTTGTATCCTCTTGGTGAAAGAAGTGTCTATATCCTGTTGATCTCAGCAAAAAAAAATGTTTTCCATTAGTGGCCTATTGTCACCTCATAATTTTGAGATGTTTTCCATAAGCCCACGAGAAGAATATCTTTTGCTTGTTCATTCTTCGAACAACCCCGTTCAACCCTTCTTCGTAAGGTTACTCTTCCAAGTTTATCATTGTGGTGAACGATGCCATGTTCTTCTTGATTCGTTTTATTCCATTATTTCTTTCTTTCAGAGGTATTATGTTGTTGCTCTCGTCAAATATCATCTCATCTTGTCCACTTTATCTTAAATTCCATCCATGTTCAGTCGGAGTGTTGTCCAAATTTATTCAATCTTTTTCCTTGGCTATCTCATTACACCATTGCGGTTTCATATTCTTTTGGTTTGTTAAGCTCGTATTTGATGTCTTTCAACCTACAAGGTTCTCATAATGTTCCTTGTTTCTCTTTGCTAATGGAGTGTTTGCAATCTCGTTCATCTCTATTGTATCCTTTCTTTCAATTTGTTCAACCTCTCAAGGTTCCTGGTTTCACTCGTTTATCAAAGAAGCAACTTTATTTTACCTCTTTCTCTTCTGTTTCTCTCCGGTGCCGTCCCTAGATCTCGGGGCGAGATCTCATTGCCGTTGTGTGATTTATTTGGGTTGTTGCATTTCTTCATAGCATCATTCGCATTGCATCATGTCATCTTTCCATCAATTTCACAAACCAACAAAAACTCACATAAATAAATTGTGTGGACCTTCCATTTCAATAGAGGGAATTCACATGTTGATTTCTCTTTACAACATATACAAGTCTCTCAATATTTTAGGGAGCTATAATAAATAATCCAAAATTTTGGAATCACCCTTAACCACACTTGCAAAATGATCCCATGCCTTTTCTTTTCCAAGTTTGTTCCCCAAACTTTTCCCAAAATTATTTTTCCCATTTAAGGAGGTTCCATCAAAATCCTGAACATTTTTGGACACCCCTATAGCCTAGCCTCCAGTCAAACTCCTTTGGCTCAAGTCAAACAAGTTTGAATTTAAGTTCTCCTAATTTGTTGGGTTAGAAATATTCCATAAAGTTTGACAAAATTGTCCCACCATTTTTATTCTTGCCCATGGCCTCTTCTCTTAATTCTTTTGACTTCTCTCTATTTTTTCTACTAAAGAGAATAAAAGAGAGAGAGCAGAGAGCCCAGCAGCCAGGCCGGCCTGCTTCCGTGCGGCCCATTTGGCGAAACAGGCTTGGCGTATCTTACAACAGGCTGAATCTTTAAGTGCTTGGCTGCTCAAAAGCATTTACTATCCAAACACCACTATATTGGTGGCGACCATAGGTAACCATCCAAGTCAAATATGGCGGGCTATCCTGGAAGGAAGAGATGTGATGAAGCAAGGCTTGATAAAGTGTATTGTCAATGGTCAAAACACAAAAATCAGGGTGGACAATTGGCTGCCGAGGGATGAAATGCTTCGACCTTATGGGTGTATAGCAGCTAACCCTCCGGAGCTGGTGTATGAATTGATAGACACGACATCGGCAACACGGAATATAGAGCGAGTGAGGCAAGTATTTATGCCGATGGATGTCTCGGTGATCTTGAACATTCCTGTATGCACGCAGAATGTGGAAGACTACTGGAGCTGGAACTTTGAACGCTCGGTTCTGCTCACCGTGAGATCGGCGTACAACATGTCAGTTGCAACGAGACGGAGAAGGGAGGCTTGGCTGGAGGGTACACCCGGGTCCTCGAGTTCAAGCAGAGAAGAAGGGTCATGGAAGAGGTTGTGGAACACTCAGGTACCAGGGAAAATTAAGATGTTTCTTTGGCGGTTATCAAAACACTCTATTCTGACGGAGGATTTACAAGCTCACACACATATGTCAAATACAAGCTCACGCGCGCTGTGCGGAGGACCTGATTTATGGAGGCACTCGCTCCTAGAATGCACGATGGCAAGGTGTACCTGGGCACTTGTCGGGGATATACCCCGCGATATGACCCGGCCGGAAATATGACCCGGACGGACTTGGCGGTTTACTTGAGACCCGGTTTACACTTGGCGATTCACTGGCGACCCGCCCTGACCAGACGGGTGACAAGCAACCTGCCTAAACATTAGGACTCACGGGTAACCAAGCAAGCGGCGAACGGATGACAAGGCCCAAGGCCCAGAAGGCCGGTTCATGTTATGGTGGGCCGGTTTATGAGGAAAGCACAAGGAATATTCTCCTACAAAGGAAGAAGACTAGGACTCCACTTGTAATAGAGTAATCCTAATCCTACTAGGACTAGTCATGTAACCCGCCCCTTCAACATATATAAGGAGGGGCTGGTCTCCCCAAGAGGGAGAAATAAGGAACAACAAATAATCTCTAGGGTTAGACACAAGAAGGAGAGCCGGCTTATGCGGTGACTCCATGAGGGTCATAATGAGATCTAGCCTCAAACAGCATGTAGGGCTTTTATCGGATGATGTTTCCCGAGGCCCGAAGCTGTCTAAATCCTTGTCTTGTGTTGCGTCTCTTGATTACGCCCAACCCCTCTCAAGCTACTACATACATGCGTTGGCCTCACGACTAAGTCCTCACACTAGGACATCTGCCGTGACAAAACCACGACAGCACTTGCTGATGAAGAGGCGTGATACGTCTCCAACGTATCTATAATTTTTTATTGGTTCATGCTATTATATATTTTGTTTTGGATGTTTAATGGGCTTTATTATACACTTTTATATTATTTTTGGGACTAATGTATTAACCCAAGGCGCAGTGCAAATTGCTGTTTTTTTGTCAATTTCAGTGTTTCGCAGAAAAGGGATATCATACGGAGTCCAAACGGAATGAAACCTGCACGTATGCTTCTACGCTGAATCCGAGGTTGACAAGGGGTTGATCTGCTGCACGTATGCTTGCAAATCGTTCCAGGTTACGGTCGGATCCGCCGAGTTCTCCTGCCGCTGGCTTCAAGTCCCCTGATATTACATGGGTTCTCTGCTACAAGTCGCCCCCGCCGCGCGGCTTAAGTCCCCTGATTGCTTCCATGACCAACGCCATCACGCATTCATCTTAAAACTGGCCTCGCCTCATCTACAGTGGGTCAACGCCAAACTGCCACTGCAAGTGACCGTGTACATGCTTCCAAAAATCTCAAGGCATCAGTGTACTTATTTGCTGCTACGTCCTGACGCAAAGATGGAAAAGAAAAATACTACTTCAAGTAGTAGTCCACGGGATCAAAATTTACTGATACTATCACACACAACATACTTCAGAAGATTTTGATTTACAGAAGGATCCAGACGTGAGTCACAGTCGCCGTTGTCCGAGCCGCGGCCCTCGCTTGAGTGGCCGATTGCCACCAAGACATCTCCGGCACCGCAGGCCTGACCCTCACCGCGAGCCGCCGTCGCTCTCACCCCGCGGTCTCAAGTCGCCCTACCTCTAACTCTGAGCTGCCATGCCTCAGGCTGTAAGTCACCGGTTTGAGCCGCCATGCCTCGGGCTGCAAGTCACCAGCTTGAGCCGTCGCTGCCGCTGCCGCCTTGGCCTGGACTCGCCTCCGCGCTTGCCTATACCACGCTTGGTTCTCGTAACGGCCTCAACTCTGATCCGCCGACGCCCCTCTACAACTGCGGTAGCAGCGTCAAGCTGCTACCACCCCGCGACCTCTGGACCTTGATGACCCTCAACCGTAAGGGATCTGTTGCAGCGTTTTCGATAAGTAAGAGTGTCGAACCCAACGAGGAGCAGAAGGTATTGATAAGCGATTCTGAGCAAGAAATTACTGCAAGCACTGAAAGATAACTTTTAGGGGTTTTCTCGGTATAAGCTACAGAAATGTAATGGCAAGCAATGTAAAAGGCACTGAAGGTAACAAATGGCCCAATCCTCTCTTAGCAAAGGATAGGCCTAGCGACTGAACTTATAAAGACTAAAGCGTTCTTGAGGACACACGGGAGAGGCAGTCATGTGCTTTCATCATATTCCGTATCGATACTATGTTATGTGTTGATAAGTGTTGGTGGGTGGATCTATGCTAGTGCACTCTCTAGACCAAGATGAATGCACTCTTATGATTAATCACCTTGCAAGCAACCGCAAATACAAGATAGAATTTAAGGCAAAAGCCTAACCATAGCAATACGATCAAGGATCCATTATTCCCTTATGCAAAAGCGTGCGAATTGGGGTTCAGGTTTCTGTCACTCCGGCAACCCACCATAAGCATTCTTTATACACAATGCATTCCCCTAGGTCCTTAATAAGGCGAAGTGTTGGGTGTTCGACTCACACAACACCACTAGTGGAATGACAACACAACTTAAGTATCAAACAACACATATTACTTCAACAGCATATGACTACTAACAACAAGACTTTCCCCATGTCCTCAAGAACTAAATTAACTACTCACAAGACATAAAAGAGATCATGATCAGAGGGGATAAATATGTGATAAACAATCTGGACATAATAATATTTCTCCAACAAAACTCAATAGCATTCACCACAAAGCAGTAATCAACACCGATAGAGTAGAGAGGATAGGTAGTACAGGTTACAACACGAGTTGCGATGGAAAGATGAGATTTGGATGAAGATGGAGATGGTGCTGGTGTTGGGGATGATGTTGATGATGATCTCGATGATGCCCGTGATGATGGTGATGACGATGGTGACGATCTCCTCTCCCGGGAGGTGATCTCCCCGGCGGAATCTGCCCGCCGGAGATGCCCTTTTCTTCTCTGTAGGTTTCCGCCTCGAAGCGGCGGCGGAACTCCGAAAAAAGTCCCGTGCCTAGGGTTTTCGGGAGACGGAGAGCATATATGCAAAAGGGGGTGACCAGAAGTGGGCCAGGGGCTCCAGGCGCCCCCCCGGCGCGGCCAGGGGGGCGCCCCCAGGCCGCCTGGGCACCCTGTGGCCCCCCTCTGACTCCCCTTTTGCGTGCCTTCGTTATTCTTCTGAAAACACGTCCCGTTAATTTTCAGGTAATTTGGAGGTGTTCTTCTTCAACAACTCAGTATCCACTTTTTCCTGCTGAATCCTGCGTCTGCTGTTTCGGCATCGGAAAGTTGCAAACTGTGTAAAATAGACCAAAACAACATAAGAACATCATCATAACGTGAAATATATCAATGAATAAGGATAAATTATAATACAAAATAGTGATGCATTTTGGACGTATCAACACCCCCAAGCTTAGACTTCGCTTGTCCCCAAGTGAATATGAACTCGGTAAACCTGTCCACAAGTTTAGAGAGTGAAGTGTCGATAAATAGAATACGGACAAGAAGTATCATAGTCTCTTCACCAACTCAAATATCCTCAGCAACAATATGCAACTCATAAGGCTCTCATGAAAGAGTGTTAACACTTATATTCAAAAGTAGGACCAATAGAAACTCATTATATCATGGCAAACATGTCCTCTGGTCAAGGAACAACAAATAATTTTAACTTTTGCTTTTGATGGGATTAATTGAAGCTTTTTGAAATAACAAGTTAATAAGCAAGAACTGAAAGTGTTAACACAGAGGAAGATATTTGCCTTATCCGAGCATGACAAACAACTTACTTATCAAATGATAATGTCAACAAGGATATGATATGACAAATCTTAATGCAGCTTTATATGCATGAATCCTTATCAACATCAAACGTCTGCTCTCTTTGAGAAATAGAAGGAAGTAGGAATAACTGACTCAACTCAAAATTAAAAGATAGGCCCTGTTCTAGGGTAGTAGGGAAAACTCATGTGCTATCCTCAAATCAAACAGAGTGAAAGTTTTTGAGAGGTGCATGATTCGTCAACAAATGCTAATAGATAACTCAATTACTTCTTGAATTGGACAAGTTTCGAGGAACGGCTCCCGTATGAGGACGATAACATCCTCTTATTCTCCTTTGTTTATCACTGCCAAAGTTTTCTGATTTCTCATGAACAAAGCGTGAAGGAGGGTTTGTTTGTTATATTATTTTTAAGCCGGGCACACTCAATGCCAGTTCCTTTTCGTATTATGGGTTTGCACATTATACATGCAATCCCGGGGTGAAGCTTGTCTAACTCAAAAAGGTCATGAATTAGCTACTACTTCCTCATGAGCTAAAGCAGGGGCACAAAATAAATGATTTGAACATTTAAGGATAACACATAAATTATATACTTTAGGAGGTGGTAGTGGAGTACCACAAGTAGGTAGGTATGGTGGACTCATATGGAAGGTACTGGCTTAAGGGTATGGATGCACAAGCAGAATTCCGCTTAGTACAGAGTTAGGCTAGCAAAGGTTTTGAAAGAGCAGACAATTGATGATGACTAAGATGCAAAGCAATATAAAGCATGAACATTGAAATAAGCATAACACATCAAGTTGTCTTCCTTGTCAACATAGCACTTCAAGTATAATAACATAAAAGGTTTTGGCTATGTTGCTACTTTGAGAGAATCATGCTTGTTGTTATTGTTGGGGAACGTTGCATGGGAAACAAAAATTTTCCTACGCTCACCAAGATCAATCTAGGAGATGCATCTACGAGGGAAGAGTCGGATCCACATACCCTTGTAGATCGCGATGCGGAAGCGTTGTAAGAACGCGGATGAAGGAGTCGTACTCGCTGCGATTCAGATCGCGGTTGATTCCGATCTAAGCGCCGAACAACGGCGCCTCCGCGTTCAACACACGTGCAGCCCGGTGACGTCTCCCACGCCTTGATCCAGCAAGGAGAGAGGGAGAGGTTGGGGAAGACTCCATCCAACAGCAGCACGACGGCGTGGTGGTGGTGGAGGAGCGCGGGACTCCAGCAGGGCTTCGCCAAGCGCTGCAAGAGACGAGGAGGGAGAGGGGTAGGGCTGCGCCAAGAGGGAGACGTTCTCATGTCTCTAGCAGCCCCAAAACCTCACATATATATAGGGGGAAGGGGGGGCTGCGCCCCCTTTAGGGTTTCCCACCCCTAGGGGTGCGGCAGCCCCCAAAAACCCATCTAGGGTGCGGCCAAGGGGGGGGGAGAGAGAGGGGGCGCCCTAGGGTGGGCCTTAAGGCCCATCTGGACCTAGGGTTTGCCCCCCTCCACTCTCCATGCGCCTAGGGACTTGGTGGGGGGGTGCACCAGCCCCCTTGGGGCTGGTCCCCTCCCACACTTAGCCCACGCAGCCTTCAGGGGCTGGTGGCCCCACCTGGTGGACCCCCGGGACCCTCCCGGTGGTCCCGGTACATTACCGATATCGCCCGAAATTTTCCGGTGACCAAAACAGGACTTCCCATATATGAATCTTTACCTCCGGACTATTCCGGAACTCCTCGTGACGTCCGGGATCTCATCCAGGACTCCGAACAACATTCGGTAACCGCGTACATACTTTCCCTATAACCCTAGCGTCATCGAACCTTAAGTGTGTAGACCCTACGGGCTCGGGAACCATGTAGACATGACCGAGACAACTCTCCGACCAATAACCAACAGCGGGATCTGGATACCCATGTTGGCTCCCACATGTTCCACGATGATCTCATCGGATGAACCACGATGTCAAGGATTCAATCAATCCCGTATACGATTCCCTTTGTCTATCGGTATAGCACTTGCCCGAGATTCGATCGTCGGTATACCGATACCTTGCTCAATCTCGTTACCGGCAAGTCTCTTTACTCGTTCCGTAACACATCATCCCGTGATCAACTCCTTGATCACATATTGTGCACATTATGATGATGTCCTACCGAGTGGGCCCAGAGATACCTCTCTGTCATACGGAGTGACAAATCCCAGTCTCGATTCGTGCCAACCCAACAGACACTTTCAGAGATACCTGTAGTGCACCTTTATAGCCACCCAGTTACGTTGTGACGTTTGGTACACCCAAAGCATTCCTACGGTATCCGGGAGTTGCACAATCTCATGGTCTAAGGAAAAGATACTTGACATATAGAAAAGCTTTAGCATACGAACTACACGATCTGTGCTAGGCTTAGGATTGGGTCTTGTCCATCACATCATTCTCCCAATGATGTGATCCCGTTATCAACGACATCAAATGTCCATGGTTAGGAAACCGTAACCATCTATTGATCAACGAGCTAGTCGTCTAGAGGCTTACTAGGGACATGGTGTTTGTCTATGTATCCACACATGTATCTGAGTTTCCTTTCAATACAATTCTAGCATGGATAATAAACGATTATCGTGAACAAGGAAATATAATAATAACCAATTTATTATTGCCTCTAGGGCATATTTCCAACAGTCTCCCACTTGCACTAGAGTCAATAATCTAGTTCACATCGCCATGTGATTAACACTCACATGTCACATCATCATGTGACCAACATCCAAAGAGTTTACTAGAGTCAGTAATCTAGTTCACATCAATATGTGATTAACACTCAATGAGTTCTGGGTTTGATCATGTTATGCTCGTGAGAGAGGTTGTAGTCAACGGGTCTGCAATATTCAGATCCCTATGTACTTCGCAAAACTTTATGTCATATCGTAGATGCTTCTACCACGTTCCACTTGGAGCTATTCCAAACTATTGCTCCATTATACATATCCGGTATCTCCACTTAGAGTTATCCGGATAGGTGTTAAGCTTGCATCGACGTAACTCTTTACGTCGAACTCTTTATCACCTCCATAACCGAGAAACATTTCCTTATTCCTCTAAGGATAATTTTGACCACTATCTAGTGATCCACTCCTAGATCACCTTTGTACCCTCTTGCCAGACATGTGGCAAGGCACACATCAGGTGCGGTACTTAGCATGGCATACCGTATAGAGCCTATGACAAAAGCATAGGGGACGACCTTGTCCTTCCTCTTTCTTCTGCCGTGGTCAAGCTTTGAGTCTTACTCAACTTCACACCTTACAACTCAGGTAAGAACTCCTTCTTTGACTGATCTATTTTGAACTCCTTCAAAATCATGCCAAGGTGTGTGTTCTTTTGAAAGTATCATCAGGCGTCTTGATCTATCTGTATAGATCTTGATGCCCAATATGTAAGCAGCTTTATCTAGGTCTTCCTTTGAAAAACTCATTTCAAATAACCCTTTATGCTTTCCAGAAATTCTACATCATTTCGGATCAATCATATGTCATTCACATACACTTATCAGAAATGTTGTAGTGCTCCCACCCACTTTATTGTAAATACAAGTTTCTAACAAACTTTGTATACCCAAAAACTTTGATCACTCCATCAAAGCATATATTCCGACTCCGAGATGCTTGCTCTAGTCCATGGAAGGATCGCTGGAGCTAGCATATCTTTTAGCATCCTTAGGATCGACAAAACCTTTCTGATTTTATCATATACAACCTTTCCTTACGAAAACTGGTAAGGAAACTTGTTTTGTCATCCATCTGCCAGATTTCATAAATGCAGCTAATGCTAATCATGATTCCGACGGACTTAAGCATCGCTACGGGTGAGAAAATCTCATCGTAGTCAACTCCTTGAACTTGTGGAAAACTCTTCGCCACAAGTCGAGCTTCATAGACCGTGACATTACCGTCCACGTCCGTCTTAGTCTTAAAGATCCATTTGTCTCAATGGCTTGCCGATCATAGGGCAAGTCCACCAAAGTCCATACTTTGTTTTGATACATGGATCCTATCTCGGATTTATCGGCTTCTAACCATTTGTCGGAATATGGGCCCACCATCGCTTCTCCATAGTTCGTAGGTTCATCGTTGTCCAACAACATGACCTCTAAGACAGGATCACCGTACCACTCAGGAGTAGTACACATCCTTGTCGACCCACGAGGTTCGATAGCAACTTGATCTGGAGCTTCATGATCACTATCATTAGTATCCTCTTCAACTGTCGTAGGTTCCACAGAAACATCTTTCTGTGTTGCACTACTCTCCGGTTGAAGTGAGGGTTCGACAACCTCATCAAGTTCTATCTTCCTCCCACTCAATTCTTTCGAGAGAAACTCCTTCTCGAGAAAGGACCCATTCTTAGCGACAAACATTTTTGTCCTTGGATCTGAGATAGAAGGTATACCCAACCGTTACCAGTGGGCATTCCATGAAGATGTATTTGTCCGCTTTGGGTTCGAGCTTTTCCTGGCTGAAGCCATAAGCATCGCAGCCCCAAACATTTAAGAAAACGACAACTTTGGTTTCTTGCCAAACCATACGACGTCGTCTCAACGGACTTAGATGGTGCCCTATATAAAGTGAATGCAGCTGTCTCTAATGCATAACCTCAAAATAATAGCGGTAGATCGGTAAGACACACCATAGATCGCACCAATCTCATAAGGTTCGATTACGATGTCCGGACACACCATTACGCTGTGGTGTTCCAGGGGACTTCAACTGCGAAACAATTCCACAATGTCTTAAGTGATTGCCAAACTCATAATTCAGATAATATCCCCTTGATCAGATCGTAGGAACATGATCTTCTTGTTATGATGATTCTTAATCTTCACTCTAAATTTTTTGAACCTTTCAAACGTTTCAGACTTTTGCTTCATTAAGTAAATATACCATATCTACTCAAATCGTCAGTGAAGATGAGAAAATAACGATATCCACCACACGCCTTAATTCTCATTGGATCACATACATCAGCATGTATGATTTCCAATAAGTCACTTACCCGTTTCATTGTACCTGAAAACGAGATCTCAGTCATCCTGCCCATGAGGCATGGCTCGCATGTGTCAAGCGATTCAAAATCAAGTGACTCCAAACGTCCATCAGCATGGAGTTTCTTCATGCATTTTATGCCAAAATGACCTAAGCGGCAGTGCCACAAGAAAGTGGTACCATCATTATTAACTCTACATCTTTTGGCATTAATATTATCATTATGTGTATTACCATGATCGAGATTCAACGAACCATTGGGTGCATGACCATAAAGGTATTATTCATGTAAACAGAATAACCATTATTCTCTAACTTAAATGAATAACCGTATTGCGATGAACATGATCTAATCATTTTCATGCTCAACGTAGACACCTGATAACATTTATCTAGGTTCAACACTAATCTCGAAAATAGAGGAAGTGTGCGATGGTGATCTCATCAACCTTGGAAACACTTCCAACACACATCGTCACCTCGCCCTTAGCTAGTCTCCGTTCAGTCCGTAGCTTTTGCTTCAAGTCACTAATAATAGCAACTGAACCGGTATCCAATACCCAGGTGCTACAAGGAGTACTACTAAGGTACACATCAATAACACGTATATCAAATATACTTTGTTGAAGTTGCCAGCTATCATATCTACCATGTATTTGGGGTGGTTCCGCTACCATGTGACCGTTCCCCTTACAATAGAAGCACTTATCCTCGAGGTTTGGGTTCAACCATGGGTTCCTTCATCAGAGCGACAACAGGTTTGCCATTCATGAAGTTTCCCTTCTAGCCCTTACCCTTTTGAAACCAGTGGTCTTGTTAAACCATCAACACTTGATGCTCCTTCTTGATCTCTACTTTTGCGGTACTAAGAACCGCTGACAGCACCGGGATTATCACCATCCTTTGCATGTCATAGTTCATCACGAAGTTCTAGTAGCTTGGTGATAGTGTCTAGAGAATTCCGTCAACCACTATCTCACCTGGAAGATTAACTCCCACTTGGTTCAAGTGATTTCAGCACCCAGACATTCTGAGCACATGCTCATTAGTTGAGCCATTCTCCTCCATCTTTTTGGCAAAAGAACTTGTCAGAGGTCTCATACCTCTCAACACGGGCATGAGCCTGAAATCCCAATTTCAGCTCTTAGAACATCTCATATGTTCTATGGCGTTCAAAACGTCATTGGAATCCCGATTCTAAGCCGTAAAGTATGGTGCACTAAACTATCAAGTAGTCATCAGGACATCTCTGTCAGGTGTTCACAACATCCACAGACAACGTTGTAGGGGTTTGCACATCGAGCGGTGCATCAAAGACGTAAGCTTTCTGTGCAGCAGTGAGGACACTCCTCGGACTACGGACCCAGTCCGCATCCTTGCTTACAATATCTTTCAACTTAGTCTTTCTCTAGGATCGTATTAAACAGGGAGCTACAACGCAAGCTATTGATCTACAACATAATTTGCAAAGGCAACTTAGACTATTGTTCATGATAAGTGAGTTTAACTAATCAAATTACTTATAACTCCCACTCAAATTGACATCCCTCTGGTCATCCGAGCGTGACATGATCCAAATCCACCAACCCAAGTCCGATCATCACGTGAGATGAGGTGGTGTCAATGGTGAACATCTTCATGTTGATCATATCTACTATATGACTCATGCTCGACCTTTCGGTCTTCCGTGTTCCGAGGCCATGTCTGTACATGCTAGGCTCGTCAAGTCTAACCCGAGTGTTCTGCATGTGCAAAACTGGCTTGCACCCGTTGTATGCGAATGTAGAGTCTATCACACCCGATCATCACGTGGTGCTTCGAAACGACGAACCTTCGCAATGGCGCACACTCGGGGGGAACACAATTTTATCTTGAAATTTTAGTGAGGGATCATCTTATAATGCTACCGTCGTCCTAAGCAAAATAAGATGCATAAAAGGATTAACATCACATGCAAATCATAAGTGACATGATATGGCCATCAACTCGTGCTTTTGATCTCCATCTCCAAAGCACCGGCATGATCTCCATCGTCACCGGCGTAACACCATGATCCCCATCATCATGATCTCCATCATCGTGTCGCCATCGGGGTTGTCGCGCGCCCACCATGCTCTTACTACTATTGCTACCGTTTAGCGATAAAGTAAAGCATTACATAGCGCTTAATGATTGACACGCAGGTCATACAAAAATTAAAGACAACCCTATGGCTCCTGCCGGTTGCCGTATACATCGACATGCAAGTCGATATTAACTATTACAACATGATAATCTCATACATCAAATATATCTCATCATGTCTTTGGCCATATCATATCACATACATACCCTGCAAAAACAAGTTAGACGTCCTCTAATTTGTTGTTGCATGTTTTACGTGGCTGCTATGGGTATCTAGCAAGAACGCTTCTTACCTACGCAAAGCCACAACGGTGATATTTAAGTTGCTATTTAACCTTCTACAAGGACCGCCTTCGTCGAATCCGATTCAACTAAGATAGGAGAGACAGACACCCGCCAGCCATCTTATGCAACAAAAGTCGCATGTCTGTCGATGGAACCGGTCTCACGTACGTGGACATGTAAAGTTGGTCCGGGCCGCTTCATCCCATAATGCCGCTGAATCAAGAAAGACCAAAGAGGGAAGCAATCTAAACATCAATGCACACAAACCCCTTTGTGTTCTACTCGTGAAAACATCTACGCAAGATCCTAGCTCATGATGCCACTGTTGGGGAACGTTGCATGGGAAACAAAAATTTTCCTACGCTCACCAAGATCAATCTAGGAGATGCATCTACGAGGGAAGAGTCGGATCCACATACCCTTGTAGATCGCGATGCGGAAGCGTTGTAAGAACGCGGATGAAGGAGTCGTACTCGCTGCGATTCAGATCGCGGTTGATTCCGATCTAAGCGCCGAACAACGGCGCCTCCGCGTTCAACACACGTGCAGCCCGGTGACGTCTCCCACGCCTTGATCCAGCAAGGAGAGAGGGAGAGGTTGGGGAAGACTCCATCCAACAGCAGCACGACGGCGTGGTGGTGGTGGAGGAGCGCGGGACTCCAGCAGGGCTTCGCCAAGCGCTGCAAGAGACGAGGAGGGAGAGGGGTAGGGCTGCGCCAAGAGGGAGACGTTCTCATGTCTCTAGCAACCCCAAAACCTCACATATATATAGGGGGAAGGGGGGGCTGCGCCCCCTTTAGGGTTTCCCACCCCTAGGGGTGCGGCAGCCCCCAAAAACCCATCTAGGGTGCGGCCAAGGGGGGGGAGAGAGAGGGGGCGCCCTAGGGTGGGCCTTAAGGCCCATCTGGACCTAGGGTTTGCCCCCCTCCACTCTCCATGCGCCTAGGGACTTGGTGGGGGGGCGCACCAGCCCCCTTGGGGCTGGTCCCCTCCCACACTTAGCCCACGCAGCCTTCAGGGGCTGGTGGCCCCACCTGGTGGACCCCCGGGACCCTCCCGGTGGTCCCGGTACATTACCGATATCGCCCGAAACTTTTCCGGTGACCAAAACAGGACTTCCCATATATGAATCTTTACCTCCGGACTATTCCGGAACTCCTCGTGACGTCCGGGATCTCATCCGGGACTCCGAACAACATTCGGTAACCGCGTACATACTTTCCCTATAACCCTAGCGTCATCGAACCTTAAGTGTGTAGACTCTACGGGCTCGGGAACCATGTAGACATGACCGAGACAACTCTCCGACCAATAACCAACAGCAGGATCTGGATACCCATGTTGGCTCCCACATGTTCCACGATGATCTCATCGGATGAACCACGATGTCAAGGATTCAATCAATCCCGTATACGATTCCCTTTGTCTATCGGTATAGCACTTGCCCGAGATTCGATCGTCGGTATACCGATACCTTGCTCAATCTCGTTACCGGCAAGTCTCTTTACTCGTTCCGTAACACATCATCCCGTGATCAACTCCTTGATCACATATTGTGCACATTATGATGATGTCCTACCGAGTGGGCCCAGAGATACCTCTCCGTCATACGGAGTGACAAATCCCAGTCTCGATTCGTGCCAACCCAACAGACACTTTCGGAGATACCTGTAGTGCACCTTTATAGCCACCCAGTTACGTTGTGACGTTTTGTACACCCAAAGCATTCCTACGGTATCCGGGAGTTGCACAATCTCATGGTCTAAGGAAAAGATACTTGACATATAGAAAAGCTTTAGCATACGAACTACACGATCTGTGCTAGGCTTAGGATTGGGTCTTGTCCATCACATCATTCTCCCAATGATGTGATCCCGTTATCAACGACATCCAATGTCCATGGTTAGGAAACCGTAACCATCTATTGATCAAGGAGCTAGTCGTCTAGAGGCTTACTAGGGACATGGTGTTTGTCTATGTATCCACACATGTATCTGAGTTTCCTTTCAATACAATTCTAGCATGGATAATAAATGATTATCGTGAACAAGGAAATATAATAATAACCAATTTATTATTGCCTCTAGGGCATATTTCCAACAGTTATGACCAAAGCTATGTTTGCCAAGATTAAATAAAGTTTCATGGCCATACCTGACATAAGGTCAATACTCCCCATAAGAATCATCATATAAGGTCGATTGCATGAATAGAATACCGAGTGCAGCAAAAAGTAACCGATAAACTTCTCATTAATATTCTATCATAGACGACTCCACACACACGGATACAATTCTTCACCAAGGGGCGATAGACCTCAATGCACACACCTATCTCATATAATAATCTCCCTAGACATGATACGACTCTACTTGACTTCTAAAAGACAAAAGGTAAAAGATAAAGATACCGGGCACTCCCCCAAGCTTGGAACAAGCCAAGGGAATGCCATTACCCACGGAGATTCCTCCCATATTTGTTGGCGTTAATCACGTAGTCCTTGGCGAAACGCTTCCATGGATATCTTGCTAAAGTCTCTTGCGAGAGACTCATCTCCTGAATCTTGCATTCAGCACCCAAACTCATGCGCATAAATCTTAGTTCATACTCACAGTTCTGGTTAGATAGATCATTAATTTGCCCTTGGAGTTCTGTGATTCTGTCTTCAGCCGCGGCGATTCTTTCCCACATCTCCCTCATCTCCTTCAGGAAGTAGTTCTTCAGCTCGTTGGTGATGTCAAAGTTAGCTTCGACACCACGCTCGGTCATCTTCTTGTACTTGAAGACTTCTTGCTCCACTTCCTCCAACCTGTCCTGGACGCTCCCCTCCTTGATAGGTCCCTTCAGATCTTCTTGATGAAGGACGCCTTCCTTCATCTGAACCACCTGAGGGTGCTTCTTCACCTCAGCGAGGTAAGGGTTGATGACGTTGACGACGAACGTGTCCTTGGGGGAACTTGGAGAAGCCATGGCACCTAAATTTAGCTGAAAGATTTCCTGGCAGTAACAGATCGAAGAGAAAACATGCGAAATCGCAAGATACGTTGCCGGACCAACCCTGGCAAATATATAGGAAAAATTTATGTACAGAAAGGAAGGTAACGGACCAAAGCGGGGTCGGAGTCGGGCACCGGGGTGTCCAGGCGGCCTGCCGGCGCGGCCCAGGGGGGGGCGCGCCAGGGGGGCGCCTGGACTCCCAGGTGGTCGTCTCCGGCTCCACTTCGACTCGGAATTTTACTAATTTTTCAAAAACGCGTAATACGGAACTTTTATGATGTTTTGCGGTGTTTTCTTACCGTACTACGTACCTTTTCTTTATTCTGCTTCTGCTGGCGTCTGAAACAGGGCTGCTACATGTTCTTCATGGGTTGTTGTGTATATTATATTCACATCAACATTGACAGGGTCTCCTGCTATGTAGTGTTTAAGTCTTTGCCCATTCACAACTTGAGGTTTGGTGCCTTCAAAATTATTAATCTTAATTGCACCAGACCGATAAACTTCTTCAATATGAAATGGTCCTTCGCACCTGGAAAGTAGTTTACCTGGAGAAAACCTGAAACGGGATCTAAACAACTAAACTTTGTCAGCAACATTAAATTCACGTTTCAGAATCTTCCTATCATGCCACCTCTTTACCTTTTCTTTGAACATTTTAGCGCTCTCGTAAGCTTCACTTCTCCATTCATCTAGAGAAGTCAAGTTCATGAGACGCTTCTCACCAGCTAGTTTTGGCTCAGCGTTAAGCTCTCTAACAACCCAGAAAGCTTTGTGCTCTAGCTCTAATGGCAAATGGCAAGCCTTGCCATACACCATCTTATAGGGGGACATACCCATGGGGTTTTTGTAAGCAGTTCTATATGCCCACAAAGCATCTCCCAACTTGTTTGACCAATCCTTCCTATTCCTATTTACTGTTTTCTGCAAGATCAACTTAATCTCTCTATTGGTGAGCTCAACTTGCCCACTAGTTTGAGGGTGATAAGGTGAAGCAATTCTATGATTAACATCGTATTTAGCCAAAGCTTTTCTAAAAGCTCCGTGCGTGAAGTGTGATCCTCCATCGGTCATGAGGTACCTTGGTACACCAAACCTAGGAAATATTACATCCTTAAGCATTTTCAGGGATGTTTTGTGGTCAGCACTTTCAGTGGGGATTGCTTCAACCCACTTGGTCACATAATCAACAGCTACTAAAATGTGAGTGTACTTGTGCGAAGAAGGAAAAGGACCCATAAAATCGAAACCCCAACAATCGAAAGGTTCAATCACTAGTGAGTAATTCATAGGCATCTCATTCCTTCTACTAATGTTACCAACTCTCTGACATTTATCACAGGCTAAAACATAATTTCTAGCATCTTTAAAGAGAGTGGGCAATAAAAACCTGATTGAAGAACCTTATGTGCAGTTCTCTCACCGGCGTGATGTCCTCCATAAGGACTATCATGACACCGTCGGAGAACGTCCTTCTGCTCATGTTCCGGAATGCATCTTCTCACGATCCCGTCGGGACCTTCTTTGAAAAGATGTGGGTCATCCCAAAAGTAGTGCCTCAAATCATGAAAGAACTTCTTCCTTTCTTGAAATGTTAGACCTGGAGGCAAGTACTTTGCAACAGTAAAATTAGCATAATCTGCATACCAAGGATCGGAGAGAGGTTGTACTTTTACAACGGCAAGTTGCTCGTCTGGAAAGTTATCGTTAACTGGAATGGGGTCATGCGGTATATCTTCCATTCTTGAAAGATTGTCCGCTACCGGATTGTCTTCTCCTTTCCTATCAACAATCTGCAAATCAAATTCTTGGAGAAGGAGCACCCATCGGATAAGCCTTGGCTTGGCATCCTTCTTTGTCATAAGATACTTAATGGCAGCATGATCAGTATGAATAATAACTTTGGAATCAACAATATACTGCCTAAACTTATCACAAGCAAAAACTACAGCTAAGAATTCCTTCTCAGTAGTAGCATAATTTCTCTGAGCACTATCAAGGGTCTTACTAGCATAATGTATAACATTCAATTTATTATCAACCCTTTGTCCTAAGACAGCTCCAACAGCAAAATCACTTGCATCACACATAATTTCAAAAGGTAAGTTCCAGTCAGGTGGTTGTACTATAGGAGCAGTTATTAAAGCTTTCTTAAGGATTTCAAAAGCTTCCTTACAATTTTCATCAAACGCAAAAGGAACATCCTTCGGGAGAAGATTAGTGAGGGGTCTCGAGGTTTTAGAGAAGTCTTTAATAAATCTTCTATAAAAACCTACATGACCGAGAAAACTGCGAATACCTTTGATGTCCTTTGGATAAGGCATCCTCTCAATAGCTTCGATCTTGGCTTTGTCCACTTCAATTCCCCTTTTGGAAATCTTGTGACCAAGAACGATTCCTTCATTAACCATAAAGTGGCACTTCTCCCAATTGAGTACCAAATTTGTCTCCTCGCATCTCTGCAAAACTTTATTAAGGTTGTGAAGACAATGGTCAAATGATGTTCCATAGACGGAGAAGTCGTCCATGAAGACTTCCATAATATCCCCGCAGAAGCCATGAAAGATAGCAGACATACACCTTTGAAAAGTAGCAGGGGCGTTACATAAACCAAAAGGCATACGTCTGTAAGCATAAGTACCAAAAGGACAAGTAAAAGTGGTCTTCTCTTGATCGATAGTGTTAACATGAATTTGAGAGAAGCCAGAATAACCATCGAGATAACAAAGTGGGTGTTTTTGGATAACCTTTCAAGCATTTGGTCGATGAACGGCAACGGGTAGTGATCCTTCCTGGTTGCCTTGTTCAACTTCCTGTAATCAATACACATTCTATATCCAATAATAATTCTCTGAGGTATTAGTTCATTTTTATCATTAGGAACCACAGTTGTACCTCCTTTCTTAGGAACACAATGTACAGGACTTACCCACTTACTATCAGCTATAGGGTAGATAATACCTGTGGCTAGGAGCTTGAGAATCTCAGTTCTCACGACATCCATCATCTTTGGGTTCAACCGTCATTGATGATCAACAACTGGTTTAGCATCGGGCTCAAGGTTGATAGTATGTTGACAGATAGATGGACTAATCCCCTTAAGGTCATCAAGGGTATAGCCAATTGCGCCTCGGTGTTTACGAAGTACTTCCAATAATCGCTCTTCTTCATATCCTGAAAGGTTAGAATTGATAATAACAGGATATACTTTCTTTTCATCTAAATAAGCATACTTGAGCGTATCGGGAAGAGGTTTAAGATCGAACACCGGTTCTTCTTTTGGTTTTGATAAAATTCCCAAAGGTTCAACCGGAAGGTTGTGCTTCAGGATAGCAGGCTGCCTCAAGAATACTTCGTCTAGTTCATTTCTTTCCTGCATATGTAAATCATTCTCGTGGTCCTCCATGTATTGCTGCAAAGGATCATCAGGGGGAATAGCAATAGAGGCGATACTTTCAATAATTTTATCATTACTAGGTAAATCAGTTCCACGAGGCTGCTTAGAGTATTTAGAAAAAATAAATTCATATGGCTCACCATTGAATTCAACAGAAACTTTACCTTTCTTGCAATCTATTATAGCTCCACAAGTTCTAAGAAAAGGTCTACCAAAAATGATGGGACAAAAATCGTCCCTGGCTGAACCAAGTACCAAAAAGTCGGTAGGGTATTTTACCTTTCCACATAGGACTTCAACATCCCTCACAATTCCAATAGGAGAGATAGTTGATCTATTTGCAAGATGAATAGTAACATCAACTTCTTCAAGTTCACAAGGGGAAATCTCACCGATGATTTCTTCATAAAGTGAATAAGGAATAGCACTTGCACTTGATCCCAAATCGCATAGCCCATAATAATAGTGATCTCCTATTTTAACAGATACCACCGGACTACCTGAAATTGGTTTGTTCTTGGCTGTTACAAGGTTAGTGGAAAGAGCACAAAAAGTTATATTGGAATCCAAAACATCATCAGTAACAAGGTCTTTAATCAATGCAACTCGAGGATCGACCCTGATCTGGTCCTCAGGTTCATCAACTCTTCTCTCACTTTTATTTATTATGCCTGTCACAAGAGAGTGCTCTTTTATCCTCGTGGGAAAAGGAGGCTGTTCATATATGACTGCAGGCAAGATAGGCTCAACAACATAAATATCAATAGGTTTTTCTTTAAAAGGTTCATGGTGCTGGTCTCTACTCTTTTTAAAAGAATCAACATGAGAGGCAAAATTCTTACATAAATCAATCACTAGATGGGAATCAAGACCAATCTTAGAGCAAAAGGTATTGAAGTAATCAGTTTCTACATAGCTCTCAATATAATCATGTTCATAATTTATAACGGGTTCAATACCTTTATCAATTTCCCAATCTTTGATATTTCTCTGAATTCTTTCAAGGAGATCCCACCTTTCTTCAACACTCTTCTTCTGAAATACCCCACTAGAGGAGGCATCCAGCATCTCCTTACCCTGACGAGAAAGCCTGGCATAAAAATTTGTATGTATAATTTCCTTGGGAAGCTTATGAATAGGGCATTTGAGCATTAGAGACTTCCTCCCACAAGCTTGAGCAATGCTTTCTCCGTCACGAGACCTAAAGTTATAGATATAATTCCTGTCTCGATGAATTTCATGAAGAGGATAAAATTTAGTATAAAAGAGAGACATAAGCTCCTGCCAATCCAGCAAGTGTGGGTTATCGAGAAGCCCATACCAATCTGAAGCTTTATCTGTAAGGGATACGACAAGCAATTTTCTCATGACAAACTCCCTCGATACACCTGCAAGCTTAAATAATGAACATAATCGTGACAAATATAGTAAGTGTTCACCGGGATGTTTGTCTCCTGCATAACGATTAGTCAAAACATAATCGATAATGCCAGCTGGTATTTTATAAGGCACAATTTCAGTAGGGGGAGGATCATCCACCACAGGTGTGGGGTGTCTTCCCGCAAGCAACGCTCCAATAATAGGGTTATCCATAAGGACAAAGAGCAACAGTAGTAAAAATAAAAACAGATTTATAAAAAGACTTTCTTACCAGTTTCACTTTACCAATAGCGCTACGCTCCCCGGCAACGGCGCCAGAAAACGGTACTTGATGACCCTCAACCGTAAGGGATCTGTTGCAGCGTTTTCGATAAGTAAGAGTGTCAAACCCAACGAGGAGCAGAAGGTATTGATAAGCGATTCTGAGCAAGAAATTACTGCAAGCACTGAAAGATAACTTTTAGGGGTTTTCTCGGTATAAGCTACAGAAATGTAATGGCAAGCAATGTAAAAGGCACTGAAGGTAACAAATGGCCCAATCCTCTCTTAGCAAAGGATAGGCCTAGCGACTGAACTTATAAAGACTAAAGCGTTCTTGAGGACACACGGGAGAGGCAGTCATGTGCTTTCATCATATTCCGTATCGATACTATGTTATGTGTTGATAAGTGTTGGTGGGTGGATCTATGCTAGTGCACCCTCTAGACCAAGATGAATGCACTCTTATGATTAAACACCTTGCAAGCATCTGCAAATACAAGATAGAATTTAAGGCAAAAGCCTAACCATAGCAATACGATCAAGGATCCATTATTCCCTTATGCAAAAGCGTGCGAACTGGGGTTCAGGTTTCTGTCACTCCGGCAACCCACCATAAGCATTCTTTATACACAATGCATTCCCCTAGGTCCTTGATAAGGCGAAGTGTTGGGTGTTCGACTCACACAACACCACTAGTGGAATGACAACACAACTTAAGTATCAAACAACACATATTACTTCAACAGCATATGACTACTAACAACAAGACTTTCCCCATGTCCTCAAGAACTAAATTAACTACTCACATGACATAAAAGAGATCATGATCACAGGGGATAAATATGTGATAAACAATCTGGACATAATAATATTTCTCGAACAAAACTCAATAGCATTCACCACAAAGCAGTAATCAACACCGATAGAGTAGAGAGGATAGGTAGTACAGGTTACAACACGAGTTGCGATGGAAAGATGAGATTTGGATGAAGATGGAGATGGTGCTGGTGTTGGGGATGATGTTGATGATGATCTAGATGATTCCCGTGATGATGGTGATGACGATGGTGACGATCTCCTCTTCCGGGAGGTGATCTCCCCGGCGGAATCTGCCCGCCGGAGATGCCCTTTTCTTCTCTGTAGGTTTCCGCCTCGAAGCGGCGGCGGAACTCCGAAAAAAGTCCCGTGCCTAGGGTTTTCGGGAGACGGAGAGCATATATGCAAAAGGGGGTGACCAGAAGTGGGCCAGGGGCTCCAGGCGCCCCCCCGGCGCGGCCAGGGGGGGCGCCCCCAGGCCGTCTGGGCACCCTGTGGCCCCCCTCTGACTCCCCTTTTGCGTGCCTTCGTTATTCTTCTGAAAAACACGTCCCGTCAATTTTCAGGTAATTTGGAGGTGTTCTTCTTCAGCAACTCAGTATCCACTTTTTCCTGCTGAATCCTGCGTCTGCTGTTTCGGCATCGGAAAGTTGCAAACTGTGTAAAATAGACCAAAACAACATAAGAACATCATCATAACGTGAAATATATCAATGAATAAGGATAAATTATAATACAAAATAGTGATGCATTTTGGACGTATCAGACCTCGCCAAGTCGCCGGGCCTCCCGACTGCCTATGTCGTGGTTCACCGCAGTTGTGGCCCTGTTCCTCGGCGCAACCTCAAGCCGCCTCCATTGCCTAAACCGCCGTTCGCCTCTGCAATGCGAGTGGCCGACTGTTTCTGAGCCGCCGGGTTTCAAGTCGCCGGCGCCTGCCTGTAGACTCAGTTCCGCCTTGCCCCGCCTCACTTCACGGGCTCCCCGGCCGACCGCACCGCCTCATCCGCACGGGTTGTGACCTGCACAGTCGTGGACTCGCCTCACGCTGATCCGCCGCCATGGTCTGCCGCGTTCACCACGAGTTTTCATAAACGTAAGGGCATGCATTCAGAAGAATATCTCATGGGCGCTCCTATCACTACTACCATTGTTCGGTGAACAAGGCATAATGGTCCCGGATGATTGAAACATCCGCTGAGGATCATCAGTACTAGTCGACGTACATCCAAAAAGTATCAAGACAAGGAGAAATACCAGCCTCCGCCCACTACTGACACTTTGTCCACGAGTGGATAGCACCAACACGTCGCCTCGTACACGATCAGTCATTTCATGATGAAAGTGACATTATAAGATGGAGTTGGAGCATGTGCTAGTGTTGACCTACGTCGGCCTCCGTCCATGCCATGCTGACTTCTGGACAGGCGTGCAGGCCAAGCTCGTTGCGGTCCGGCCTATTTAACGAGCCGGGTCGACTAACGGATACCACTAAGGATCATAAGGTCCAAATACATCAGGTAATATCCATCTAAGTTTATTTTACTGGCACATATGGTTTTTGTCAAAGAATAGTTTATCTTTGCCTTGGTCTGCAATATTGTTTATGCAGGACAATTGTTCATTGCAAGAGCAATGGTCATGCCATGATACTCGACGAATATATGTGCAAACCGCCGTTTTTACGGCCCAATTTACATCAACATGACGTGGTTGACTCGCCCGTCCGCACTTGATTACAACCCCGCGGCTGACTCATCTTTCTGCTCCCGCGAGCGACCCGTCTATGATTGATTTGAGTTTCACCGTGGTGATCATCAACTCCGTGGTGGATAATTTCCGGTTTAAACATATCAGGTAACGACACGATTGACTCGCCCGTTCGTGCGACTTATCGCCCACGCCAAGGCCGACTCACCCGTCTGCGCCGGTTTACAATGCCGCAGACAAATCACCCGTCCACCCCCGCGGCCGATTCACCAGACTACACCGGCTTACAACGCCGTGGCCGATTCATTTATCTATATCGTCTCTGATGCTGCGGTCGTCTTTGTTGTCTGACTCTCGCGGCCTGGTCTACATCAGCATACTGGGCCGCACCTATCTGCATGAGCCGTTTATTGAGTATGAGCAAGTCATAGCTTGGGTAGCCCGGTTTTCTTTCAACAAAATGGAGGCAAATTATCATATACTATCAACCACCATATGCACTAGGTGGCTCAATGGGCAGGCGCACAAGTCGCCGCCACTACAGTTTGGTTAACTTCAAATCACCAGTTGGAAGGAACCATTGCCCGAGTTGATGACATGGCTCGTACGGGATCATTTATAACCCGCTGCAGTCACCTCAACCTTCTGTGGATTCACATCGCGCTATTAACACCAATGATATACTCCTTCTGCTATGGTCAAATACAGAGAATCTCAAGACAACTCCTCGAGTCGTCTTAAGACTCGGGAGCTACGATGACATGGTTCAGCAAATCTTGCCAGTTTCAGCAAATTGAAGAACCCCAAGACGATGGAGGGAAAAATAACCCAGTCCCAGAGACAACTGCTATATTGATGAAAATTTAAAGGCCGTTAGAAAATTTTCGGATTAAAAAGTATATGACAATTACAAAATCCCGACTCAATGAAGAAGTTTCCGGGTCATCAGAAAGCTGTGAAGCTCTCCAATCCAGTTTAAGAATCTCCGGTTTAAAAAGAACTAATCTCTCGCAAGTTCGAGTTTAAGGGCCATCAGAAAAATTCTGGCTGAAGATGAAGATTCCGGTTTAAGATCTGGTTCAAGGGAAAGATGTCTCCCACAAAGCTTTTAAGCTCTCAATCCGGTTTAAGATTTTCCGATTCAAAAGAATAATCTCTCGCAGGTTCGAGTTCTCAGGAAAAAATAAAGGGACCAAAGAGAGTTTGTTGCACATCACAACTCAAACATAGGCACCCGGCGAGCTCAGCTCGGAAATATATCACATGGGGGCTTCTGTTTATAAAGCGGAGTTCTGACTACCCTCTTGATCCAGCTATCAAGCCAGTATTATCATAAAGAGCACAGCTCTGGTTACTTCGGTAATCCGGCTATCAAGCCAGTATTATCATAAGGGGCAAAAGAGAGTTTGATGAACAGCACAACTCAAACATAGGCACCCACTGAGCACATCTCAAAATGTTACTCGGGGGCTCTTGTTGCACACAAACAAAGAGTTTTTAAGGCCCTTGTAAGAGGCTATCAAGCCACGGCTTGGAAGCCTGGTGTATACACCTAAAACCCCGGGTTAGCCTGCCTTTTTTAAGTAAGTCACTCCGTCAAGGTAAACCTGGTATAACTCGCCAAACTTTGACAAGTCAATCTCATAAGACCCTGAACTTGTCAAAGTTAAAACGATGATTGGTTAAAGATTGAGGTCCATCTTAAAAGGCTTTGTAAAATGGTTTAACTCAGCGGCCTGGCAGCCCATGAAAAGCCTTGAATTTGGGGCCTGGCAGCCCGTGAAAAGCCTCGAATTTGGGACCTGGCAGCCCGTGAAAAGCCTCGACTACAAGTTTTCATATGCTTTTATTTGCCATTTTTTTCCTCCTTTGATGAGATTTATAGTGTTTTTGATAAACCGGTGTTCATTAACCTGGCTCGGCTTTCAACTACACGTTGTTAGTACATGATCAGTTATTATCCGGTGTTATTAACCCGGCCTGGCTTTTGACTATAAGTCGCCGGTATGATATAAGATAATGACCGATGTTTATTAACCTGGCCTGGCTTTCGACTATAAGTCGCTAGTATGAGATAAGATAATGACCGGTGTTTATTAACCTGGCCCAATTTTGTTTATAAACCGGCAATCTATAATAAATACCAATGTTCATATTTGGGGTTATCACCCTTACTACACTGGCTTGGTAAAACCAACAATGTGATCAAATATCACTGGAACCGGTTTTCAAACCGGGTTATATTATTCAAATCTTTAAATAGCCAACATGGCTGGATTTTTATTATGGTTATCAATAACCAATATTATGATTGAGGTTTTCAAAGTTGCTTCAGCGCAATGGATATTATTTTATCAATGGGTATGATTTATTCTACAAAGGAATAGTCCCGAGTCGCTGCAGGCTTATGACCCGGCACTTGGGGGCTACATTATTCAAGTTAAGATTACATCAAATATGCAAGTCTCATGTCGCTGCAAGCATGCACCATGACACATGGGGGCTAATGCAAAGTCATTTTTTGCTCACCTTATTGAAGACCCGACTCATCACATCATAATGAGCCGGCCCTTGGAGGCTACCAATTGCTCCTGTCAAAAATTCAAGGTACACAAGCCTTAATCCATTATATTAACGGGTTCATTGCTCAGTTGGTAAAGCACAAAGATCTTAACCTTGTGGACGTGGGTTCAAGCCCTACGATGGAGGCTACATTATAAGATGTTGTTTTCATTGAAGTATATATCAAGTCCCAGCTCAGTATTACCTTAATGAGCCGGCCCTTGGGGGCTACACGTTGGTGTTCAAGTCTACATCATTATATCTACAAAGTACCTGCTCATTATTGCATAATGACCCGGCCCTTGGGGGCTACACGTTGCTGTTTAAGTCTACATGATTATATCTATAAAGTCCATGCTCATTATGGCATAATGACCCGGCCCTTGGGGGCTACACGTTGTTGTTTGATACGTCTCCAACGTATCTACTTTTCCAAACCCTTTTGCCCTTGTTTTGGACTCTAACTTGCATGATTTGAATGGAACTAACCCGGACTGACGCTGTTTTCAGCAGAATTGCCATGGTGTTGTTTTTGTGCAGAAATAAAAAGTTCTCGGAATGACCTGAAAATCCACGAAGAATTATTTTGGAAAATATAAAAAATACCTGCAAGAAGATCCAGACCAGGGGGCCCACACCCTGTCCACGAGGGTGGGGGCGCCCCCTAGGGCGCGCCCCTGCCTCGTGGCCCCCCTGGTGCTCCACCGACGTATCCCCAGATACTATATATTCACTTTCGGGGAGAGAAAAATCAGAGAGGAAGAATTATCGCGTTTTACGATATGGAGCCGCCGCCAAGCCCTATTCTCTCTCGGGAGGGCTGATCTGGAGTCCGTTCGGGGCTCTGGAGAGTGGAGATCGTCGCCATCGTCATCATCAACCTTCCTCCATCACCAATTCCATGATGCTCACCACCGTGCGTGAGTAATTCCATCGTAGGCTTGCTAGACGGTGATGGGTTGGATGGGATCTATCATGTAATCGAGTTAGTTTAGTTAGGGTTTGATCCCTAGTATCCACTATGTTCTGAGATTGATGTTGCTATGACTTTGCTATGCTTAATGCTTGTCACTAGGGCCCGAGTGCCATGATTTCAGATACCTATTATGTTTTCATGAATATATGTGTGTTCTTGATCCTATCTTGCAAGTCTATAGTCACCTACTATGTGTTATGATCCAGCAACCCCGAAGTGACAATAATCGGGACCACTGCCGGTGATGACCTTAGTTTGAGGACTTAATGTATTCACTATGTGGTAATGCTTTGGTCCGATACTCTATTAAGAGGAGGCCTTAATATCCCTTAGTTTCCAATAGGACCCCGCTGCCACGGGAGGGTAGGACAAAAGATGGCATGCAAGTTCTTTTCCATAAGCACGTATGATTATATTCGGAATACATGCCTACATTGCATTGATGAACTAGAGCTAGTTCTGTGTCACCCTAGCTTATAACTTCTACATGATGAATTGCATCTGACCTGATTTCCCATCACCGATCCAATGCCTACGAGCTTTTCATATATTGCTTGTTGCTTATTTACTTTTCCGTTGCTACTATTACAAAAACACCACCGTTACTTTTATTGCCGCTACCGCCACTATCATATTACTTTGCTACTAAACTACCTTGCTGCAGATACTAAGTTTCCAGGTGTGGTTGAATTGACAACTCAGCTGCTAATACTTAAGAGTATTCTTTGGCTCCCCTTGTGTCGAATCAATAAATTTGGGTTGAATACTTTACCCTCATAAACTGTTGCGATCCCCTACACTTATGGGTTATCAAGACTATTTTCTGGCACCGTTGCCGGGGAGAATAGCTCTATTCTTTAAGTCACTTGGGATTTATATCTGTTGATCACTATGAAGAACTTGAAGGACTCAAAAACCAAGATCTTGCCCTCAACTATGAGGGGAGGTAAGGAACTACCGTCTAGCTCTGCACTTGATTCACCATCTGTTATGGGTAAATTTGCGACACCTACTACTGCTATTGAATCTCATATGTCATATGTTCTTCATGATGCCATTTCTTCTATGCATGATGAAACTACTTCTATGCATGATAATACTGTGCCACTTGGTGAATTTCTAGATGAACAAATTGCTAAGGTTAGGGAGAATGCAAATATTGAAACTGATGATATTTATGAAAGTGATGATGAAGCTTCTGCCAATAGATATGAATTGCTTGTTTTTCCTGAGGGTTATGTTATGGATGAAGAAACTACTAGAGACTTTCTTGCTTGCAACGATAGATATGATCTTAAGAAACTATTAGCTAAGCTGACAGAAAAATCCTTGAATGCTAGAATGAAACATGACCCTGATTTTGCTACTTCACCTATCTGTGTTACTGATAAGGATTATGAATACACTGTTGATCCTGAGTTAATAACTTTGGTTGAATCTGATCCTTTCCATGGCCATGAGTCTGAAACTGTTGTGGCACATCTTACTAAGTTGAATGATATAGCCACCCTGTTTACCAACGATGAAAAGATTCGTTATTACTATAACCTTAAGTTGTTTCCGTTCTCGTTAAAGGGTGATGCTAAGACTTGGTTTAATTCTCTAGATGCTGGTTGTGTGCATAGTCCCCAGGATATGATGTACTACTTCACTGCTAAATATTTTCCCGCTCATAAGAAACAAGCTGCCTTACGGGAAATATATAACTTTGTGCAAATTGAAGAAGAGAGTCTCCCACAAGCTTGGGGGAGGCTTATCCAATTACTTAATGCTTTGCCTGATCATCCTCTTGAGATGAACGATATAACCGATGTCTTTTATAATGGACTAACCGATGCTTCCAGAGACCACCTGGATAGTTGTGTTGGTTGTGTTTTCAGGGAAAGAACCATTGATCAAGCTGAATTACTATTGAATAATATGCTGGCCAATTAAAATATTTGGACACTTCCTGAACCAGCCCTTAAGCCAACTCCGAAGAAAAGAGGTGTTCTATTTCTCAGTCCTGAAGATATGCAAGAGGCAAAGAAATCTATGAAAGAAAAAGGTATTAAAGCTAAAGATGTTAAGAATTTACCACCTATTGAAGAAATACATGGTCTTGATAACCCGACATAGGTAGTAAAGGTAAATTCTCTTTATAGATTTGATGAAGGTGATATTCCTCGTTATAAGTCTGCTAGCCAATGCTTAGATGAGTTTGACAATTTTATTGTGAAACAAGAAAACTTGAATGCTTATGTTGGTAGATAATTGCAACACAATGCGTATATGATTGAACGCTTGAGTAATTATCTGTCTAGATTTAAAGGTGAACTGAAACATATTAGTATACATGCTTCCATGGTCACCACTCAAGTAGAACAAGTACTTAAGGCCCAGAATGATTTGCTCAATGAATTAAATAGTAAGAATAATGACTATGATGTTAGAGTAGCAACTAGAGGTGGTAAAATGACTCAGGAACCTCTGTATCCTGAAGGCCACCCGAAGAGAATTGAGCAAGATTCTCAGAGAGCTAATTTAGATGCACCTAGTTCTTCTAAGAAGAAGAAAAAGAAAAATGATAGAACTTTGCATGCTTCTAGTGAACCTGTAGCTGACACACGTGGGAATCCCAATGATATATCTGTTTCTGATGCTGAGACACAATCTGGTAATGAACATGAACCTAGTGATAATATTAATGATGATGTTCATGATGATGCTCAACCTAGCAATGATAATGATGTAGAGATTGAACTTGCTGTTGATCTTGATAACCCACAATCAAAGAATCAACATTATGATAACAGAGACTTTCTTGCTAGGAAGCATGGTAGGGAAAGAGAACCATGGGTTCAGAAGCCCAAGCCTTTTCCTCCGAAACCATCCAAGAAAAAGGTTGATGAGGATTTTGAGCGCTTTGCTGAAATGATTAGACCTATCTTCTTGCGTATGCGTTTGACTGATGTGCTCAAAACAAATCCTTATGCTAAATATATGAAAGATATTATTAACAATAAAAGAAAGATACCTGAAGTAGAAGTTTCCACCATGCTTGCCAATTACACTTTTAAAGGTGGAATACCTAAGAAACTAGGAGATCCTAGAGTACCCACTATACCTTGCTCCATTAAAAGAAACTATGTTAAAATTGCTTTATGTGATCTTGGAGCCGGTGTTAGTGTTATGCCTCTCTCTTTATATCGTAGACTTGACTTGAGTAAGTTGACACCTACTAAAATATCTTTGCAAATGGCCGATAAATCAACTGCTATACATGTCGATATTTGTGAGGATGTGCATGTTGTGGTTGAAAATGTTACTATTCTTACAGACTTTGTTATACTTGATATTCCTGAGAACGATAGTATCTCTGTTATCCTTGGTAGACCCTTTTTGAATACTACAGGGGCTGTTATTGATTGCAACAAAGGCAATGTCACTTTTCATGTCAATGGTAATGAGCATACGACACACTTTCCGAGGAAACAACCTCAGGTCCACAGTATCAATTATATTGAAAAATTTCAACTATCACTATTGGAGGTTTTGAATTTCCTCTTCCTACTGTCAAGAAGGCATATGATATTCTTATTGTTGGGGACATACATATCCCCATTTTGGTAACCTAGTGTCATTCAAAAATTCTCCGGTTTCATGTTATTCGGAAAGAGTTTATTAACAAAACCTGATCAACCTTGTTAATGGATTCCTTTTGATAAGCATGAGATAGGTGAATCTAGACAGCACAACCTTCTGTACCCTCCTTTTACTTTCTGTTAATTAGGATAAATAAAGCAAAAATAGTATTCTCTGTCTGTTTCCAGACTTACCCGTGCAATAAAAAGAATACCCAAAAAATAAAAGTTCTCCAAATGCCCTGAAAATGAAATATGATTTTTTCTAGAATATTTGAGAACATATGGCACATAACACAAAGCGAGGGGAGCCAGCACCTAGCCACGAGGGTTGTCGGGGAACGAATCCACGAGCACCTACGGGACCGGCGGACCGAGCCCCTTTCGGTTCGGCGGGGGCAAAGATCGCACGAAGAGCGGATCGAGGCGAAGCACACGAGCAGTTTACCCAGGTTCGGGCCGCACGGATGCGTAAAACCCTACTCCTGCTTTGTGGTTTGTATTGAGCTCTCGCTCAGGAGCGCTGAGTGCTACAGTACACACCAGCAGCTAACGAGACCAACCGTGAGTGTTCTCTTCCCCCCTCTCTACGTTGCGCATGGGCCTCCTTTTATATGCTCAAGGGGTCACCGACAGGTGGCAATGTAGACAAGGGTAAAAATGGAAAGGTGTTACGGTTGGTACAACTACCTGTTATAGTGTATCATACCTAACTCTGACGGCAGGGGACAAGGGCATTGAATGCCCATCTGCGTCGCCCAAATAGTGCAAAAGGGACCGTCAGGGACGCCACCGCTCGCCACGATGGCAATCTTGTCAGCACTGCTTGCCACCGCGCACCGCTGGCTGCACAGCCTCCCGCCACGTACGCCTGGAAGGGTCCTAGAGCGACACGTTGGTGGATGTGCTGGAGTGCGGGTACAGAGTGGTAGCTTGCCGCGGTCGTTGTCTTGTCGCGTCCGGGAGCTCGTCGCTCACCGGGCCTTGCTGGGACACGTGGCGCGTCGCGGCAAGTTCCTTGAGATGCCTTGGTTGGCCTTCTCGGCAAGCTCCTCTTGCCGGGGTCTTGTCTCCTTGGCTTGAATACTTTGTTCTTGAATGGCTCCAAAGGAACCACGGAGGACCTTGGCGGTCACCCGGCAAGCCTTGCCGCGGGATGCTGCGATTGCCCGTGCACAAGTTCGGGATACTAGGGTACCCCTACTCTAGTACACCGACAGGATCCCCCGGGCCTGGGCCATACACAGTGCCGAGCGCTGTTGGGCCAGGCCCAAAACAGGGCACGGGCACGCGCGGCCTGGGTTACACCATATCTCTCTCTGTATCCACCGCGCCCTCCCCGAACGACACGCGTTGAATGCGGCGTCGTGGGAGAGATCATGGGTGGTTTTTTTATTCGGAAAGACGGAACGTCCGCCCCCTCCCTCCTTATAAGCAGGGGAAACAGGGGCAGTTCGCCCACTCGCCGGTTGCTATTCCAATCTCGGAAACCTTCGCCGCTCCTCCTTCTTCCCAAAGCTGAAAGAGAGCAGCGCTCTGCCCCTCATCGCCACTAGCACCACCAACGCCGTCGACCTCCCCCACCACTTCTGCCATGGCTCCGAAAGCCGACAAGGGGAAGGTCGTGAAGTCGACCGAGGCGCAACGGCTTGTGGCCCTGCGAAAAGAGCGGGCAATCTTCCCCCCCAAGCTCGCCGCGAAGAAGCTGAGGGAGAATTTCTACCTCTTCTGGTCGGCGGAGACGCGGGTGGATCCGCGCATGGAGGTACTTCCAGCCGTCGCTTCGAGAATGGCTCCAAATGGATATCCCTTCTTCGCCTTGTTCTTCTACTGCGGGCTCTGCCCGCCTTTCTCTGAGTTTTTCTGCGATCTTATGAACACCTACGGATTCCGCCTCCTTGACTTCACCCCCAATGCTATTCTGACCATGGCAGTTTTCGCACATCTCTGCGAAAACTTTGTCGGAGTCTATCCAAATGTAGCCCTTTTTCGCCACTTCTTTATGTCCCGAGTTGAGAGAGGAGAGCCTTTATCCGGCGGAATCACCTGGATCTCGAGAGCCGGCAAGAAAGAAGCTTATCTGGAGGGAGAGTTCCGTGCCAAGTGGGAGGAATGGAGAGCAGACTGGTGCTGGATTGTCGAGGAGAACCCGCAGCCGTTTACCGCCAAGCGCCAAACCCCAATAGTGCGTGGCAGCGATTGGAGCAACGTGGCCCCAGAAGACGATAGGCTGAAGATTGCCGTCACCCGGATCCAACGTCTTAGGCTTGCCGGGCTCACCGTAGGCGCGGTTGGCGCAGATTTTCTTCGCTGCCGCATCGCCCCCCTGCAGGAGAGGAGGAGACCCGCCTAGGACTTCAAGAATGCGGCGGACATCATGAGGCTGCGTCCGGGCCTCAACTTCAACTTCACTGTTACGTAACTTGACGCAATGCTCCAGGAGCTGTTCAAGTACGACTCTCAACATCCCGAAGTGTTCAGGTTGCCGAAGGATGTCGTTCCACTGTGCAACAACTCCTCGCTCAGCTGCATCCGTGCAATGATGCCGCTGTGCGACTCGCATGGAATTGTCGCAACTTGGCAAGAGCCTACATACATCGTCGTGCAGGAGTTCTTTGACGGCTTGCTAGAAACGCCGGTCCGCACCGACGAACAGAAAAGCCTCACTCATGCCACCACCGATGCGGAGATGAAACACATCGCCACTAGGCTGGAAGAGGTGGCGGCAGCCGCAGCCGCGGGCGAGTTTGGATTCACCGTGGAGGAGGCAGAGGCAGCAGAGTCGGCAAGCCGTGCCGAGCGAGAGGAGCTTGCCGGCGAGGAAGAGCTTGCCGGGCATGATGTCGAGTCGAGCGAGCCCGCCGAGGATACGAGCGGCTCGTTGGAGATCAACTCCTCTTCCTCCTCATCTTCAGACAGCTCGTCGCAAGAAGAGCCCCCAGCTCCACCAAGAAGGCGCCTTCGCAAGGCCGGGGACGTAGCAGAGTGGCGGACGAGTCGACAGTCGCCGCGCCGCATGACACGCTCCACCGCGCAAGCACTGTTGCCGCGGGAGCACCTCACGCTGCTGCGGCAACTGGAGCGGGGTCCACCCGGACCACCGCTTCTGCTCCTGCCGCCTCTCGCGCCGCGGCGGCAGCCAGAGCGGGGTCGTCTCGGACCACCGCCACTGTTCCCGCCAAGCGGCCAAGGGAACCTACTCCTCCGCCTCCTCGCGCCGGAGGTGAGTCGGACTTCGACTTCTCCGTGCTCAGCTCCGACGAGGAAGAAGAAGAGTAAGATTCTCTGTTGTACTTGTAGTTCTTCAATTCTTGCTGTTTTGTCTTGTATCTCATTTGCTTTACTCCGAACTTATTCCTTTTTAGGACACTGGCCTAGAGAGCGGTGAATTGAGCCAAGGTCCCATCGCGTCCAAAGGGGGTGATTATCGTCGAGGATGAACCCACCGCGACAGCAGAGGGTGCACCCGAGACCACCTTGCCGGACCCGGCAACTATTCTCCAGAGCAGCCCCCAGCGTAAGTATATGGTTTGCTTTCTGCTGTTAGGCGCGCATGGATGCTCTTTCTTTGCTGACATTTGACTGCTGGTTTGTGTAGGAGCAGAGCAGCCCCACCAGGAGCGCCCGTAGGCCGCCCCCGACATGCCATCTGCTGCGACTACGCCGCCATGGGAGAGTTCTCCGGCAAGGGACTCAGCCGAGGAGCCGGCTCGAGCAGGTACAGGTAATCCTCTCGCTTCAAAACTTCCCTTGGGTTCTTCTTCTTTTGATCTTCTTTTTGGATATTTGCTTGACTTTTCTCCCTTTTCCGGCCGTCAGACCCATCTGCTGTGGAGCCAATGGAGACCGAGGTTGCTGGCGAGGAGAACACCACCGAGGCCGCCGTCGATGATGTCGTCGAGACTGCCGCGGGCGGTGATACAAACGACGCCGCTGCCACCGAAGAAGCAGCCGGCGTTGATGATCCCGCCGGCGAAGAGGCCGCCAAAGCTGCCGCCGCAGAAGCTGGCGGGGGGTCTGGCGATCGCACTGACGGCCCTGAGGCCGCAGGAGCGCCAGGCGCTACGCCGACCGCCGATCCTTCCGCCGCTGCCGCGGCGTCAGGCTCCGAAGAGCCCCAGCCAGGCGTCTACTTGAAGGCCGGCGAGAACGTCTTCATCAACCTCCCCTGGGCGTCAAGCTCCAGGGCGCCGGTCGAAGGAGAAATCTTCGATGGAGAGGTGCTCGCCTCCGCTGGGCTGACGCTGGTTGATGCGCCGAGCAGCAACAGCGGCGAGCCTGAGGAGGAGCGGCTGCTGCGGAAGCTGGTGTCGCTCTACCGTGCTCGGCAGGCCAAGCTGGAATCCCGAGAGGCGCTTGTCGCGAAGGCGGGAGCGGACATCGAGAAGCGCGCGGAGGAGCTCCGGGGTCTTGACCAGGAAGCTCTCCAGTCCCTGACAGAGGAGCGGGCGCAACTCGCCGAGGAACAGAAGGCCTTCCTCCTCGAGAAGGCTGAAGTCGAAGAACAACAACAGCTTGCCGCTGAGAAGCTGTCTGCGCAGGAGGGCGAGCTGGCGCAGGGGAAGGTTAACCTTGACAGCCACGAGGAGGAGCTTACTGCGCGTGAGCGAACATTCGGCGGAGCCCTCAAGCAAGAAGAAGATGCTGCCGCAGCTGCCGAGGCCGCCAAGAAGGAGCTGGAGACGAAGGTGGCGCGGCTGGAGGCCGATCTCAAGGCGAGTGGTGAAGAGCTTGCTGCACTCAAGCGTGAGCGGGAGAAGGACGCCTACAGCTTTGGAGAGCTGCAGGTTCGTCTCGCCAAGAAGGGCAAGGAACTTGGCGCCGCCAAGGAATCCAACGCAGATCTTGAGTTGAAGCTGACTACTTTGACCAAGACACTGGACGGTGCCAGGGAGCAGGAGGTGGCCTTGAAGGAGGAGATCAAGGCCGATAAGGCGCTGCTGGCGAGTGCTGCTGCCGCCCAGAACGCTTTTAGGGAGAATGTGGAGCACTGGACAGAGGGTCTCGTGGATGCTGCCGCAGACATTGACAGGGAGCTGGCGTAGCTGGGGATGGAGGATCTCGGGTATCCCTCCGATGAGAACCTCCAACCTAGCGCCAAGCTCACCTTGTTCTTCAAAGGCGTGGCGACGGCCCTCCAGCGACTCTGGGAGAAGGTTCCAAAGCAGCTGGCCGACGAGTCGCGCAAGATCTGCGCGGGAGCTCTTCAAAAGGTGTTGGTGAAGGTGGCCTTCCGCAACCCGGGCCTCAACCTCTCCAACGTCCTCAACACCGTGCCGCCGGATGCTCATCTGGAAGCGCTCAAGACCCTTGTCGCACCCATTGTGGACAAGGTGAGCGGGATCAAGAGAATTGACGGCGATCGCGTAGACTAGGCCGCTCGTTCTCATCTTTTCTTGTCGCTGCTGGTGATGTTATGAGAACAATCTGTTAGAGTCGTGACAAGCTACCTTGTAATATAACTTTCTTTTGGGTAATGATTGCAATGTTATTTCCTTTACTTGATTCCTTCCTTTGTATGTTTTTGCCCTACGCTTTTAGGGAGCTTGCCGGCGCAGGCACTTTAGCCGCGAGCGCTGAGTACGAGACGTCAGCAGCCTGCTGGCGGTGCCGTTACCGACAAGAAACCTTGTCGCAACTAGTGGCAGCACACTTAAGTTGTTGAGTGGACTCGAAACAAGGTAAGGGCGCAACTAGCTACGAGTTGGTTCCTCCGCGCACAGGTTTTCCATACAAAGCACGGTCGTTCAAGGAAGATAACTTCAAAATTTAAAAAAATCTGATTGCTCAAACTTTGGCAACTTAGCTTTTCTGTTGTTTGCTTCCCGGTAAGGTGAAACTTTCTTGAACGACGCCTGGCCCATACCATTATCTTCTCCTTCCCCCCGGCAAACTTGTGGGCGAGGGAACCTTCCTTTCCTTGAGAAAAAGAAAGAAGAGAAAATAAAGATATGGAGCCTTACGACTCGTTATTTCTTACCGGGGGTAGGTGCTGCACAAAGTGTCAGATAACACATGCAAAAAAAATGGAAAGCATGAAATTGTTAAGATGTGCGGAACACATGAGCTCTATTTATGCACGGGGTCTACGCCCGGCTTTGTACGAAGGATTACATGCAACAGCGGCAAGACTTGTACAAAAGGTGGTTGCCAGAACAGGTTCCGGCAACCGCGCCTTACGGGTAAAACTTACGAAGATGCTCAATGTTCCAGGAGTTGGTCACCAGAATGCCATCTTCGGTCTCAAGGCGGACAGCGCCAGGCCTAGTGACTCGTTTCACCCGGTAAGGGCCTTCCCACTTCGGCGTCAACTTGTTGGAATTCTTGGCGGACTGAACACGCCTAAGAACAAGGTCGCCTTCCTCGAGACTTCTGGCGTTAACTTTGCGGCTATGGTAGCGGCGCAAAGCTTGCTGGTAGCGAGCAGCTCGTACAGCAGCCTGAAGACGGACTTCCTCAAGGAGCAGCGCGTCATCTTATCGCTGCTGCTCTTGCTCAAGCTCATCATAAGCGAGCACTCGAGGTGACCCGTATACGAGTTCCGTGGGGAGAACTGCCTCTGCTCCATAGACTAGAGCGAAAGGTGTCTGGCCAGTGGCTCGATTTGGCGGCGTCCTGATTGACTAAAGAACTACCGGCAGCTCCTCAATTCAGTTTCTTCCGCACTTGCGCAGCCTGTCGAAAGTCCTGGTCTTGAGCCCACGCAGCACTTCAGCATTTGCCCTCTCCGCTTGACAGTTGCTTCTCGGGTGAGCAACAGAAGCGAAGCAGACCTTGGCGCCAAGATCTTGGACGTACTGCATGAAGGTGCGGCTCGTGAATTGCGTATCGTTGTCGGTGATGATCCTGTTAGGGATCCCAAAGCGGCAAACAATCGACCTGAAAAACTTGACTGATGACTGTGCTATTACCTTCCTCACTGCTTCCACTTCTGGCCACTTTGTGAACTTGTCGATTGCAACGTACAAGTACTCAAAGCCCCCGACTGCTCGAGGAAAGGGGCCGAGGATGTCGAGCCCCCAAACCGAAAATGGCCAGGATAAAGGGATCGTCTGGAGAGCTTGAGCTGGCTGGTGTATCTGCTTGGAATGGAACTGGCACGCTTCACACTTGGTTACTTGTGCAGTTGCATCCTGGAGGGCTGTCGGCCAAAAGAAACCTTGCCTGAATGCTTTGCCGGCAAGTGCTCTTGCGCCAATGTGGTGACCACATATGCCTCCATGTATCTCTGCCAACAGCTTTTGTCCGCCTTCCCGGTGAATACACTTCAATTTCACACCGTTGAGTCTTCTTCTGTACAGTGTGTTGTCGACAAACTGGTACATACTTGACTGTCGGGCTACTCTTTCCGCTTCTTCTTGCTCTTCGGGAAGTTCTCCTGTCTGAAGGAAACGGACAATCTGTTGTGCCCATGCTGGAGCTTGTGGCTCGACAACAAGGACTAAAGGCACATCCGCTGCTGCGGGAACATCCGCTTCTACGGCGAGAACCTGCGGCTCAGCCGGAGCTTGATGTTCCCCGGCAAGCTTGCCGGAGCAAAACTTGTCGGGAGCCTCTGCTTCAACGGAACAAACCCTAGGGCTTGCCGGAGCAGACTGCTCCTCAGCACTCTTGGTGTTGATCTTGGGGACCTTCTTGGCGGCGGCTTCGGGAAGCTCTGCCGGAAAATAGTCACCATAAATCAAATTCCTCTTCTTGCTCTGTCCAGTTGATGGCGTTACAGACGGTTGAGTCAGCTTGAGCACAAAGATCCCTGGTTCCACAAGTAACTTAAGTGCGTCACACTTCGACAGGCCATCGGCAATGTCGTTCTGAGCTCTTGGAACATGCTCCATCTGTAGGCCGTCAGAGTGCTCTTCTAGCTTTCTCACTTCATCAACGTAGGCTTCCATCAACGGACTCTGATAACTCTTGTTCACTTGGCGGACGACAAGCTGCGAGTCACCTCTGACAATGAGCTTCTTGATCCCAAGGTATGCCGCGATCCTGAGACCGGCAAGCCAACCTTCATACTCTGCGGTATTGTTTGTTGCTTTCTCCTTGGGAAAGTGCATCTGGACTACGTACTTGAGGTGCTCTCCGGTGGGTGCAACAAGCAGCACGCCAGCACCGGCGCCTTGCAGCGAGAAGGCGCCATCAAAGTACACCAGCCACTCTTTGCTTGCTTCCTTGACGGGGATGCTTGTTTCTGGAATTTCTTCATCTGGTGTTGGCGTCCACTTTGCTATGAATTCTGCCAATGCTCTGCTTTGGATAGTTGAAGTGCTCTCAAACTTGAGGCCAAAGCTTGATAGTTCCAGTGCCCACTCAACAATCATGCCTGTTGCTTCTGGATTCTGCAGTATCCTCTTCAGCGGAAAACGAGTGACAACTGTGATCTCATGTGCTTGGAAGTAATGGCGCAGCTTTCTCGAGGCCATGAGAAGGCCAAAAAGCAGCTTCTGCACACCAGAGTACCTTGACCTAGCCCCCCTGCAGAAGGGAACTGACAAAGTAAACTGGGCGCTGCACCATTCTCTTCTGTATCTCCTCGCGCGCCTGCGCAGATCCATCTTTGTCGGGACCAGAGCTTGTCGGGGAAGCCCCCTGCTTGTCGCTGGATGCGCTTGCCGTGGTTGCTGGCTCATCATCTGCCTCCCTCTCCGCTACTAACGCAGCACTAACCACTTGATTGGTTGCCGTTATATACAGCAGCAACTTCTCTTGTGGCTTAGGTGCGACAAGTGTTGGAGTGGAGGACAGGTATCTCTTCAAGTCTTGCAGCGCAGCCTCCGCTTCCGGAGTCCATTTCATTGGACCTGCCTTTTTCAATATTTTGAAAAACGGCAGGGCGCGCTCAGCAGACTTAGAGATAAACCTGCTGAGAGCAGCCACGCAACCGGCAAGTCTTCGTACATCCTTGACGCGCTTTGGTGCTTCAATCTGCTCAATGACCTTGATCTTGTTGGGATTGGCTTCAATTCCCCGCTGAGACACGAAGAACCCGAGAAGCTTGCCGGAAGGGACTCCAAACACACACTTCTCGGGGTTGAGCTTGAGGCTGATCTTGCGCAGATTTGCAAAAGTCTCGTCTAAATCTTGAATCAGAGTTGCCTTGTCCTTGCTCTTGACCACTATGTCATCCATGTAGGCTTCCACATTTCTGTGTATTTGTGGCTCAAAAGCGACATGAACTACCCTTGCAAATGTTGAACCAGCATTCTTTAAACCGAAAGGCATCCGTATGAAACAGTACGTGCCACATGGAGTGATGAATGCGGTCTTCTCCTCATCCTCTTCTGCCATGAAGATCTGATGGTATCCTGAGTATGCGTCAAGAAATGAAAGCAAGTCACATCCGGCCGTGGAGTCAACAATCTGGTCAACGCGCGGCAAGGGAAATGGGTCTTTGGGACAAGCTTTAATAACATCGGTAAAGTCGATGCAAAGCCTCCATTTCCCGTTTGCCTTGCGCACGACTACAGGATTGACCAACCACGTAGGATGGAGCACTCCTCTGACAAGGCCTGCTGCTTCCAACTTCTTGATCTCTTCTGCGATGAATTCTTGGCACTCCATTGCTTGCTTCCTGACCTTCTGCATGACGGGCCGCGCATGAGGACAGACGGCAAGATGGTGCTCAATTACTTTCCTGGGAACACCGGGGATGTCAGACGGTTGCCACGCAAACACGTCGACGTTCGCCCGCAGGAAAGCAATGAGCGCGCTTTCCTATTTAGGGTCAAGAGTGGCACTGATGGTGAAGGTACCACCAGTGCCGTCCTCCTTGGTGGACACCTTCTTCGTCTCTGGCGGAGCTGCCATTGTCTTCTTACACTTGCCGGTGGAGCTCGATGGTGCGTCCTCGACGGTAGCGCAACACTCCGAAGAGGTGCGCTTGCCGGAGTGGGCATCAGAGCTCTTGCCGGACTTGGTCTTCTTCTTCCCCCCGGGAGCTTCGACGGCAGGTGACTTGCGATCTGTTGCGGCTGCTGCTTCCCGGTAGATCTTGTCGGCGCAGATAAGAGCATCCTTCTTGTCACCAGGGACAGAGATGACACTTATCGGGCCTGGCATCTTCAGCATGTTGTATGCGTAGTGAGAGGCTGCCATGAACTTGGCGAGTGCTGGACGGCCGAGTATCCCATTGTAAGGCAATGGAAAATCGGCAACGTCAAAAGTGACCCTCTCAGTCCTGAAGTTCAACTCGCTGCCAAATGTCACCGGCAACGTGATCTTCCCCTTCCGCTTGCTCCTTCCCGGGTTGATTCCTTGGAATGTGCCGGTCTCTTCGAGCTCGCTGTCAGGGACCTGGAGTTTCTGGAGTACAACGGAGGAGATCAGGTTTAAGCCGGCCCCGCCGTCAACTAGCATCTTAGTGACCTTGAGGTTGCGGATAGTTGGTGAAACCAACATCGGCAAGCACCCAACCGCAGTTGTGCGATCAGGGTGGTCCTCAATATCAAAGATGATAGGCGTGCTGGACCATTTCAGAAGCTTGCGTGACTCGACAGGTGGTTCTGCCGCATTGACTTCCCACACCCACTGCTTGAGTTGGCGGTGTGAAGTATGCAGAGAAGCACCGCCGTCAACACACAAGACGTCTGTGGCTTTCTGGAACTCCTGCTCACTGGTCTCGACATCATCCATGTCTTCATCGTCGTCGTCATCTTCATCCTTGTCGCGGCCGCGGGGAGGTCTGTCTCCTTGCCGCTGCTTGGCCTTGCCGCGGCATCCTCCCCGGCCGGTACGCTTCTTGCCGGATCCTCCAGCACCTCCTTGGGCCTTCTCCTTGTCGCGTCGCTCGTATTCAGCCTTTTGCTGCTCGACAAGCTGCTCGACCTTCTTGCAGCTCTGGAGGTCATGCCCCTTGGTGCGATGGATCTTGCAGTACTGCTTGTCGGCGACCGCCACAGCCAGGCAGTTCGTGCATGCGGCAATCTCCTTGCCGGAGCTACCAGCTTTGGCTTTCTTGGCGCCACCTTCGTTGCCGGAATGCTCAATGACTAGCACATCTTTGCCTTTCTTCTTCCTGTTGTTCCGCCGTCGGTTTTTCTTTGCCGGGGCAGCATCCTCGCTGTCAGATCCTCCTACTCCTGTATTCTCTCCGGGGAGTTTCCTCCCTTCCTCAGCACGTGCACACTTGTCGGCCAGGGCATACAGCTCACTGACGTCTCTGATCTTGCACATCGCCATCTCCTCCCGCATCCTGTGGTTACGCACGTTCTGATGGAACGCACTGATGACCGCGGCAGGGTGGACATCTGGGATGTTGTGCTGTACACGGCTGAATCTCTGAATGTACTTGCGCAGGGGCTCTCCTTCCTTCTGGGCGAGCAGATGAAGGTCACTCTCTTGGCCATGAGGTTTGTGGCCGCTTGTAAAGGCGCCGACAAACTGATGGCATAGATCTGCCCAGGAGGATATGGAGTTGTCCGGCAAGTGCATGAGCCAGGACCTGACGTTGGGCTTGAGCACCAGCGGGAAGTAGTTGGCAAGGATCTTGTCGTCCCGCCCCCCGGCAGCTTGCACCGCGATGCTGTAGATGCTAAGGAACTCCGACGGATGCGACTTGCCGTCGTACTTCTCTGGTACGTCTGGCTTGAAATTTTTTGTGCTGGGCCACTGGACTTGCCGCAGCTCACGAGTAAACGTAGGGCAACCTACCGCGTACGGCAAGTCGCCTGGTTCCCCTGGCGCATGCATGTCGACAGAGGGCCCAGCGCGCTGGTCCGATTGACGCCGCGCTTCTCTTCGGCGCTCGATGCGAGTACGAGCGTCTTCTTGCTGTCGTTCGTGAAGAACTTGGCGCTGATCGCGACGAGCTCGTGGATCTGATGACGCAGTGGAGTCGCTGTCGAGGTGGATCCGGCGAGTCGGCGATCTTGGTCTTCGGGGTGGAGAGTGCACGGTGGTTGCACCCCCACCGGTCTTGTCGCCACCGGCTCATGCCTGGCTGACTTGCCGCGGCGGCGATGTACTCGGCTGCCGTGGAGTGTCGCCGTTGGCGAAGCCGATGAGACTCTGAATGGTGGCCCTCCAGTCATCGATCTTGTCCGCCGTTGGAGGGTAGTCCAGGAGCAGTTGAGGTCGCGCCAAAGCTTGTGCTGAAGTGGTGGGTGGCGGTGGCGAACGGTGTGAGGAGCGGGATATGCTCAGACTTCTAACTACGTTAGAAGGAGCAGTATCCCGTCCAGGCGACTGTGCCTCGCTCGTGCCAGCATGTTGGCATGCATGCTGGTCTTGAGTACTCCGAGATCCACCAGCTCTATCTTGGTCCAGCAAACGTATGGTACCGTGAGTACCATAACGCTGTCAGTCCCGCGCCTCCTGAGATGGGCGCGGTGCATGTACGGACGCCGAAGTCTTGGAGTGCGCCCGGTCGTTGTGGGAGCCGACTACGCCGCCGATGGGCAGCGCAGCCTTGTCCTTGGACCTGGCAGCACCGTGAGCTCCCTCGTCGACGTTGGCCGTTCTTCCGCCGGCGTCTACCCCACCAGCCGTTTGCTCCGGCGGTGGTGGGTTCGGCGCGGACGGAGCAGCCGCCTCCGAAGCCTTCTTCTTCAGCGGCATGTCGATGTAGACGATGAAGATCTAGCTCGTGTGAATGTCGGATCAGGTTCACACAACCTCGACATCCCCTACCTGGCGCGCCAAAGATGTCGGGGAACGAATCCACGAGCACCTATGGGACCGGCGGACCGAGCCCCTTTCGGTTCGGCGGCGGCGAAGATCGCACAAAGAGCGGATCGAGGCGAAGCACACGAGCTGTTTACCCAGGTTCGGGCCGCACGGATGCGTAAAACCCTACTCCTGCTTTGTGGTTTGTATTGAGCTCTCGCTCGGGAGCGCTGAGTGCTACAGTACACACCAACAGCTAACGAGACCGAGCGTGAGTGTTCTCTTCCCCCCTCTCTACGTTGCGCATGGGCCTCCTCTTATATGCTCAAGGGGTCACCGACAGGTGGCAATGTAGACAAGGGTACAAATGGAAAGGTGTTACGGTTGGTACAACTACCTGTTACAGTGTATCATACCTAACTCTGATGGCAGGGGACAAGGGCATTGAATGCCCATCTACGTCGCCCAAATAGTGCAAAAGGGACCGTCAGGGACGCCACCGCTCACCACGATGGCAATCTTGTCAGCACCGCTTGCCACCGCGCACCGTTGGCTGCACAGCCTCCCGCCACGTACGCTTGGAAGGGTCCTAGAGCGACACGTTGGTGGATGTGCTGGAGCGTGGGTACAGAGTGGTAGCTTGTCGCGGCAAGCGCCTTGCCGCGGTCGTTGTCTTGTCGCGTCCGGGAGCTCGTCGCTCACCGGGCCTTGACGGGACGCGTGGCGCGTCGCGGCAGGTTCCTTGAGATGCCTTGGTTGGCCTTCCCAGCAAGCTCCTCTTGCCGGGGTCTTGTCTCCTTGGCTTGAATACTTTGTTCTTGAATGGCTCCAAAGGAACCACGGAGGACCTTGGCGGTCACCCGGCAAGCCTTGCCGCGGGATGCTGCGACTGCCCGTGCACAAGTTCGGGATACTAGGGTACCCCTACTCTAGTACACCGACAAGGGTCCAGGGCGCCCCCTGCCTCGTGGGCCCCACATGGCCCCCCTCCACTTATTCCTGCACCCACACTCTTCTTCTTCCTCCCAAAAAAAATCACCAACCAGCTCAAACCCGAGTTCTAGCTCATCTTGCTGCCATTTTCGATCTCCTTGCTCAAAGCACCATTCACCAAACTGTTTGGGGAGATTGTTCCTTGGTATGTGACTCCTCCATTAGTCCAATTAGTTTTTGTTCTAGTGCTCTATTCATTGCAAATTTTTGCTGCTGTGGTGACCTTGTTCCTGAGCTTGCATGTCAAATTCCCTTGGTCCCTAGTAGTTCTAATGCATGATATAGTCTCTAGGCACTAGTAGGAGTTGTTGCTATCAATCTTGTTGAGTTTGGTTAACTTTTATTTTGAGTTACTAAAAATTTCAGAAAAATGCATAGGAAAAACTTCCAAGGTGGTTCTTCAAGGAAGCAAGAACCTAGGCTCGCATTTCGTGAGCCGGACGATGAACTAGCGAGGGAAGCTGACGTGCGGCCATGTGAATGGCCATCAGATAACTTTATCGATCAGGTTGGCATCAAGGACGAATTTTACGCATATGTGCGCAACGCTGACCTCGAGGGCTTCATACAAGATAAGTGCCCTCAATACCGTGGCTTAACTGACACCTTTGTGAGAAGGTTTAAATTTTCATCTTCACGTAATTCTCACATTGTCCTATTTGCCCGTATGATAAATCCTATACCATGGACTTAGATGATTTTAATGATGCTTGTAAGCTCCCTCAGTGGGGCAGTATGGGTGATCCTCGAAAATCTGAATTTAGAGATTTCCTTGCTGGTATCAAAGTGGGGGAATCTAGAGAAATCACACATGCTACTATAAGGAGCATTCATTTTCCTGATATTCATTATTTTGCTCTCTTTATTGGTAGATGCATAAATGGTAAAGATGAGGCTTGTCACATGTGTGTCCCAGATCTTAGTGTCCTCAAAAGTGTTGTACTAGGTGATAGACAATATAACTTGGGAGCCATTGTTGCACGTAGGCTACACCATAATGGTTTGCATAGAGATTTATTTGGTGGGATCTATGCCACTCACATAGCTCGCCGTCTTGGTGTGCCTGTGCACGAGAATGATGAACCTTTACATCCTGCTCATTTGGATTGCCATGCTATGACTAGTCACCGGTTTATAGAGAGGGATGAACAATCCCTCAAATATCGACTAATCTTTAACAGGTGTCATGCCATCCCTATTGTTCTTCCTGCCCCTACTTTGTTTGACTTTCAGGGAAGAGGGAGATACACTATAACCATGGAGGAGGAAAATGAGTACCACAGGATGACGAAAGCAGACCGTCTTTGAGCGGCAGCTCAGTAGGCAGTAGTTGCTGCATCTCAGTACAACCCCAACTACGACTTTGGATATCCGTCAGGCCAATACTGGCCATAGACCAACTTAGGCCAAAAGCCTAAGCTTGGGGGAGTATGTGTTTCTCACCGACTTTACATTCATGTTCACACTTATTCTAGTTGTCGGTGCTCACACTCTTTCATTGTACCATCCATGTTTAGTTTCAATTTATTTTTCTTAGTCTTTTTCTCATGTGCTAGAAAAAACCTTAAGAAAAACAAAAAATATTAGTTGTAGCTTCTAGCTAGTTTACTTTCCTTGCTTGTAGTAGTAGTAATTAAAAGAAAACCCAAAAAGTTTTGTTGTTCTTCTTTTGCTTGTTGGGAGTTTTCCCGTGTAAATAGTTTCTTTTCTTTTCTTCGGGGGTTAAGAGCAGAAGAACATGATTGAAAATGCTTAGTGGCTCTCATATGCTTTATTGTTGATTTAACCTTGAGCCATATTACCTTGTCTTCTCTCTTCTATTAAATGCTCGCAGATTCCAGCTTAGTCCAATGCACGTGCACTATTATTATTATCCACACCATTCGGTCGTGCGAGTGAAAGGCAATAAGGATGATATATGATGAACTAATTGAGATGAGAAAAGCGGGTATGAACTCGACCTCTCTTATTTTTATAAATATGATAGTTCATCTTTCCTGATTCAGCTTGTTATGAATGAAACATGCTTGCAATGACAATAAGAGATCATAGCAGCTTATTCCATGCTTAATTAGCTAAGAGTTTATAATGGTCTATCTTGCGTGCCAACATGATATTAAAACGGTTGTGATGTAGTATGATAGGGTGGTATCCTCCTTTGAACGATTCAAGTGGTCTGACTTGGCACATGTTCAGGCATGCAGTTGAAACAAATCAACATAGCCTCCACGATATTTATGTTCATGGTGATTTATTTCCTACTCATGCTTGCATTCATTGTTGATTAATTTTAATGCATGTTCATGACCGTTGTCGCTCTCTAGCTGGTCGCTTCCTAGTCTCTTTCTAGCATTCACCTGTACTAAGCAGGAATACTGCTTGTGCATCCACTTCCCTAAACCCCAAAGTTATTCCACATGAGTCCACCATACCTTCCTATATGCGGTATTTACCTGTCGTTCCAAGTAAATTTGTATGTGACAAACTCTAAACCTTCAAATGAAATTCTGTTTTGTATGCTCGCAGCTCATGTATCAACTAGGGATGTCTATATCTTCCATGCTAGGTGGGTTATTCTCACGATGAGTGGACTCCTCTCATCATTCACGAGAAAATGGATGGTAATCGGGATGCCCAGTCCCATGCTCAAAATCATAATAATTAAACAAAACTCCCCCAGGGCTGTTGCTTGTTTGGACGGTACCCCGTGGATTCGGATGGCCGTGGAGTGTGCTTGTTGGTGGTTGGGGGAGTATAAACTTTACCATTCTGTTTGGGAACCGCCTATAATGTGCGTAGCATGGGAGATATCGAGATTCTTGGTTGATATGTTGACAATGAAAGTATACCACTCAAAATGTTATTCATCTCTATTTAAAAATCGAGCTCTGGCACCTCTACAAATCCTTGCTTCCCTCTGCAAAGGGCCTGTCTATTTACTTTTATGCAGAGTCATCATCCTCTTATAAAAGAGCACCAGTAGGAGAGCACCTCTGTCATTTGCATGTATTACTATTAATTTGCATTGAGTATGATCATGACTAGATCTCTTTTACCATGAATTACAATGTCCAGCTAGTCCTTGATCTTTAAAGGTGCTCCGCATTTATGTTTTGCGGTCTCAGAAACGGCTAGCGAGATACCATCTTGTTATATCATATCATGATTGTTTTGAGAAAGTGTTGTCATCTGAGGTTTATTATTATTGCTCGCTAGTTTATTATGCCATTGATATGAGTAGACATGAGACCTAAAAGTTATTGTGAATGTGGTTAGTTCATGATCTTGCTGAAAACCTAAATGCTGGCTTACATATTTACAACAACAAGAGCAAACAGAGTTTGTCAAAGTTTTTCTTTATCACTTTCAGTTTATCAACTGAATTTCTTGAGGACAGGCAAAGGTTTAAGCTTAGGGGAGTTGATACGTCTCCAACGTATCTACTTTTCCAAACCCTCTTACCCTTGTTTTGGACTCTAACTTGCATGATTTGAATGGAACTAACCCGAACTGACGTTGTTTTCAGCAGAATTGCCATGGTGTTGTTTTTGTGCAGAAATAAAAAGTTCTCGAATGACCTGAAAAACCACGGAGAATTATTTTCGAAAATATAAAAATACCTGCAAGAAGATCCACACCAGGGGGCCCACACCCTGTCCACGAGCACTACTAGGAAAAGGGCTATAGATGAAATTGATACTAATGGCGCACCATACAGCAAGTGCGCCATTAGTATATAGTAATGGCGCACCAGCAACAGATACGCCATTAGAGTTCGAAGTACTAATGGCGCACCTTGCCCGGAGTGCGCCATTAGTATCAAGAAATTTTTTTTTAACTAGTGCGCCTGTCCAAACATACTAATGGCGCATCTTTTAATAGTGCGCCATTACTAGTTGTAAATAGTAATGGCGCACCAGCAGTAAAGTGCGCCATTAATGGTCTTTTTTTATGATATTTATTATTCTGTTTTTTACAGAACTACTAATGGCGCACTTTCTCAAAGAGCGCCATTACTAGTTTGAACCAGTAATGGCGCACTGTGCGGAAGTGCGCCATTAGTATGTTTTTTTTTGCAAAACTTTTTAATGGCGCAGCAACTTTAAATGCGCCATTAGTATGCGCGCAGGAACTAGATATTTGGACAGCCTCTCTACCACACTCACTTTCCCCCCCACTTCTTCATTCTCTCTACTTCCTCTCCTCTCTGGTCCCTCCTCTTTTCCACCTCATTTCCACCATATATTCATTCAAATTAAGTGGTTAAATTACCTTGTTTTGGTAGGTAAGTATGGGGGGAAGCTATATTTATGTTGTACTCCATACAAACAATGTGCACATGCACTTTTATGGCCTATAGCTAGATCTATGTATGTTTGTGGTGTTGCATAGGTTTGTTGTGTTGCATATGTGTTTGTGTTTGGAGGTGTACCGGTATTTGAAATGCGATAGTTGCCAATATTTTCCCGGAATGTTGATTCATTTCCGTTTCGGTGAGAATTTTGGCATTAAGCATTCATTTTTGTCCTATTTTTAGGGAAAGTCATGGCAAATTTTTTCTTGGTTCTAAAATATCGTTTTGCTCTACCCCGCAGGGCGACCATGGTGCGCACGATGACCGAATGCATCGTGAATAGGTTTTTGAGGTCCGCGAAGGCCGAGATGCTTCAAAAGAACGAGACGGAGATAAGATGTCCGTGTCGAAGATGCAAGCTGAAGAGCCTTATTGCGCACCCGGATTCCAGGCAGGTGCGGGACCACCTGCTCTTGCGTGGTTTCATGGATGGCTATCGGTGGCAAGGTGATGAAGATGACTACGAAGTCGTTCATGGGGGCCGGGAAAGAAATGAGGAAGGGCAGCAAGACAACCACCGCGGCTCGGGCGGGCGAGAAGACGAAGAATCCCCAGGAGATGATCACGACGGTGATGCTGTACACAGTCATCATGTAGCAGATGCAGGACATGATGATGAGGAAGATGCCGGAGCAGACGACGGGCATGATCATGAAGATGATGATGCCGGCGGAGCAGACGACGCTGAACCATCGATGGGCTGGGTGCAGGACCCTCATATTCAAGAGCTGCTTCTCAAGCAGACCGATAACGCAAGAGCTGCCGCCCGAGAGAAAGCCAAGATGGATCAACTTGAGTTAGACGCGGTTACTCCATTGTATGAAGGATGCAGGCCCGAGGATACCCGCCTGAAAGTAACGCTCATGGCTCTGGAGATGAAGGTAAAACACAAAATGACCGACGCATGCTTCGACGAGAACATGTCATTCTGGCACGAACGTCTTCCCAAGGGGAACAAGTGCCCCACCAGTTTGGAGGAGGCGAAGAAAATCGTGTGTCCTCTGGATTTACCGCACGTGAAATACCATGTGTGCATGAACAATTGCATCATTTATCGGGACGAGCACGCGGAGTCTACCATATGTCCGGTGTGCGGCGTCACTCGATACAAGAAGAGGAAGAAAGCTCCTCGAAAAGTGGTGTGGTACTTTCCGATCACTCCTCGTCTGCAGCGGTATTTCGCGGACCCTAAGGTAGCAAAGCTTCTGTGTTGGCACGCGGATAGGGAGGAGAAGAAGCGAGAAGATGACGCAAATGATCCGGAGATAGATAAAAAAGACAAGATGTTGAGTCACCCTAAGGATGCGAGCCAGTGGCAAGCGTTGAACTTTGAAGACCTAGAATTTGGGAACGATCCAAGGAACATCGTGCTGGGCGCGAGCACCGATGGAGTCAACCCGTTTGGCAGCCAGAGAAGCACACATAGCACCTGGCATGTGTTTGTGTGGATGTACAACCTTCCCCCCTGGTTGTGCATGAAGAGGAAGTACATTCACATGAGTATGCTAATTGAAGGACCGAAACAACCAGGGAACGACATCAATCTATATCTGGGGCTGCTGAAAGAGGAGCTAGACACGCTGTGGAAAACGCCAGCCAATACGTGGGACGCCGCAAAGAAAGAATATTTCCCTATGAGAGCCGCGCTGCTCACGACGGTGCACGACTATCTCGGTTACGGATATGTCGCGGGGCAGGTGGTCCACGGATTTTCTGGATGCGTCAGGTGCATGGATGACACAACGTATCGCCAGCTAGATAGAGATCCCGGGTCTTCGAAAACCGTGTTCATGGGACATCGAAGGTGGCTTCGCGATGATGACCTGTGGAGAAAACGCAAGGATTTGTTCGATGGTGAAACCGAACCCCGAGGACGCCCGCGTACGAGGAGCGGCGAGGAAATAGACGAGCTGTTGAAAAATTGGAAAGATTGCCCACTGGCGAGAAAGAAGCAAAAGGCGCCAGAGCCGGGAAAGAAGAGAAAGGCGCCAGAGCCGCTGCTGAAGGTATGGAAAACGAGGTATGTTTTCTGGGACTTGCCGTACTGGAAGATCCATCGTGTGCCTCACAGCCTTGATGTAATGCATATCACGAAGAACGTGTGCGAGAGTCTGCTTGGTACCCTGCTCAACATGCCAGAGAGGACCAAAGATGGGCCGAAAGCAAGGGCAGACTTGAAATCAATGGGCATCAGGCAGGAGCTTCACGCTATATATGATGATGATGATGATGATGATGAGGCGAAGCAGGACACGGAAAGTCGTCGCAAAGGCAAAAAGGCCAAGAAGACCAGAAATGACTACCCTCCCGCGTGCTTCACTCTAAGTCAGGAGGAGATCGAGCAGTTTTTCACCTGCCTCGTAGGAGTACAACTTCCTTACGGTTACGCGGGGAAGATAAGGAGATACCTAGACCGGGCGAAGCTGAAGTTCAGCGGGATGAAGTCTCACGATTGTCACGTGCTGATGACGCAGATACTTCCAGTTGCAATCCGTGGTATCATGGACGCGCACGTCCGTGAAACCCTATTTGGCCTATGCAACTTTTTCGACGTCATCTCTCGGAAGTCTGTTGGCGTGAGGCAACTCAGAAGGCTACAGGAAGAGATCGTGGTGATACTATGCGAGCTTGAGATGTACTTCCCGCCCGCATTCTTCGACATTATGGTGCATCTGCTGGTCCATATCGTGGACGATATCATCCAACTCGGGCCGACGTTCCTGCACAGCATGATGCCGTTCGAAAGGATGAATGGTGTCATCAAAGGATACGTTCGCAACATGTCACGTCCAGAGGGAAGCATAGCCAGGGGCTTTCTGACCGAAGAGTGCATCTCGTACTGCACGAATTATCTAGGCATCGAGAACCCCGTTGGTCTGCCCGTCAACAGGCACCTCGGCAGGATCGCTGGATCGGGTCACCGTGAGGGTCGCCGCGAAATAGGTATCAAAAAGCATTTTAAATGCATAAAAAAAAATTGTGGAGCCTGGGATTCGAACCCAGGACCTCCTGGTGGGAGAACTGGGGGCTGACCAGTCGAGCTAGCTAGGGGGGCTTGATGTGTATGAGGTATGGTGGGAGATAAACTGTTGGCTCGCGCGCAGAAATAAAAAAATATACTAATGGCGCACCAGGGGGAGGTGCGCCATTAGTATGGACGTACTTATGGCGCACCAGGGCGCAGTGCGCCATTAGTATTGTGCCCCATACATATTGATGCCTCCCGGCCCACTACACCTCCCCCCTCTCTCTCCCTCGCCTCGCCCTCGATCCCCTTCCCCTCTCCTCCGCCGCCGCCCCCGTGCCCCCGACGTCGCCGCCCCCCGCGCCCCAGCCCGAGCCCTAGCGCTCGCCGACGCCCGCGCCGACGCCGACCCACGCGCCCCCGAGCCCTAGCCCTAGCCCTAGCGCTCGACGACGCCGCTGCCCCCCGCGCCCCCGAGCCCTAGCCCTAGCGCTCGACGCCGCCCCACGCGCCCCCGCCGCCGGAGACTTGGAGCCGCCGCCGGAGACTTGGAGCCGCCGTCTATCCCCACCTCCCCAAGCTCGCCATCTCCCTCTGCCTCTTCTCGGTTAGTTCATCCCCTCCCAATTTGATTTGTGGATTTGATTTGTCTATTAGCTGTTCAGATGCGCTTCAAAGACGGTCATTTGCCATCCGTGTTTTTCTTTGCTGTTGTAGCTGTAATGTGATCTCTACATGATTATTTTTATTTTGATATGGATGTTCTGTGCTCATCTGTAGTCAGATAGGAGCAGAGGATCACAGCCTCGCCTGATGCGAGATAATCCCCTGATAATTAAAGACACACACTAGTAATGATCCATCTTAGTCTTGGTCTTTGCTTACATCTGCAGATATAATTCATAGCTGTAGGATGGCTGTGCTCTGTTTGTTGTTATCGCCGCAGCATCATTTCTTTTCTGATAATATGCTTGTTCGGTGCTTGTCTGTAGTTAGACAGGTCTCAAGGATAACAGCAAGAATGGCCTTTATCTGCAATTTTTGTTTGGCATTGCTTACATATGCACACATGAATCCTAGCTCTGGAGCAGCTGTGGCCCATTTGTTGTTATCGCTATACAGAGTCATTTATTTTTCTGATGATGGCTTGCGTGTTTGGTGCTTGTCTCTAGTTAGTTAGATAGGAGTAAAGGATCACAACCTCGTCTGTTTGTGGGCTTAATCACCTGTGAACTTTCATAACAGCATGAGTGTCGTTTACCTGGGAGCATTGTTCAGCATTGCTTACATCTGCACATATGAATCCTAGCTCTACAACACCATGTGCTTTGCTGATGATGTTGGCAGTTCGGTGCTTGTTTGTAGTCAAATAGGAGTAATGGATCACAGCACCCCTCCCCCTGATTCTTAGTTTTACTTTACCTGGCGTCGTTCAATCAAGTAGCTAGTCTTGTGAACTTTTATTTTGTCCCTCTACATAAGGAAAAATCTTTCCTTGCCGTGTTAGTTGTTTGCACGAGGAGGGGCAGGGATCACGGCACCAGAGGAGTCAACCTCTCGGCTTAAACTAAATTGGAGACTACGCTCTAGATAATACTGATTCTAGAAAGAAAGAAATAAATGACATGTTGTGATCCTTGAAGTTCATCTTCTCCCGTGGTATGAACGCAGAACATGCAAGTTCTGTTGGCTTAAGTTCTGTAGTAGTATCGTTGTAAGTTTTTGCTATATTGCCTTGCTATCAACAAGATGGTGTTTACTGTACTGCCTTTTATGCACATTTGGTGTAGTATTATCTTATGATCTGCTCTTGTCATGTACACATAGAAGGTGAACTATCTTCACTGAAATTTACGGTTGGATTTGTGATAGTTGCGGCAACCTGAATCTGCGTAATAGCGCGGAAACAATAATTGTAATATGCCAGTGGTATTTTGGCTGTGTTTTATCTTCGGCCATCGTGTCGTGATAGTTTTGCAGGTACCCCGAGAGGCCCTTGAGTTTGCTGGAATGTCGATTAACTTCCGTTCCGGCAAATTTGGGTACTCCATATGTCCTATTTTCAGCAAAGGTCATGCTGAAATTTTCCGTGAATTTTAGCATGACTTTGCTAAAAAATAGGACATATGGGGTACTTGTGACTAATCCATGGGCCGGGGTATCTTAGTAGTTAATTAAGTAGGATCAAGTGCCCCTTTGTTCTAGCTGCATTAAACCATAGGCGGCAATAGAGCCAAGTGATTAGGCCCAGCTTAGCTTTTAGGATGCCTCGGTGTCAACAAACCATTAATTATAAAACCTTGGCTTTTAGGGTGCCTCGGTGTCGATGAAAACCGAAATGATGAAAGCTTAGGCTTTTAGGGTGCCTCGGCGTCGAAAAACCCTCAATTATAAAAGCTTAGCTTTTAGGATGCCCTGGTGTCGACAAACCCTAAATGATGAGACCATGATCTTGTTCCTTGACAATAACCAACTTTTTGACCAAACTTTGTTCCTATTTAGAGAGAAACATGGCCAACAACGATGAGGCCGGCGGTTCGGGCGGGAAGGCATTCTGGGAGCTTTCCCAGGAGATGGAGGAACAACCTCACTTGTATGAGGACGCCGCCTTCCACACCGATCCTGAGACCACTGATGGTACCGCGGAGGATGACCCCACTGATGCCACCACTGATGGTGCCGCCGAGAATGCCACCACTGATGATGGCGGCGCACGCACAGATGGCAGCCAACCGAAGAGGCAACGGAAGGACCGGCGCCCGACCGTGCTCCGCACCCTCAAGGAGGAAGTTACTGAAGTGGACCCCGACGGGAATCCAACGGCGCCCGAACGAATAATCAAGGGGTACTCGCTTCAGCTCGGGTGCATTCTCCGGAGCACCGTCTCGATCAACAGCGAGAACCTGAGGCATCCTGACAACGCGAATTACCGCAACCTCCTCTTCACGAAGCTGCACGAACGATACAAGTTCCCCGCTCAATTTGATAACACAAGCCTCAAAGGGAATAAAGTGAACAATGCTGCCCTCACGAAGATGAGCAAGGCCCTGTCTACTTGGAAAACCAATGTGAAGATAATGATCAAGAAAGGTGAGAGTTATGAGACGATCAAGTAGAAACATCCTTCGATCACCGAAGATGACTACAACGAATTCAAGATCACTTGCTCGAGCGACTCACACTCCGAATCAAGTCAGTGGGGGAAAGAAATGCGGGAGCTCAACTTAGGGGAACACAGACTCGGTCCCGGCGGTTACAGAGTGGCGGAGCCTATATGGGACAAGGAGGAGGCGGACCGTGCCGAGCAAGGCCTACCGCCCCTCTTCGATAAATACGATGACAAGCAGACCAGGAACTTTATCAGGGCCCGGTACAAGAAGGACCCGAAAACAAAGGAGCTAACCACGGATCCGAAGACCAGGGCGCTTGAGCTTGTTCTGGTAAGGAATACACCCCCGCGTAATTAGCTCCATATGGTTGCATTCTAATTAATTAAGCCAAATTTCTAAATGATTCACATTCCTTCCGCAGGCGACTGAAAGCAGTAGCGCGGGGTCGACTAAGAGCGGCCCTTGGGACACGACTCTAAATAGGGCGTTGAATGTAATGAAGAACAAGGATAAGCTCGAGAAGCCGACGTCAGCTGGTCGTGTGGCCGGCAAAGGCTTGTCGACAAAATGGTCGTCATACTATAACGCTGGTGGGCGAAAGGAGAAAAAGACCAGCTCGGAAAGCCAGGCGCGCGAGGTTCAAGAACTCAAGGCACCGGTGGCGCGGATTCCGGAGATTGTCCAAGAGCAAGTGCAACAACAGCTCGGAGCGACGATCACCGCCATTGTGCCTAGCTTGATCGAGGGGTTGAGTGCGTGGATTGCTGGCGGCCAACAGGGGCCGCCCCCGATTCCCAGCTTCACGGCCAGCAACTCGCAGAACGAGATGGCGGGGCCATTGGTGTCTCCGGCGGAGGCGGCATTGGTGTCTCCGACGCCGGCACGGGAGCTTAATGTACCCGGGTGTACGCCGGCCGGCACCTCTGCAGCAAGCGGCCCCTCCGTCAACTGCACGCCCGCCGTTGGCAGTGCCTCGACATTAGCCGAGCTCGACGCCATCATCACGGTAACTAATTAAGCCTCTCTCGGCCGAGGACTTCATCTCCTTGCTTTTGACTGGGCATCCCTGACGCCCTACATATTTTCGCAGGGCGCCGCCGACGTTCCGTGCACTCTACTGCACTTCGTGAACAACGAGTTGGTCGATGTCGCCAAGGGCAAAATCGTTCAACCGGGCCAGCCCTTGTTCCACGGTACCCAGATGCCACCCAACTTGTTTAGGGTTCAACTGGTTCAGGTGCTGCCAGGCTGCGACGACGTGTTACCTCCGATTCGACCCGTCGGGGCCGACGATGATGACGTCATGACCCTCAGCGCCTGCCTGAGCTGGCCCCTGCTTTGGCCGAAGTGCCAGATTCGTTTGGGGGCGGGGGAAACCACACCAAAGACAACACCGCCAGTCGTGCCGGCGCCAAGTCGTCCCCATGGCAAGTCCGCCGCAACGGTGCCGGACATCCCTATGCCACTGGATCCAAACATGCATATGGCACAGGATCAGGACGACGACGACGATACATTTGCCAACGTCAATCATTACTTTGCCGATCATGGGTACGGTGACGACTTCATGGGGGCTCCTTCTCAAGAACCCAACCCAACAAAAGACGTGCGCGATCAAGCCGGTACCGCGGAGAAGCCAAGTTGCAACAGGCGTCGTCTGCCGTTCAGCTGTCAGGAGACGCCTCCAGCTGCCGATTTCACCGAGCCTCAGATAGGCGAGGTGCGAAATATGATCAGCCCCAACACACTAAAGAAGGCGGTCTCTGAGCAGAACTCGGTCCCAATTATGGAGATCAAGAAGAAGGCACGCAAAAGAAAAACTAACAAGGGTGCGAGCCAGCCGGCACCGAGTACGATCCGTGCTCAGGACGGGCCACCTTCACCTGAGGATGTAATGAGGAGGGTGCATGTGGCGGGTCGGCCGATGCTACCGACAAATATGCTCGATGCTGCAACCGGTGCCATGCGGAGTCTGCATGACAGTGTTCTTTCTTTGGAGAAGCGGCGTCTCACACAGAAGGATGTGGCGTACCCGGTTTTCGCGGCCAAGGTGCCGGAGGGCAAGGGCTTTGTGGATAACTCCATCGGGGGTACGATCGTGCTGCGGTTTGATGACATCCACGCTATGTTGAACCTTCATCCGCTGCACTACACCTTCGTTCGGCTATTTTCGCTGAGTATGGAGATGCGGATCATTCGCGACAAGACCCCGGACATCGTGATAGTCGACCCCTTCTACATGCGTGCCAAGATCTTGGGCAGCGCTGGGGACCGGCAAGTCGCGAGTTCTTACCTCGGAGGCGTCATTCTGGCAAACCGAGATAAGGATAACTTCCTCGTGCCTTACTTTCCCGAGTAAGTCCTCCGCCTCAACCGCCCCGTAACATATGAATTCTTAGATTTCGATCGTTCTTCTTTTAACATTCCGTGTTTTCTGCAGTGACACACAGTGCATGCTCATCCTACTAAGCCCCAAATATTCCATGGCCACGTATTTCGACCCGGACCATAAGTCGGCTGTAGACTACATAAATGTCAAGAAGGTTCTTGATGATGTTCTCGCCGGCTACGCCAAATCTAGAGGCACCTTCACCAGGACAACTCGTAAGTAGGGCAAGCACGTGTTCTCCCACAACACGACGTTCTGCTGCGTCAAGCAGCCGCCTGGCGGTCAGAAGGGTGCCTACTACGCCATCCATCACATGCGGGCGATCGTACGGGACCATCATCAACTTCTGCTACCGAGTAAGCTCAAAGATTGGGCCGCGCGCGTGTCGGCAATCCAGGACGCGGACATCAGACAAGATTTCTTTCGCATCCAGTCGGAGTTTGCGGAAATCATCCATCAAGATGTCCTTCGTACCTCGGGGCTGTTCTACCTCAGGAATCAACCGTCGAACAGTGACATCGACACAATGCTACAAATGCAGGCTGACAACGCCCGTGATTTCATGACTCCCACGATAGACGGCGGCTTCATCCACGCTCCGGTGCATTGAGTCGAGTCGAAAGCAGTGATGCTGTGTCTAGTTCTGAAACATCGATTGGCTCTTGTTGTAATTAAACTTTAATGAACATGTAGTATGTCTCTTTGGTTTCGAGAGTCGTTCAACATAGATGTAATCGATGCTATTAATGTCTTGCTTTTCTCTTTCGATCGTTCTGTTGCATACTTATATATTGCTTATGAATTGTCTGTGAATTGATACTAACGTTTCGTTTGGCTAGTGCATATATATAGCGATGCCGTCGTATGTCGTGTACAAGGGTAAGGTTCCCGGAGTCTACGACGACTGGGAGGAGTGTCGGAGACAGGTTCACCGATTCAGCGGTAACAGTTACAAAGGGTACACCACTAGGGCCGAGGCCGAATCTAGATACACCCGCTATCTAGCGGGAGAGGGGAGGGAGCGTTGGAGGAACCGGATGAAAACGAGTTTCATCGTGATGATGCTCATCGTGACGACCGCAGCTCTCTTCTATGTGATGGTAGTTTAGATGATCGATATCGACTTGTAATGCGAAGACAAACTCGCTACTCGCGATCTCGAGACTTGTAATATATTGTTCTATCTTTGTTCGGTCTTTTCAATTCGGAGACTAATATGATCGATGAATTGTATTCGGAGACTAATATGATGAATTGTATTCAGAGATTAATCTTCTATTGTATTCGATGAATGTGTTGTTGATGTGTGATGTCTATATTCTGTGCAATTATACATTTTGTAATCGGTGCAAAAAAAAAACAAAAAAATAATATTAAAAAAACCTAATATTCATACTAATGGCGCATCAGAGAAAAGTGCGCCATTAGTATGCCAAAGCATAGTAATGGCGCATTAACTGGCAGTGCGCCATTAGTATGCCAAAGCATAGTAATGGCGCATTGACACGCAGTGCGCCATTACTATGCGGATAATACTAATGGCGCATCATACTTAGTGCGCCATTAGTATGCCATAGCACCTGGCCCCTGGGAGGCATACTAATGGCGCACTAAGGTGCACACTAATGGCGCATCCAAGGTGCGCCATTAGTATACCAGATACTAATGGCGCACCGGAGGTGCGCCATTAGTATCAAATACTAATGGCGTGCTAGTAATGGCGCACCACTAATGCGCCATTAATGGCCAAATTAGGTGCGCCATTAATAGGCCTTTTCCTAGTAGTGGAGGGTGGGGGGCGCCCCCCCCCCTAGGGCACGCCCCCTGCCTCGTGGGCCCCTCGGTGCTCCACCGACGTATCCCCAGATCCTATATATTCACTTTCGGGGAGAAAAAAATCAGTGAGGAAGAATTATCACGTTTTACGATACGGAGCCGCCGCCAAGCCCTAATCTCTCTCGGGAGGGTTGATCTGGAGTCCGTTCGGGGCTCCGGAGAGTGGAGATCGTCGGCATCGTCATCATCAACCTTCCTCCGTCACCAATTCCATGATGCTCACCACTGGGCGTGAGTAATTCCATCGTAGGCTTGCTGGACGATGATGGGTTGGATGGGATCTATCATGTAATCGAGTTAGTTTTGTTAGGGTTTGGTCCCTAGTATCCACTATGTTCTGAGATTGATGTTGCTATGACTTTGCTATGCTTAATGCTTGTCACTAGGACCCGAGTGCCATGATTTCAGATCTGAACCTATTATGTTTTCATGAATATATGTGTGTTCTTGATCCTATCTTGCAAGTTATAGTCACCTACTATGTGTTATGATCCGGCAACCCCGAAGTGACAATAATCGGGACCACTCCCGGTGATGACCTTAGTTTGAGGAGTTCATGTATTCACTATGTGTTAATGCTTTGGTCCGGTACTCTATTAAAAGGAGGCCTTAATATCCCTTAGTTTCCAATAGGACCCCGCTGCCACGGGAGGGTAGGACTAAAGATGTCATGCATGTTCTTTTGCATAAGCACGTATGACTATATTCGGAATACATGCCTACATTGCATTGATGAACTGGAGCTAGTTCAGTGTCACCCTAGGTTATAACTTCTACATGATGAATTGCATCCGACCTAATTTCACATCACCGATCCAATGCCTACGAGCTTTTCATATATTGCTTGTTGCTTATTTACATTTCCGCCGCTACTATTACAAAAACTAAAAAAACACTACCGTTACTTTTATTGCCGCTACCGCCACTATCATATTACTTTGCACTAAACTACCTTGCTGCAGATACCAAGTTTCCACGTGTGGTTGAATTGACAACTCAGCTTCTAATACTTGAGAGTATTCTTTGGCTCCCCTTGTGTCGAATCAATAAATTTGGGTTGAATAATTTACCCTCGAAAACGGTTGCGATCCCCTACACTTGTGGGTTATCACTGTTCAAGTCTACGTGATTATATCTATAAATTCCCTGCTCATTATTGCATAATGACCCGGCCCTTGCGGGCTACACTGGTTGAAGTTTTTATGAGCATAAGGCAATTATAAGTCCTAGGTAGCTGCAAGCATGACAACCCGACACTTGGGGGCTACATAATATGGAGTATTCAATTTTTACTAGTGACTAGGATGAACAATCTGGATTTCTTCAAGGTTGCAACATTTATATTGAAACAAGTCTTAAGCAATCACTATGTTCTCTTCTTAAGACTTAGGGGCTACAGGTAATATGCATATAAAGGAGGAACATCTTCAAAGTCTCAGTTTCGGGCAAACCAGGAAGATTAATTGTGTAACCCAGTGTTGGCAACAATCATAACCCGGCGTCTATAAACAGTCATGACCCGGGATCATCAGTTTTTATAACCCGGCAATTTTGGCAGTTATAAACCGGCAGCTCTTTACCTTCAAGAAGGCTGGATATCAGTTGAATATTTCAAATACCAATATTTTTGTCAAGTAAGAGCATTGAAGGTCGAGTCAAATGGATTTTTGATTTCCAAAATTTCTTATGCAAGTAAGTTGATTATGAAGCTGGTCTGTTGACCCGGATTTTCTAGAAAAAGGAAAGGACAAGGACTTCAGGATGGTCAGGTGCCGGTTTACAAGAATTCTTAACCCGGAGCACAATCTGTCAAATTTGTTCTTGTGTTTATTTTGCAGCATAAGTTTACCATGGATAAATCCAAGCTAAACTAGGGGCTAATGTCGGGGATATACCCCGCAGTATGACCCGGCCGGAAATATGACCCGACCGGACTTGGCGGTTTACTTGAGACCCAGTTTACACTTGGCGATTCACTAGCGACCCGCCCTGACCAGACGGGTGACAAGCAACCTGCCTGAACATTAGGACTCACTGGTAACCCGGCGGGCGGCGGACGGATGACAAGGCCCAAGGCCCAGAAGGCCGGTTCATGTTATGGTGGGCCGGTTTATGAGGAAAGCACAAGGAATATTCTCCTACAAAGGAAGCAAGACTAGGACTCCACTAGTAATAGAGTAATCCTAATCTTACTATGACTAGTCATGTAACTCGCCCCTTCAACATATATAAGGATGGGCAGGGCTCCCCAAGAGGGAGAAGTAAGGAACAACAAATAATCTCTAGGGTTAGACACAAGAAGTAGAGCCGGCTTATGCGGCGACTCCATGAGGGTCATAATGAGATCTAGACTCAAATAGCATGTAGGGCTATTACCGGATGATGTTTCCCGGGGCCCGAAGCTGTCTAAATCCTTGTCTTGTGTTGCGTCTCTTGATTCCGCCCAACCCCTCTCAAGCTACTACATAGATGCGTTGGCCTCACGACTTCTAGGTGGCTTCTCACCCCTCGTTGGTTACCCCAAGTGGAAGGTTTGAGATGCAGTGTAGCAGAAGTTTTCCCTTGGCAATACCAAGGATCGTTTTCCCTGAGACTCCCAGTTTCAACAAGAAGGTGTCAACTGCTAACGGCGCCAGATATTAGCAATCAACGTGGACCTGCACACAGATACAAATAAGTTTGCTCCCAACGAGTACAGAGAGGTTGTCAATCCCTCCGGCCTTGTAGTTTACAAAGGATCAAACGCAAGTGATAATAGTGATAGGTATAATTGCAATAGTAAGTAAAAGCGGAAAAGTAAATAGCGGATGTGATCAATGATGGTAATATGGACCGGAGTCTCATGATGTTCACTAGTGATGTCTCTCTCCCAAAAGACGATAAAACAGCTATGTGAGGTAAACGAATTACAGCTGGGCAATTGACAGGACCATGTGCGCAAACCAATGCTGACTACATTGCAAGAAAGGTTGAGGCTCAAAGCATGGGCGGTACGCCGAGGTAAGTAGACCGAAATCCATCTGCATCTACTACTAATCATCCACCTTGAGATATCTATCCAGAACATCTCGCTGGTATTAAGTTGCGAGTCCCACCCATAGTGTAAACTCAAAGCAACAGACAACTGCATTAAAAGAACTTTGCGTAAAGTAAACAATCCTTGCACCCGCGGGCACAAGCACCGTTGTTTTCCCACTTGTGGCAACAGCACATCCCCTAGACTCATGTTTATGTCACTCAAACTAGTCATCGAGGGGCATGAACCCACAATCAAGCATAACGTTCCCTCTTGGAGTCACTACCTACTACTTGGCCAAAGCAATAAATAACAACGGAGAATATGCAAGAATTACTTACGAACATAAATATAAAAGAGGTGAATCAAATATATTACTCAAACACAATCTGAACATAATCTCATAATCCATCGGATCCCAGCAAACTCATCATAGCAACAGCATAAGGATTACATATGTGCCTCGATCATGTAGGGCAGCTCACGAGGACTAATTAATGAAGCACAAGAACGGGAGGAGAACATCACATAGCTACTGGTCATGGACCCATGGTCCAAGGGAGACTACTCACAATTCATCCGGGAAGCGTCCATGGTGGTGGAGAAGCTCCCGGTGGTGATCCTCCCCTCCGGCAGGGTGCCGGGAAGAGTTCTCCTGGTGCTCCCGATCTTGGAAGCGGCGGCGGCGGCAGAACAGAGAATAAATCGCGAAAAAGAGTTCCCGTCTCGAGGGTTTCGGGAGACGCTTTAAATATATGCCAAAGGGGGGCATCAGCGGAGCCTTGGGGGGCCCAGGCGCCCCCCCGGCGCGGCCCAGGGGGGGCGCGCCGCCAGGGCGCCTGGAGCCCTGGTGCCCCCCCCTGGCTGTACTTCGGGCGCACGGTAGCTTCTGGAACGCTGATTTTTTATATAATTTTTCTGGATTTTTCCTGGCAGTTCTCGTAATGTGAAAACCTGAAATACAAAAACAGCCGAAAACAGAAACTGGCACTGGGGTGCACTGAGTTAATAGGTTAGTCCAAATATGATCAAAAGTGTATGGAAGTGTATAAATAACATAGCAATATCAGCCAAAAGAGGCATGGAGCAAGCAGAAATTATAGATACGTTTTGGACGTATCAACATCCCCAAGCTTAATTCCTGCTCGTCCTCGAGTAGGTAAATGATAACAAGAATAATTTCTGTGGTGACATGCTATTAACCATATAGGACTTTTTCATAGTCATATGACAAAAGCTTACCGAGACAATGAATCTGTAGTAATTAAGTTGCCTCATGAGAAAATCACAAAGGACTGAAAGTTTTACAATATGATACTGAAACATCAAATAGATTTGTAATGAACATGATGTGCAAATATGATAAAGTGATATCTAGCTTGCCCCCTTTAGAGAAGCAAAACATAAATGCAGGGGCACCTCCAAGGTTTAAGTGATGACTAGATACAATGATTTCACAATAAACGATATCACAATCATGCAAAAGACAATGCTACTCTGGGACAATGCACATTACACTCAGAATGACAATCAAGCTCTCAGTAGTTGGTGCTTTAAAAGAAGGTGGAGACTCTCGAACCGTGGCTTTTGTTGGCAAGGTTGAAAACCCGTAATCGGAAACAAAGACAAAACATGTACCAGAGCTCTTGGTTTTAAAACAGAGGTAATAATTTTTTTTAGATCATGCATGTTTTGTCAACTAATGCTAGCAGACAACTCAATCACTTCTTGAGATGGACAAGTTTCGAGGAACGGCTCCCGAATGAGGACGATCACATCCTCTTAATCTCCTTTGTTTATCACTGCCAAAGTTTTCTGATTTCTCATGAACAAAGCGTGAAGGAGGGTTTGTTTGTTATATTATCTTTTTGAGCCGGGACACTCAATGCCAGTTCCTTCCCGTATTATGGGTTTGCACATTATACATGCAATCCCGGGGTGAAGCTTGTCCAACTTAAAAAGATCATGAATTAACTACTACTTCCTCATGAACTTACAACAGAGGCACAAAATAGGAATGCTTTTTCTTTGAAAAATTTCGAGGTGGCACATGCAAGTCTCCGTTAGGAATGGCAAGTAAATACCATGTAGGAAGGTATGGTGGACTCATATGGCATAACTGGATTAAAAGGATGTGGATGCACAAGCAGTCAGTCCGCTTAGTACATGTGTAGGTTAGCAAAAGACTGGGAGCGACCAACTAAGAGAGCAATGACGGTCATAATCATGCAGAGCGACAAAGCAACATTGAATCAGGCATGGAAGTTATATCGCTACTCAGAAATAAAAGATCATCAAGGCTTGACAGACTTTCTTTACAGTCTTAAATATGCGTGAGCATACGCCAAGTCAATCAAAATAAATTCTTTGAAGGAAGATACTACTAAACCATACCACATCATGGGCAAACAAATCATGTTGGTACTCTAATAACACATTTTGAACCCCCCCAACTATTTGGGACTAACCATAAGAAAACATGAACTACTAAGCGCCATCGTGCACGTAGCATCTTTATCATAGACATATCAACCAATGCAACGGAAGCAAACTCTCTTAATAAGATAAGCATGATGACGAAAGAGAGTTCAAGCAACCAACTAAACAAAAGCTCTTTGAAAAGATAAGCATGAATACTAAGAGCTAAGCATGATAGTAGCTATTGAAAGACAAAGAACACACACAGCATAGATAGACATGAAAATTCTATGTTATGTTCTAGGTAGAAGTGGAGCGTGTTTCTCTCCCACATAAAGAAAGCTGAGTTCCGACTCGTTATGAAAAGCTAAAGAAAACTAAAAACAAGACGCTCCAAGCATAGCACATAACACATGAAATGATTAAAATATAGTGGAACGAAAGACGAACTGATAATGTTGATGGAGAAGGGGATGCACGGGGGCATCCCCAAGCTTAGACTCTTGAGTCTCCTCGAATATTTCTTGGGGGTGCATGGGGGCATCCCCAAGCTTGAGCGTTTGACACTCCTGGATCTTTTTATCATCTTCCCTCGCACACTTGAAAACTCCCTTCATACATAACTCATCATAATCTGATTAGCGAGGTTAGTACCCATAATAAAATAATTGTACCTTGCTGGAAATAAAGATATTCTTGAAGGTCTACTGTTTCTCAAGATTGCCAAAAGGTTTTTGCAAAGAAAAAGCAAGCTCTAGGTTTGCAAAATGAAGGAAAGGCAAAACAGGACAGAATCTGGGAAAAACAGAACAGCAGGTAGTAAATGATTTGTTCGGGGCACTTCTGCAACTCTAATCAAAAAACTCAGAACAGGTGCACGAAAGACAATTATATATAGCACGCTGTCGAAAACATTCAGACCAAAAAGATGATCTGGTGATTTTATACGAATTTTTCAATCCAAGGACAGAATCTGTTTCCTGGACAGCACCTCACAACTTTTGAACTTTCTAGCAATCAGAGACTACACTTGGCACAAAATTGAAAAGAAAAGATACAATGATGATACTACTGTAGTAACAAACATCAAGACCACTAAAAACTGAAAGAACAAACTGAAAGCAAAGATAGCAAGGGTTGTCTCCCTAGAGCTCTTTCTTTATAGCCATAAAGATAGGCTTAAGACTTTAATGATGCTCTCGTAGGAATAAGAGTTGAAGAACAAAAGAGAGAATCAAGAAGCAAATACCAAACGCATTTAAGCCTAACATGCTTCCTATGCATAGGAATATTGCAATACAATAATTCATCGAAGCACAAAGCAATAAGCATAGGAAGACAAAACAAGTGCAGCTTCAAAACCTTCAACATAAAGATAGGGAACTTGATATTATTGAAATATCTATAAGCATATGTTCCCTTCTCATAATAATTTTCAGTGGGATCACGAATAAACTCAACAATATAAGCATCACATAAAGCATTGTTACCATGATCCACATGCAAAAAGGTATCATTACTCTTCATATAAGCAAAATCTTTCTTATTAGGAATAGTGAGAGTAAAGCAATCATAACCATCATGGTAATCATTGTATTTAGGAGGCATATCATAATCATAATAAATTTTATCCTCAATAGTAGGTGGACTGAAAACATCATATTCATCGTTGTAATCATATATAGGAAGCAAAGTATCATCAAAGTAAATTTTCTCTTCAAAAGTTGGGGGACTAAAAATATCATGTTCATCAAACGTGTCATCCCCAAGCTTAGAGCTTTCCATGTCATTAGCAATATTGATATTCGAAGAAAGCATACTAATAACATCACCACCATCATGATTGTTATGCAAATAATAAAGTTCCATATGTTTTTTAATTTTCTCTTCAAACACATCATGTCCCAAAGCAAGGTAGAGCTTATAAAGCTCTCTCATATTTTTGTTGTTTTCCATTAAGAAAAACTAGTGAAAAGACATAAAGAAAACTGAAAGGTAAACTAACAAGACTAAAAAGCAAAGATAAAAGATAGCGTGCAACTCCCCTATCTTGAAGAGCGGAGTCCCCGGCAACGGCACCAGAAATTGCTTTGCTAGGTGGCTTCTCACCCCTCGTTGGTTACCCCAAGTGGAAGGTTTGAGATGCAGTGTAGCAGAAGTTTTCCCTTGGCAATACCAAGGATCGTTTTCCCTGAGACTCCCAGTTTCAACAAGAAGGTGTCAACTGCTAACGGCACCAGATATTAGCAATCAACGTGGACCTGCACACATATACAAATAAGTTTGCTCCCAACGAGTACAGAGAGGTTGTCAATCCCTCCGGCCTTGTAGTTTACAAAGGATCAAACGCAAGTGATAATAGTGATAGGTATAATTGCAATAGTAAGTAAAAGCGGAAAAGTAAATAGCGGATGTGATCAATGATGGTAATATGGACCGGAGTCTCATGATGTTCACTAGTGATGTCTCTCTCCCAAAAGACGATAAAACAGCTATGTGAGGTATACGAATTACAGCTGGGCAATTGACAGGACCATGTGCGCAAACCAATGCTGACTACATTACAAGAAAGGTTGAGGCTCAAAGCATGGGCGGTACGCCGAGGTAAGTAGACCGAAATCCATCTGCATCTACTACTAATCATCCACCTTGAGATATCTATTCAGAACATCTCGCTGGTATTAAGTTGCGAGTCCCACCCATAGTGTAAACTCAAAGCAACAGACAACTGCATTAAAAGAGCTTTGCGTAAAGTAAACAATCCTTGCACCCGCGGGCACAAGCACCGTTGTTTTCCCCCTTGTGGCAACAGCACATCCCCTAGACTCATGTTTCTGTCACTCAAACTAGTCATCGAGGGGCATGAACCCACAATCAAGCATAACTTTCCCTCTTGGAGTCACTACCTACTACTTGGCCAAAGAAATAAATAACAACGGAGAACATGCAAGAATTACTTACGAACATAAATATAAAAGAGGTGAATCAAATATATTACTCAAACACAATCTGAACATTATCTCATAATCCATCGGATCCCAGCAAACTCATCATAGCAACAGCATAAGGATTACATATGTGCCTCGATCATGTAGGGCAGCTCACGAGGACTAATTGGTGAAGCACAAGAACGGGAGGAGAACATCACATAGCTACTGGTCATGGACCCATGGTCCAAGGGATACTACTCACAACTCATCCGAGAGGCGTCCATGGTGGTGGAGAAGCTCCCGGTGGTGATCCTCCCCTCCGGCAGGGTGCCGGGAAGAGTTCTCCTGGTGCTCCCGATCTTGGAAGCGGCGGCGGCGGCGGAACAGAGATGAGATCGCGAAAAAGAGTTCCCGTCTCGAGGGTTTCGGGAGATGCTTTAAATATATGCCAAAGGGGGGCATCAGCGGAGCCTCGGGGGGCCCAGGCGCCC
>LR738712.1:73663437-73684019 GCA_902687465.1 Secale cereale
CCCGGCGCGGCCTAGGGGGGCGCGCCGCCAGGGCGCGTGGAGCCTTGGTGCCCCCCCCCCGGCTGTACTTCGGGCGCACGGTAGCTTCTGGAACGCTGATTTTTTATATAATTTTTCTAGATTTTTCCTGGTAGTTCTCGTAATGTGAAAACCTGAAATACAAAAATAGCCGAAAACAGAAACTGGCACTGGGGTGCACTTAGTTAATAGGTTAGTCCAAATATGATCAAAAGTGTATGGAAGTGTATAAATAACATAGCAATATCACCCAAAAGAGGCATGGAGCAAGCAGAAATTATAGATACGTTTTGGACGTATCAACGACTAAGTCCTCACACTAGGACATCTGCCGTGACAAAACCACGACAACACTTGCTGATGAAGAGGCGTGATACATCTCCAACGTATCTATAATTTTTTATTGTTTCATGCTATTATATATTCTGTTTTGGATGTTTAATCGGCTTTATTATAAACTTTTATATTATTTTTGGGACTAACCTACTAACCCAAGGCCCAGTGCAAATTGCAATTTTTTTTGCCAATTTCAGTGTTTCACAGAAAATGGATATCAAACGGAGTCCAAACGGAATGAAACCTCCGGGAGAGTTATTTTTGGAACCGTATCTACCCAGAAGACTTGGAGTATATGCGAGGGAAGGAGAGAGGCGTCCACGATGGTCTAGGGCGCACCCCCCACCCTCGTGGGCCCCCTCTGGCTCCCTCGATGCCCTCCTTCCTCCTATATATATCCATGTACCTTGAAAACATCGAGGCAACAGAGAAAACCCTAATTCTACCGCCGCAACCTTCTGTTCCCGTGAGATCCCATCTTGGGGCCTGTTCCAGAGCTCCGCCGGAGGGGGGATCGATCATGGAGTGCTTCTACATCAACACCATAGCCTCACCAATGAGTTATGAGTAGTTTACCACAGACCTTCGGGTCCATAGTTATTATCTAGAAGGCTTGTTCTCTCTCTTTGGATCTCAATAAGAGGTTCTCCTCGATCTTCGAGGAGATCTATTCGATGTAATCTTTTTGCGGTGTGTTTGTCGAGATCCGATGAATTGTGGGTTTATGATCAAGATTATCTATGAAAATTATTGGATTCTTTTCTGAAATCTTTTATGCATGATTTAAATATCCTTGCAAGTCTCTTCGAATTTTCGGTTTGGTTTGGCCTACTAGATCTATATTTCTTGTAATGGGATAAGTGCTTGGCTTTGGGTTCAATCTTGCGGTGTCCTTTCCCAGTGATAGCAGGGGCAGCAAGGTACGTATTGTACTGTTGCCATCGAGGATAAAAAGATGGGGTTTGTATCATATTGCTTGAGTTTATCCCTCTACATCATGTCATCTTGCTTAAGGCGTTATTATGTTCGTATGAACTTAATACTCTAGATGCATGGTGGATAGCGGTCGATGTGTGGAGTAATAGTAGTAGATGCAGAATCATTTTGGTCTACTTGTCACGAACGTGATGCTTATATACAATGATCATGCCTAGAGATTCTCATAACTATGCGCTCTTCTATCAATTGCTCGACAGTAATTCGTTCACCCACCATAGAAATCTGCTATCATGAGAGAAGCCACTAGTGAAACCTATGGCCCCCGGGTCTATCTTCATCATATTAATCTTCCATCAACTATGTATCTTTACTTTACTTTTGTTTTGCAATCTTTACTTTTAATCTACATATCAAAAATACCAAAAAAATTATCTTATCATATCTATCAGATCTCACTCTCGTAAGTGACCGAGAAGGGATTGACAACCCCTTTTATCGTGTTGGCTGCGAGGTTCTTATTTGTTTGTGTAGGTACGAGGGACTCGTGCGTGGTCTCCTACTGGATTGATACCTTGGTTCTCAAAAACTGAGGGAAATACTTACGCTACTGTGCCGCATCACCCTTTTCTCTTCGAGGGAATACAACGCAAGCTCGAGAAGTAGCAATCACCCACTGTCAAATTGCGATAAAAGGCCTCAAACTCGGTCGGCCTAGGCTAAGCCAAGCTCCCATCAGACGGGATCTTGCACATGTCACAAAACTCAGTAAGTGGTATCCGATGATTTTCAGCATATAAATCAAATCTCACTTCAGGAGGATTATTTCTAGGCAGGAAAGTAAAACTTTGAACAAAGATGTTTGTGAGGATTTAGTGTTGGTCACACTCATGTGCGATGAAGTCCGTGAGGCCGGCATTCGCAACATATTGTTTGAACTCCTGCAGGATTCTAGCCTCTTCCAGGAACGGGGCGTGCGGCCATTCGCACGGTCGTACCTCTGCCAATCTTCGAGGGTGGAGATCACGGTCAGATGATTCCCCAATAACACCCTTGGAGTTCTTCCTAGAGCCAAACTTCCTGAAGATATTCATGTTCGCATACAATTTTTCCTATGAACAAAACTCTGAATTTTTAGTTCACAAAATTTTCTCAACAAAACTTCACAAAATTGCTAGCAACTACTCATATGGATACATAGAAGCCATATCAATCATTCGAACTACTTAGAACACTAAGAATTCAACATGCAAGCACAACTACAACAACACCAAGAGTAGCTAATTATTCAAAGTATATACCACTAAAACAAAAACTAATTGGACAAATGGTGGAGTCACATACCAAGCAAGAATCTGCCGAAATAGTTTCAGAAACGGAGCTTCGAGCAAACAGATTGAAATCTACAGGTTTGACCTCAAGAACATGGGAGAGATGGCAATGGAGATTTTTTTTGGAGGTAAGTGATGATGTAGGCTAAAGGGATAAGTGAGAGGGCCCACGTGGGGACCACAACCCACCAGGGCGCGCCTGGGGGTATTTGCGCGCCCAGGTGGGTTGTGCCCACCTGGTGCACCCCCCTCTGGTATTATTTGCACCAAAAATTTGGGAATATTTAGAAAAAATCGTATTAAATTTTCAGGGCATTCTGAGAACTTTTATTTTTGGGTCATTTTTTTATTGCACGGGAAATTCAGAAAACAGACTAAACATGGCATTTTATTTTATTTTACTAGTAAAAATAGAAAATAAAAAGTAGGGTCAGAAAGTCATGCTTACTAAATTCATCAACTTCATACTGCTCAAAAATGATTCATTAATAAGGTTGATCAGTTATTATTAACAACCACTTTCGATTAGCATGAAACTGAAGAACTTTCGTAAATTACTAAGTTACCTCAATGGGGATATGGATGTCCCCAACAATAAGCATTTCATATTTCTTTTTGACAATAGGTAGAGGTATTTGAAAACTTCCAATAGTGATTGTCAGTGATTTTTCAATAACATTAATACCATCCACTTGGAATTGTTTCTTCAGAAAGTTCACTGTGTGCTCATTACCATTGATATGAAAAGTGACCTTGTTTTTATTGCAATCAATAATAGCCCGTGCAGTATTTAAGAAGGGTCTACCGAGGATAATTGACATGTTTTCATCCTCGGGCATCTCAAGTATAACAAAGTCAGTCAAAATAGTAACATTAGCAAGAACAGCGGGCACATCCTCACAGATATCGATAGGTATGGCAGTTGATTTGTCAGCCATTTGCAAAGATATGTCAGTAGGTGTGAGTTTATTCAAATCAAGTCTTTTATATAAAGAGAAAATCATAACACTAACACCAGCTCCTAAATCACAAAAGGCAGTTTTCACATAATTCTTTTTTATAGAGCAAGGTATAGTTGGTATTAAAGGAACTACAAGTTTTTTAGGTACTCCTCCCTTAAAAGTATAATTAGCAAGCATGGTGGAGATTTCAGCATCGGATATTTTTCTCTTATTTGCGATGATGTCTTTCATATACTTTGCATAAGGAGGCATTTTCAAGATATCAGTCAAGTGAGTACGCAAAAAGACTGGCCTCAGCATTTTAGCAAAATGTTCAAATTCTTCATCATCATTCTTTTTAGTTGACTTGGGTGGAAAAGGCATAGGTTTTTGAACCCACGGTTCTCTTTCTTTACCGTGTTTTCTAGGAATAAAGTCTCTTTTATCATATCTTTTATTTTTAGGTTGTGGGCTATCAAGATCAACAGGTGGTTCTATCTCAACATCATTATCTGGTTCTTTTTCAATGTTTGTTTGTGCCTCTTCATGAACCTCATCATTATATTTTTCATTATCACCAGGTGAGTGTTCATTACCAATTGAGTTTCAGCATCAGAGATAGAAGTTTCATTATCCTTATCATGAGGTTTTTCTATTTCAGGTTCACTAGAAGTGTGCAAAGTCCTATCATTTTTCTTTTTCCTTCTTATTTTTAGAAGGACTAGGTGCATTAGTGTTGTTTCTTTGTGAGTCTTGTTCAATTAGTTTAGGGTGTCCCTCGGGATAAAGTGGTTCCTGAGTCATTTTACCTCCTCTAGTTGCAACTCTAACAGCAAAGTCATGCATATTATGATTCATTTCATCAAGTAATTCCCTTTCAGATTTAGCAACTTGTTCTAATTGAGTTTGAACCATAGAAGCATGTTTTCCAACACCTCTAACATCATTTGAAATTATAAATAACAAGTCACTCAAGCGAGCAATCATATCAGAATTGTATTTCAATTGTTTCATAACATTGGCATTGAAGTGATCTTGTTTTCTAATATAGTTTTCGAACTCATAAAGGCATTGGATAGGATGCATATTGTGAGGATTATCATTATCATTGAACTTCGTAAGAGAATTTACCTCTACCACCTTAGGCAGTGGTGGTGTATTAAGCCCACATATTTCTTCAATAGGAGGTAAATTTTTAAAATCCTCAGCTTTAATACCTTTTTCTTTCATAGATTTCTTTGCCTCTTGCATATCTTCAGGACTGAGATATAATATACCCCTCTTCTTCGGAGTGGGTTTAGCCGGTGGTTCAAGAAGAGTCCAATCATCATAATTTTTCAATATGTTATTCAATAATTCTTTAGCTTGAGCAAGAGTTCGTTCCCTGAAAACACAACCAACACAATTGTCTAGGAAGTCCCTAAAAGCATCGGTTAGTCCATTATAGAAGATATCAAATATTTCATTTTTCTTAAGAGGATGGTCAGGCAAACCATTAAGTAGCTAGAAAAGCCACCCCCAAGCTTGTGGGAGACTCTCTTCTTTAATTTGCACAAAGTTAAATATTTCTTGCAAGACAGCTTGTTTCTTATGAGTAGGAAAACATTTTTCAGAGAAGTATTAAATCATATCCTGGGGACTACGCACACATCCAGGAGCAAGAGTATTGTACCAAGCTTTAGCATCACCCTTTAATGAGAATGAGATTTTTTGATAATAAAGTAGTAACGATTTTTCTCATCATGAGTAAAAAGGGTGGCTATGTCATTTAGCTTAGTGAAATGTGCCACAATAGTTTTAGTTTCATAACCATAGAAAGGACTAGATTCAACCAAAGCGATTAACTCTGGGTCGAAAGAGAATTCATAATCCTTATCATAAATAAAGATAGGTGAAGTAGCATACTTAGGATCACATTTCATTCTAGCATTCAGAGATTTTCTTTATACTTGTGTAGTAATTTCCCTAGATCATCTCTATCATTACAAGCAAGAATATCTCTAGTTGCTTATTCACTCATAACATAACCTTCCGGTACCTTAGGCAATTCATATCTAGGAAGGCTAGTTTTAGCAGGTGTTTCAGGAGTTTCAGTTTCAAACTCATCATCAGATTCAACAACATCATGTTGTATTACTCTGGTGATTTGTTCATCAAGAAATTCACCAAGTGGCACATCATTATCATGCAAGGTACTAGCACATCATAAGTATCATTCATAGTAGAAGTAGCATCATCAATAACTTGTGACATATCAGAAGTAATAGCATGTTGAGGTGTTGCAAGTTTACTTATAACAGAAGGTGAATCTAAAGCAGATCTGGATGGCAGTTCCTTACCTCCCCTTGTCTTAGAGGGATAAATCTTAGTCTTAGCATCCTTTAGATTCTTCATAGTGATAAATTGATAATAATCCCAAGTGACTCAACAAATATAGCTATGCTCCCCGACAACGGTGCCAGAAAAAGGTCTTGATAACCCACAAGTATAGGGGATCACAACAGTTTTCGAGGGTAGAGTATTCAACACAAATTTATAGATTCGACACAAGGGGAGCCAAAGAATATTTGAAGGTATTGGCAGCTGAGTTGTCAATTCAACCACACCTGGAGATTAATTATCTGCAGCAAAGTGATCAGTAGCAAAGTAGTTTGATAGTTTTGATAGTAGTGACAGCAGCAATAGTAACAGTAACAGCGATAACAGTAATTTTGTAGCAAGTGTAACAGTAGAAGCACCAGTAGTAACTTAGCAAGATCAATATAGGACAAATACGTAGGCATTGGATCAGTGACTTGTTGGATGATATTCATCATGTGACAGCTATAACCTAGGGCGACATGGCACTAGCTCTAGTTCATCGATATAATGGAGGCATGTATTCCGTAAATAGTCATACGTGCTTTATTAAAAGAACTTGCATGAAATCTTTTGTCCTACCCTCCCATGGCAGCGGGGTCCATATTGGAAACTAAGGGATATTAAGGCCTCCTTTTAATAGAGAACCGAAACAAATAAGCATTAACACATAGTGAATACATGAACTCCTCAAACTACGCTCATCCCCGAGAGTGGGCCCGATTTTTGTCACTCCGGGGTTGTTGGATCATAACCGTAGTAGGTGACTATAAATTGCAAGATCGGATCTAAAACATGGATATAATGATGAATTCATAAACGGTTCAGATCTGGGTTCATGGCACCCGGGCCCAAAGTGACAAGCATTAAGCATAGCAAAGTCATAGCAACATCAATCTAAGAACATAGTGGGTACTAGGGATCGGGCCCTAACAAAACTATCTCGATTACATGATGAATCTCATCCAACTCCTCACCGACCAGCGAGCCTATGAAGGAATTACTCACTCCCGGTGGGGAGCATCATGGAATTGGCGATGGGATGGTTGGTGATGATGAAGAACGAAGATCCCCCTCTCCGGAGCTCCGAACGGACTCCAGATCTGGCCTCCCAAGGAAGAATAGGAGGTGACGGCGGCTCCGTCTCCTAGACCGTGATAATAATTTCTCCATGATTATTTTCTCCGAAAATAGGAATTTATAGTGTCAGGGTTGGCATCTGTGGGGCACCAGGTGGGTACAGCCCACCTGGGCGAGCCAGGAGAGGGGGCGCGCCCTGGTGGGTTGTGCCCACCCAGGGGCCCCTCTCTGGTGGGTCTTGGTGATAACCCAAAAGTGTAGGGGATCGCAATAGTTTTCGAGGGTAAAGTATTAAACCCAAATTTGTTGATTCGACACAAGGGGAGCCAAAGAATACTCTTAAGTATTAGCAGCTGAGTTTTCAATTCAACCACACCTGGAAACTTAGTATCTGCAGCAAGATAGTTTAGTAGCAAAGTAATATGATAGTGGCGGTAGCAGCGATAAAAGTAAAGGTAGTGTTTTTGTAGTTTTTGTGATAATAGCAACGGAAAAGTAATAAGCAACTAGCAATATAGGTAAAGCTCGTAGGCATTGGATCGGTGATCGGAAATTACCATCGGATGCAATTCATCATGTAGAAGTTATAACCTAGGGTGACAAAGAACTAGCTCCAGTTCATCAATGCAATGTAGGCATGTATTCCGAATATACTCATACGTGCTTATGGAAAAGAACTTGCATGACATCTTTTGTCCTACCCTCCTATGGCAGCGGGGTCCTATTGGAAACTAAGGGATATTAAGGCCTCCTTTTAATAGAGTACCAGACCAAAGCATTAGCACATAGTGAATACATGAACTCCTCAAACTATGGTCATCACTGGGAGTGGTCCCGATTATTGTCACTTAGGGGTTGTCGGATCATAACACATAGTAGGTGACTATAGACTTGCAAGATAGGATCAAGAACACACATATATTCATGGAAACATAATAGGTTCAGATCTGAAATCATGACACTCAGGCCCTAGTGACAAGCATTAAGCATAGCAAAGTCATAGCAACATCAATCTCAGAACATAGTGGATACTGGGGATCAAACCCTAACAAAACGAACTCGATTACATGATAGATCCCATCCAACCCATCACCGTCCAGGAAGCCTACGATGGAATTACTCACACACGGCGGTGAGCATCATGGAATTGGTGATGGAGGAAGGTTGATGATGACGATGGCGACGATCTCCACCCTCTGGAGCCCCGAACGGACTCCAGATCAGCCCTCTCAAGAGAGATTAGGGCTTGGCGGCGGCTCTATCTCATGAAACACGATAATTCTTTCTCCTTGATTTTTCTCTCCACGAAACTGAATATATAGGACCTGGGGTTACGTCGGTGGAGCATCGGGCGGCCCTCGAGGCCGGGGGCGCGTCCTGGGAAGGGGGGCGCGCCCCCACCCTCGAGGACAGGGTGTAGGCCCCCCGGTGCAGATCTTATTGCAGATATTTTTTTATATTTTCTTAAATAATTCTCTGTTGATTTTCAGGCGATTCCGTGAACTTTTTATTTCTGCACAAAAACAACACCATGGCAGTTCTGCTGAAAACAACGTCAGTCTGGGTTAGTTCCATTCAAATCATGTAAGTTAGAGTCCAAAACAAGGGCAAAAGTGTTTGGAAAAGTAGATACGTTGGAGACGTATGAACTCCCCCAAGCTTAAACCTTTGCTTTTCCTCAAGCAATTCAGTTGATAAACTGAAAGTGATAAAGAAAAACTTTGACAAACTGGGTTTGCTCTTGTTGTTGTAAATATGTAAGCTAGCATTTAGGTTTTCAACAAGATCATGAACTAACCACATTCACAATAACTTTCAGGTCTCAAGACTACTCACATCAATGGCATAATCAACTAGCGAGCAATAATAATAAACCTCGGATGACAACACTTCTCAAAACAATCATGATATGATATAACAGGATGGTATCTCGCTAGCCCTTTCTAAGACCGCAAAACATAAATGCAGAGCACCTTTAAAGATCAAGGACTGACTAGACATTGTAATTCATGGTAAAAGAGATCCAGTCATGATCATACTCAATGCAAATTAATAGTAATACATGCAACGACAAAGGTGCTCTCCTACTGGTGCTTTTTGATAAGAGGATGATGACTCTGCATAAAAGTAAATAGATAGGCCCTTCGCAGAGGGAAGCAGGGATTTGCTGAGGTGCCACAGCTCTATTTTTAAATAGAGATTGAATAACATTCTGAGCGGTATACTTTCATTGTCAACATAACAGCCAAGAATCTTGATATCTCCCATGCTACGCACATTATAGGCGGTTCCCAAACAGAATGGTAAAGTTTATACTCCCCCGACCACCAACAAGCACACTCCACGGCCAGCCAAATCCACGCGTTACCGTTCAAACAAGCAACAGCCCTGGGGGAGTTTTTTTTAATTATTATGATTTTGAGCATGGGACTAGGCATCCCGGTTACCAGCCATATTCTCGTGATTGATGAGCGGAGTCCACTCATCATGAGAATAACCCACCTAGCATGGAAGATATAGACATCCCTAGTTGATACATGAGTTGTTCGAGCATACAAAACATAATTACATTTGAAGGTTTAGATTTTGGCACATACAAATTTACTTGGAACGGCAGGTAAATACCGCATATAGGAAGGTATGGTGGACTCATATGGAACAACTTTTGGGTTTATGGAAGTGGATGCACAAGCAGTATTCCCGCTTAGTACAAGTGAAGGCTAGAAAGAGACTGGGAAGGGACCAGCTAGAGAGCAACAACGGTCATGAACATTCATTAAAATTAATCAACAATGAATGCAAGCATGAGTAGGATATAAATCACCATGAACATAAATATCGTGAAGGCTATGTTGATTTGTTTCAACTACATGCGTGAACATGTGCCAAGTCAAGTCACTTAAATCGTTCAGAGGAGGATACCACCCATCATACCACATCACAACCATTCTAATATCATGTTGGCACGCAAGATAGACCATTATAAACTCTCAGCTAATTAAGCATGGCATTAGCAGCTATGATCTCTAATTATCATTGCAAGCATGTTTCATTCATACCAAGCTGAATCAAGAACGACGAGCAATCATAGTTACAAAAACAAGAGAGGTCAAGTTCATACCAGCTTTTCTTATCTCAGTTAGTTCATCATATATCATCCTTATTGCCTGTCACTCGCACGACCGAACGGTGTGGAAAATAATAATAGTGCACGTGCATTGGACTAAGCTGGAATCTGCAGACATTTAATACAAGAGAGAAGACAAGGTAATATGGCTCAAGGTTAATTCAACAACAAATCATATGAGAGCCACTAAGCATTTTAATCATGGTCTTCTACTCTTAACCCCTAAAGAAAAGAAAAGAAACTATTTACACGGGAAAGCTCCCAACAAGCAAAAGAAGAACGGGAAATCTTTTTGGGTTTTCATTTTTAGTTACTACTACAGGCAAAGAAAGTAAACAAGCTGGAAGATACACTAATATTTTTTTTGTTTTTCTGGGTTTTTCTAGCACACAAGAAAAAGACTATGAAAAATAAATTGAAACTAAGCATGGATGGTACAGTGAAAGAGTGTGAGCACCGACAACTAGAATAAGTGTGAACATGAATGTAAGTCGGTGAGAAACACGTACTCCCCCAAGCTTAGGCTTTTGGCCTAAGTTGGTCTATGGCCACGGATTGAAGCCACTCCCTCCAGTGTACTGAGATGTGTCCTTTGGGCGCCACTGGTTGGCGAGCTCGTCCAGCTCCCACCCATAAACAGATTGACGGGAAGGATCAAGTGTTGGTTCTGGCTCAGGCTCTGAAGCTTGTGCCTGGCCTTGGTACTTGTAGAAGACATCTGAGGTGATGAGGAATACGCATGTAGACAGATCAAACAAAGAAGGTGCAGGCAAGGTAAAAATTTCACAGTATATTTCATCAAACCTCAATTTATAATGGACCTGCATATTTTTTTCTTTAACAATAAAGTCATGAGCTACCATGCTCTTGTAGTCTAGATAAACAGGGGCAAGCAATTTTTCTTCCTTCTCATGATGCCTAATAGGTATATTAAAATGTTCAGCAAGGCGAGAAGCAAAGATGCCTCCAAAGACGGGCCCTCTTGAGCGGTTAAGACTCAATCGTTTGGCAACGACGGCGCCCAAGCTAAAAGTTGTCTCACGAAACAAAGCATGGCGTAAAATGATAATATCAGGGACACTGAGATTTCCACTGTTCCCGCGACCAATTAAACACCTACTAGCAAATAAAGCAAAGTAGCGCAGAACAAGGAAGTGTATACTAGTAATTCTTGCCCCTACAACTTGTCTAGTTTCACCTACGGCTATCATATCAATAAACCCTTTGACGTCTTCATGACGTGGTTCATCTAGTCTACCTCCAAAGGGTACTTTGCATATTTCACAAAAATCTAACAGTGATATCTCCTTAACCACATCATATAAGCGAAACTCCACCGTAGGTGGTGCTTTCCAAGAATGAAAATGAAAGCTTTGCGTAAAAATATTGGTGAGTAAGAGATACTGGTCTTTTTGGTCGTTGAGGAAGTCGGTGAGGCCTGCATTATTCGCCATCCAATAAAAGTCTTCGTAAATACCGCGGACATCATGAAATCATTACAAGGCCATTCACATTGTCGAACTTCCGCCATGCGAGGAAGATGATACTTGGGCTTCTTATTTTCTTCTTTCTTCTTCTCCTGTGAGCTCTTGCTGGAAGAGCCCCTCAATAATCTTTTTAACATTTTCCTTTTCTGAACATTTCTGAAATTTTTTGTAACTCACAATAAAAGTTAACCAAACTCAACAAGATTGATAGCAACAACTCCTATAAGTGCCTAGAGGCTATATCATGCATTATAACTACTTGGGACCAAGAAAATTTGACATGCAAGCTCAAGAACAAGGTCACCACAGCAGCACAAATTTGCAACAAATAAAGCACTAGAACAAAAACTAATTGGACCAATGGAGGAGTCAAATACCAAGGAACAATCTCCCCAAACAGTTTGGTGAATGGTGCTTTGATCAAGGAGATCGAAAATGGCAGCAAAATGAGCTAGAACTCGGGTTTGAGCTGGTTGGGGATTTTTTTGGGAGGAAGAAGAAGAGTATAGGTGAAAGGATAAGTGGAGGGGGCCATGTGGGGCCCTCGAGGTAGGGGGCGCGCCCTGTGCCCTCGAGGCCACGTGCTGGCTCCCCTCGCTATGCGTTCAGTGCCATATTTTCTTAAATATTCTATAAAAAATCATATTTCATTTTCATGGCATTTGGAGAACTTTTATTTTTGAGATATTTTTTATTGCACAGACAAGTCTGGAAACAGACAGATAATTCTATTTTTGTTTTATTTAACCTAATTAACAGAAAATAAAAGGGGGTACAGAAGGTTTGTGCTATCTAGATTCACCTATCCCATGTTCATCAAAAGGAATCCATTAACAAGGTTGATCAGGTAATGTTAATAAACTCTTGCCGAGTAACATGAAACCGGAGAATTTTCGAATAACACTATGTTACCTCAGTGGGGATATGTATGTTCCCAACAATAAGTATGTCATATGCCTTCTTGATAGTGGGAATAGGAAACTCAAAACCTCCAATAGTGATAGTTGAAGCTTTTCCAGTATAATTGATACTGTGGACCTGAGGTTGTTTCCTCGGAAAATGTACCGTATGCTCATTACCATTGACATGAAAAGTGACATTGCCTTTGTTGCAATCAATAACAGCCCTTGCAGTATTCAAAAAAGTTCCTCCAAGAATAATAGACATATTATCGTCCTCGGGAATATCAAGTATAACAAAGTCCATTAAAATAGTAACATTTGCAACTACAACAGGCACATCCTCACAAATACCGACATGTATAGCAGTTGATTTATTGGCCATTTGCAAAGATATTTCAGCAGGTGTCAACTTACTCAAGTGAAGTCTACGATATAAAGAGAGAGGCAGAACACTAACACCGGCTCTAAGATCACACAAATCAGTTTTCACATAGTTTCTCTTAATGGAGCAAGGTATAGTAGGTACTCCTGGATCTCCTAATTTCTTAGGCATTCCACCCTCAAAAGTGTAATTGGCAAGCATGGTGGAGATTTCTACTTCAGGTATCTTTCTTTTGTTGGTAATAATATCTTTCATATACTTGGCATAAGGATTTGTTTTAAGCACATCAGTCAAACGCATATGCAAAAAGATAAGTCTAATCATTTCAGTGAAGCGCTCAAAATCCTTATCATCCCTTTTCTTGGATGGTTTCGGAGGAAAAGGCATGGGTTTCTGAACCCATGGTTCTCTTACCCTACCGTGCTTCCTAGCAACAAAGTCTCTCTTATCATAACGTTGATTCTTTGATTGTAGGTTATCAAGATCAATAGCGGGTTCAATCTCTACATCATTATCATTGGTAGGTTGAGCATCATCATGAACATCATCATTAATATTATCACTAGGTTCATGTTCGTTACCAGATTGTGTCTCGGCATCAGAAACAGATATATCATTGGGATTCTCAGGTGGGTGAGCTAGAGGTTCACTAGAAGCATGCAGAGTTCGATCATTTTTCATTTTCTTCTTTTTAGAAGAACTAGGTGCATCTAAATTAGCTCTTTGAGAATCTTTCTCAATTCTCTTAGGGTGGCCTTCAGGATACAGAGGTTCCTGAGTCATTTTACCACCTCTAGTAGCAACTCTAACAGCATAGTCATTATTCTTACTATTTAACTCATTGAGCAGATGTAATGCCCAGGATGGAGTTATACCTCCTACGTGTCGAGGCACGACTTAAAGGCATAAATCCATCCTAGAATGATCTCAAGTTTGGTAATCTTTGCACAACTCATGTAAAAGAGGGGATAGTAAACTGAAAATAGTTGGCTTACACTCGCCACGTCACAGAATTACAGTACAAGTCTCAAACATCATACATTAAGAGCACTACAACCCTCTAAGGACAAAAGCCAAAAGTCAAAGAACCAAACTCAGATAAATAAAACCACAGGCGGATCGAATCCTAGTAAGAGACTCCACTACTGATCGTCCGGGTAGCGCACGTAGTACCGACTACGCTCCTCGTCGTACTCCCAATCCAGCTCGGTGCCATCACCTGGATAGCTCATAGCTGGACCTGCATCTGGTGTGTGAAGTAACTATGAGCCACAGAGGACTCAGCAATCCCGTCTCCGGGTAACAAGACTATCAAAGCCTTTGGGTGAGGAAAAGGCTGAAGAAAAGAATAAGTCTGCAGCAGCAACTAGCATCTAGCTTACGCAAGTGAGAGCGAGAAGAGAAGGCCTCGGCGAGAAGTGATCACGAAGTGATCCTAGCTACAAGCTCCACAATCATAACCCCTCCGTGTTCAACTCCCGAATCCCTATTCGGAAACTGACAGTCACGGAACACACGCTGGTAGTGTATTAGTAACATTGTGTCAAGTTATCTACAACCGGAATTAACAAGCTCCCATCTGCCACATAACCGCGGGCACGGCTTTCGAAAGTTCAAACCCTGCAGGGGTGTTCCAACTTGACCCATTACAAGCCCACGATCCGCGGAGTCGCAACTCCAAAGTGGGAAGACCCGAGTATCCTCGGAATCCCGTGCTCAAGATATACCAAGCTAAGGTAAGGCTAATCCAGCAAATCCTCCCGGCGTGTCGACACCCTGATAGTAGCCGCGCGTATCTAAGTCTCAGGACACGACCGGACGGGCGATTCTACAGGTTTTTACCAAACCTCGAGTTTCCTTGAGGTGGCCCCGCAGACTCCCCGTTTCGGACCAACACTCATGTGGAGCACTGGCCCGGGGTTGTTGATTAAGAAAGAGGGTTAATTACTCCCTATGCATGTTTAGTTTGTTATTAGGCAAATAGTACCAATGTTGGGACTTGCTGGAAAAGACTTAGCACTTAGCGGTTTATCGAGGGGGTCCCATACACCCCAACCGTGTTAGGAACGCATAATCAAGGAACATAAAACCGGCTTATACGGATCCTAACGGCATGAGTGGAACAAATCACCAAGAAAAAGGCTTAGCCTTCCACCCTTGCCAATATACAGATGATTTCATTTTAAGCATTTATATAGTGTGATAAAACCCAACCAAACTTCAACATGAAGCAAGCATCTTCGATCTTCACCTGCAACTAGCAACGCTATAAGAAGGGTTGAGCGAAGCGTACTTAGCCAAGCAACGGTTTGCATAGGTAGGTTGGTTAAACAAGGCAATTGGTTACAAGTAGGAGGCTGACAAGAAGATCATGGGCATCGAGGCAAAACTATAGATCGAGACTACTAGCAATAGGCAAAGATAGTAATGTTATCGGGGTTCGGTCATCTTGCCTGAAGAGAAGTCGTTCGGATCGTAAGAAGGGTCCTCGTGCTCAACCTCGTTGGAAACCTCGTGCTCAACTTCGTACCCGGTCTCAGCTTCCGGCTCTAAACAAAACAATCACACCAAGCACCAATCAACAAGATGCAATGCGCACTCGAAAAACATGAATGCATGATGGATGCACTAAGGATGCACACGGAGCACGTAAAACATCACTCAAGCAAATCACCTCAAAACAAGATAACAAGCTGATATTAATAATCTACACAGAAAAACAACCAAGTTTGATATAAGATTCGCTGAAATCGGAGTTACGGGCTAAAAGTTATGCCCGAAACAAGATTTGAGCGAAAGCTGAAAATTACAGCAACATAGCATCTTCGGAGCTCAAAATAATTAAGCTACAGCACCCAAAAAGCATGGCAAAGGACATGAACACAAACTAGACATATAGTACAGCAACTATGTCCAAAGTGCACCCCCAACGGAGTCACGGATCAACAGCAATGATCTTGGACATATTGAACTTGACAATAAAATTCTGGCAGCAGAATTTTTATTGAAACTTTAGAGCAAAAGATAAACATGCTACAGCCACTCAAATGGACATGTGAGGACATGAATGGAAAGACAACAATATATACTACAAGGAACAATCAAAATCCACCCCAAAACTATCATGCTTTGTCCTAGAACATCACACGAACATGGCATCGGAACGTTACAGATTTCAGACTTAGTGAAAAAATCACTAAGTCCTAAAACAGCAATATCATCATAGCATATAAAAGAGCATGTTTAAGTCACCGAAACTAAACATGGCAAAGGGTAAGCACCTCATCAAAGTGCACATGAAGGTGATCCCGAAACACACAAGCATGCTTCATTGAGGTAAACACAATGATTGCAACGAGCTCATCAAGATGGCATTTCATAACAAGTGAAAACACATCATATGAACATGGCACTTTGCAACGATGATAACAAGGCAATAATAAATCTACCATGCAACCTATCACAAGCAACACGTAGTTCGTGGCAAGACGAACACGTGGACATGTCATTTGCATCATTTGGACAAACGAGCTAGAAGATATCACATGTCAAAGGTGGCACAAAAATAACACATAGCAGTAGTTTATATCATGATGCACTCTTGCAGCAGCAAAACAAGTGCCTAGATGATCTCTAACATGCATGACTACAACAGATAAAACGTAGAGCACATCTCCACGAACGTCTGGACATATCACACGCGCAAAACGGAGCAACAGGCACAAAGTTAGGGCAGGTCAAACTTAGCATTTCAGATTAACAGAACAGAGACTTAGTGAAAAAGAGGTCAACCTAAAACAGATCAGATCTGGAAACGAAGTGGGCCGGAGGCTGGGCAAGGCCCGGCGGAGGATCTGGGCCGGCGGCGGCGGATCCTGGCCCGGCGACTCGGTGCGGCCTGGTGCGGGGCGGCGGCCCGCGGGAGGAGGCCGCGGCCTGGGAGAGGCGACCGGCCTGCGGGGAGGCGGTGCTGGGCCGCTGGGCGCCCCGGCCCAGGCGAGCGGCGGCGGACGAAGGCGCGCAGGCGCCTGTCGACTGGAGGCTGGAGTGGGCCGCTGGGGGGCGGTGTACGGGCCTCGGCGCTCTCGGCTGGGAGGCGGCCCAGTCGCGGCGGGGTGGCGAAGGAGCTGGCAGAGGCCCGGCGAAGTGGGGACCGACCGGATGGAGTACGGGCCGGCGCGGGGAAGGTGCGGTGAGGCCTCGGGCCTCCTGGCGGCGACGGGAAACTGGCTGGGCGCCTCGAGGGCGTTGACCCTGGCGTCTAGATCGGATCTGGCGCCAGGGGCTTCGACCCAACGGGAACTGCGGCGGCGGGCTGCTTCGATGGATCCCCTCGGGATCCGGGAAGAAAAAAAATCTGTGGATCTGATTTGAACTGAAAGAAAAGGGGAAAAGAAAATAGTGGAGAAGGGGAAGAAGAAGGGGAAGCCAAAATAGACCTAGGGGGGTCTATATATAGCAGTTTTTAGGGTTAGGAGGGAGTTTAGGGGCGCTAGGAGCCCTCCGATCGCGATCCGACGGATCCGATCGCGGGGATAGATTTTTTTAAGGTCTAGGAAAAGAAGTAGACTGCAGCAGGGGTGTTTCCGGGACACGAAGTGAAGGCACATCGAACCCACACGAGCAACGGATAGGAAAGTCAACGGAGTCCAAACGAGATGAGATTTGAGAGGCGGGTTGCACACAACAAAACAACAACACACAAAACAACCTCGCGGCACACCGGTAACGTTACACGCCCGAACACCAAAGTAGGCCTACGGGACGTCACGGACACGTGAGGGAGCTCCGGAACGCGAAACGGACAACGGAAAGAAACACGCGGAACCGGATGCAACCGACAACACAAAAGCAATGCAATGCACATGTCTACATGATATGAATGAATGCCACACACTCACACAACAAAACGACGAAAACCCGAAAGAGAAAGAACCCGGAATGGAAATAGATGAAGCCGGAGATATATTATATACCCAAAAGGGAAGGTATTACATCCGGGGCATTACAGCAGATCATTCTGAGCCTTAAGTACTTGTTCTACTTGAGTGGTGACCATGGAAGCATGTATACTAATGAGTTTCAGTTCATCTTTAGCACTAGACAGATAATCACTCAAGCGCTCAATCGTATGAGCATTGTGTTGTAATTGTCTACCAACATAAGCATTAAAGTTTTCTTGTTTCACAATAAAATTGTCAAACTCATCTAAGCATTGGCTAGCAAACTTATAACGAGGAATATCACCTTCATCAAATCTATAAAGAGAATTTACCCTTACTACTTGTGTCGGGTTATCAAGAACATGTATTTCTTCAATAGGCGGTAAATTCTTAACATCTTCAGCTTTAATACCATTTTCTTTCATAGATTTCTTTGCCTCTTGCATGTCTTCAGGACTGAGAAATAGAACACCTCTTTTCTTCAGAGTTAGCTTAGGGGCTGGTTCAGGAACTGTCCAATTATTTTCATTGGCTAGCGTATTATTCAACAGTAATTCAGCTTGTTCCACTGTTTTTTCCCTGAAAACACAACCAGCACAACTATCCAGGTGGTCTCTGGAAGCATCGGTTAGTCCATTATAAAAGACATCAAGTATATCATGCATCTCAAGAGGATGATCAGGCAAAGCATTAAGTAACTGGAGAAGCCTCCCCCAAGCTTGTGGGAGACTCTCTTCTTCAGTTTGAGCAAAGTTATATATTTCCCGTAAGGAAGCTTGTTTCTTATGAGGGGGAAAATATTTAGTAGCGAAATAATACATCATATCCTGGGGACTACGCACACAACCAGGATCAAGAGAACTAAACCAAGTCTTAGCATCACCCTTTAACGAGAACGGAAACAACTTAAGGATATAGTAGTAGCAAATCTTTTCATCATTGGTAAACAGGGTGGCTATATCATTCAACTTGGTAAGATGTGCCACAACAGTTTCAGACTCATAGCCATGGAAAGGATCAGATTCAACCAAAGTAATTAACTCAGGATCAACAGAGAATTCATAATCCTTATCAGTGACACAAATAGGTGAAGTAGCAAAAGCAGGGTCATGTTTCATTCTAGCATTCAAGGACTTTTCTTTCAGCTTAGCTAATAACTTCTTAAGATCATATCTATCATTGCAAGCAAGAAAGACTCTAGCAGTTTCTTCATCCATAACATAACCCTCAGGCACAATAAGCAATTCATATCTATTGGGATTAGTTTCATCATCACTTTCATAAATATCATCAACATTTGCACTCTCCCTAACCTTAGCAATTATTTTATCTAGAAATTCACCTAGTGGCATAGTATCAGGCATAGAGATAGTTTCATCATACATAGCAGAAGTAGCATCATCAAGAACATACGACATATCACATTCAATAGCAGGAGTAGGTGTCGCAAGTTTACTCATAACAGAAGGAGAATCTAGTGCAGAGCTAGATGGCAGTTCCTTACCTCCCCTCGTAGTTGAGGGTAAGATCTTGGATTTTGAGTCCTTCAAATTCTTCATAGTGATAAGCAGATATAAATCCCAAGTGACTTAAAGAATAGAGCTATGCTCCCCAGCAACGACACCAGAAAATAGTCTTGATAACCCACAAGTGTAGGGGATCGCAACAGTTTTCGAGGGTAAAGTATTAAACCCAAATTTGTTGATTCAACACAAGGGGAGCCAAAGAATACTCTTAAGTATTAGCAGCTGATTTGTCAATTCAACCACACCTGGAAACTTAGTATCTGCAGCAAGATAGTTTAGTAGCAAAGTAATATGGTAGTGGCGGTAGCAGCGATAAAAGTAAAGATAGTGTTTTTGTAGTTTTTGTGATAATAGCAACGGGAAAGTAAATAAGCAACTAGCAATATAGGTAAAGCTCGTAGGCATTGGATCGGTGATGGGAAATTACGTCGGATGCAATTCATCATGTAGAAGTTATAACCTAGGGTGACACAGAACTAGCTCCAGTTCATCAATGCAATGTAGGCAGGTATTCCGAATATAGTCATACGTGCTTATGGAAAAGAACTTGCATGACATATTTTGTCCTACCCTCTCGTGGCAGCGGGGTCCTATTGGAAACTAAGGGATATTAAGGCCTCCTTTTAATAGAGTACCGGACCAAAGCATTAACACATAGTGAATACATGAACTCCTCAAATTATGGTCATCACCGGGAGTGGTCCCGATTATTGTCACTTCGGGGTTGCCGGATCATAACACATAGTAGGTGATTATAGACTTGCAAGATAGTATCAAGAACACACATATATTCATGGAAACATAATTGGTTCAGATCTGAAATCATGGGACTCGGGCCCTACTGACAAGCATTAAGCATAGCAAAGTCATAGCAACATCAATCTCAGAACATAGTGGATACTAGGGATCAAACCCTAACAAAACTAACTCGATTACATGATATATCCCATCTAACCCATCATCGTCCAGCTAGCCTACGAAGTAATTACTCACACATGGCGGTGAGCATCATGGAATTGGTGATGGAGGAAGATTGATGATGACGATGGCGACGATCTCCACGCTCCGGAGCCCCGAAACGACTCCAGATCAGCCCTCCCGAGAGAGATTAGGGCTTGGCGGCAGCTTCGTCTCGTGAAACGCGACAATTTTTCTGAAGGCAGGGGGCACGCCCTGGGAAGGGGGGCGCGCCCCCCACCCTCGAGGACAGGGTGT
>LR738712.1:73684138-73736329 GCA_902687465.1 Secale cereale
CCCCCCCCCCCCCCCCCCGGTGCATATCTTCTTCTAGATATTTTTTATATTTTCTGAAATAATTCTCCGTTGATTTTCAGGCGATTCCGAGAACTTTTTATTTCTGCACAAAAACAACACCATGGCAGTTCTGCTGAAAACAGCGTCAGTCCCGGTTAGTTCCATTCAAATCATGCAAGTTAGAGTCCAAAACAAGGGCAAAATTGTTTGGAAATGTAGATACGTTGGAGACGTATCACTTGGCTCCAGTAATTCTCTTTTATTCCATAAAAAATCCTCGGAAAGTTTCGTTTCATTCCGAGAACTTTTATTTCTACACAAAAACAACACCATGGTAGTTCTGCTGAAAACAACGTTAGTCCGGGGTTAGTTTCATTCAAATCATGCAAATTAGAGTCCAAAACAAGAGGAAAAGCGTGAGAAAAAGTAGATACGTTGGAGACGTATCACGATCTTAGGCAAGATGACTGTTACCTTGGATCTCACTATCATCTTTGCTATGCAAGTTGTCTGTATGCTATCGCTATGTCGCGTTAACCACCAATTGTTTATAAAGCCTCCCAATATGGCATGAAATAGCCTCTATCCCTTTTTCACCATCCCGGCAAACCGTTGTTTGGCTATGTTACCGGTTCGCTCATCCCCTCTTATAGCGTTGCTAGTTGTAGGTGCAGGTGCAGTTGTAGTTTGTTCCAGGTTGCGACATGGATATCATGGGATATCACTATATCTCTTATTTAATTAATGCACATATATACTTGGTAAAGGGTGGAAGGCTCGACCTCTTGCTTGATGTTTTGTTCCACTCTTGTCACCCTAGTTTTCGTCATACTGGTGTTATGTTCCTTGATATGCATTCCTAACACCGTCGCGGTTTATGGGACCCCCTTGATTCTTCGCCTAAAGTAAAGCTTTTCCAAGGAGATACAGCTTTGGGTTTACCATTTGCCTAATAACAACTAAAACTTGCATAGGGACTTACCGGTACCCGAGGATTCTTAATCAACAATCTCGGGCCAGTGCTCGACTTGAGTGTTGGTCCACCTACCTTGCAGTCGATGGTGTTGCCTCAGGGCAACTCGAGGTCTTTTGACTATTGTCCACTTCGCATAGACAGATGAGTCTGTGGATAGAAAGGACGTGGATCTGGACACGGATCTGACTCACCGGGAGATCTCCTAGGGACAGTTTTCCTTTCTTCGAGGAACTTGTGCACCGAGATTCCGAGGACACTCGGGTTGTCCCTAAATGGAAGATTTTCCTCCGTGGATCATGAGAGTTTGTGATGGACTAAGTTGGGACACCCCTCCAGGGTTAAATTTTATCAAAAGCCATGCCCGCGGTTATGTGGCAGATTGGAAATTTATGATATCCGGTTGTAGAGAACTTCACACTAAACCCGAAATAAAATACACCAACCACGTGTGTAACCGTGACCGTCTCTTTTCAAGCGAGTTTGAGAAGAGAACACGATGGGGTTATGTTTGACTCGTAAGTAGTTCAGGATCACTTCTTGATCGTTACTAGTTTGCGACTGTTACGCGTAGAGTCTCTTCTTATTCTTGTGCTCGTAAGTTGGCCACCTTACAAATGCTTATTCGCTTTCTACAACCTCACCACTTATCCTTTCCATACCCATTAAGCTTTGCTAGTCTTGATACCCATGGTAATGGGATTGCCAAGTCCTCGGGGCTTACAGATTACTACAACAATAGTTGCAGGTACAGGTAATGTGATGATTTGACGTGAGAGAGATGCTTGCTTAATTGGAGTTCTTCTGCTTCTTCTTTCGATCAAGGGATAGGTTTCGTGTTGGGATCCTTGGATTAGTAGGGTGGATGTCATTCTTATTTTCGTTTGATTTCATCTGTAGTCGGATCCTGCTCTTCCGTATGATGATTGCTATGTATTGTTGTATTCATGTTGTAGCTTGTCGCGAGTGTAACCCTTTATCTGGTATTCTCATCTATTCAGTACATGGTATGTTGTAATGGTATCCACCTTGCTAAGCGCTCGAAATGCGGATGTGCCCCAATCATGATTTCATCACGTGATCGGGATAGAATCGCATCTTGGGTGCTACAACATGACATGCATGTAGTATTGCTATTAAGGATAAAAAAGATGGGGTCTATTCCTACATGAATAGATCTTGTCTACATCATGTCATCATTCTTAAGGCAGTACTTTGTTTCTTCATGAACTTAATACACTAGATGCATGCTGGATGGCGGTCTATGTGTGGAGTAATAGTAGTAGCTGTAGGCAGGAGTCGATTTACTAATCTTGGACATGATGCCTATATACATGGTCATTGTCTTGGATATCATCATAATTATTTGCTTTTCTATCAATTTCCCAACAATAATTTGTCTACCAACTGTATGCTATTTTCTCGAGAGAAGCCACTAGTGAAACCTACATCCCACGGGTCTATTTCTCATTATATACTTTCAAATCTATATTCCTATTTGTCTTTTCAATTTATTTGGTTCTTTTATTTTAGATCTTTATTATAAAAAATCCAAAAATATCCTATTGAGTTTTGTTTGCTTTTATTTTATTTATCTGTTTGGTTTTTGGTTTTCTTGTTGTTTTCCAATAAATACACAATTATGCCTCTGAATAGATTTGTTTTCGCGATTTCAATTAGTGTTTGTGCCAAGCAAAGACTTTGGGATGATTTAGTTGATAGTTGATTTGATTGCGTTGACAATCAGAAACTTTCATGTCCAGTAGTAGAATTCTTTGCGATTACTGGAGCATGATAAATTCTTGAATTTTTTATACGTTATTAATATAAAATTCCCCATGTTGTCCTAATGTTTCAGAATTTTTTGAGTTGCAAAGGTATGATGATAATTCGCATCTTTATAAACTATTCTGTTTTTGACAGATTCGGTTTTCTTTGTATTATGTGCTTATTTTGATGAATCTATGGATTATATTGAGGGGTACAAGCCATTGTAAAGTTGGAATATGGTAGATATAATGCAATAACAAAATATGAATAGATTTTCTATGGTACTTAAAGTAAGATTAGTTTTGTTATACTAACGAATCTCATGAGGTTTTTGTTGAGTTTTGTGTGATTGAAGTTTTCAAGTTTTGGGTGAGATCACGATGGATGAAGGAATAAGGAGTGAAAAAATCCTAAGATTGGGGATTCCCATGGCACTCCAAGGTAATATTCAATGAGTACCAAGCAGCTAAGCTTGGGGATGCCCCGAAGGCATCCCCTCTTTCTTCTAACGACCATCAGTAATTTTACTTGGAGATATATTTTATTCGTCACATATCATGAGTTTTTCTTGGAGCGTCTTGTATTATATGAGTCTTTGCTTGCTTTGTTTGTTAGTTTGTCACGATCATCCTTGCTGGACACACTTATTTGAGAGAGCCATAATTATGCTATGATTCGTTAGAATCTCTCTCTTCGCTTCACTTAAATATTTTGAGAGCTATGGAATTGCTCTAGTGCTTCGCTTATATGTTTTTGAGCCCGGTGGTGCTGTTATTTGAAGAAATATCATCTCATTCTTCACTTAGATTATTTTGAGAGTTAGTAGAAATCTTGAAAAAATCCTATCTTGCTTCACTTATATTATTTTGAGAGTTGAAACTTTGAAGAAATTTGTGCTCTGGTTCTTCACTCAAATTTGTTTGAGAGCTTGTTATTTGCAATTGCAATTTGCTTTAAAAGAATTTGGTCCCAAAGTGATAGATATTCAGAGTGGATATAATAAAAACTTTCATGAAGACCATTGGACATTAAACTTGATACCTTGCAATAGTTTTGTGATATGAAGATAGTAATATGTGAGTTATGTTGATGAGTAGTTATGCTTTAGTAAGAATATTGGTGTTAAGGTTTGTGATTCCCTATGCATGCAAGTTAATTCCATAATTATGTAATGAATTTACATCCTACTTGTGTTGCATTATTCGGTGTTAGTTATGTTTAATGTACGTTTATGATGGTTTTCATTCCTTGGTTGGTTACTTCTCAATCTATTTGCTAGCCTTCGCTTGTACTAAGCGGGAATGATGCTTGTGCATCGAAATCCTTAAACCCAAGTTGTGACAAGTGAATCCACCATACCTACCTATATGCGGTATTTCCATGTCGTTCCAAGTAAATTTGTATGTGCCAACTCTAATTTTCAAAATAAACTTCTCTTTTGTGTGCCCATACCGTTCATGAAGCTGCGAGGGTGGCTGATATTTTCCATGCTAAATAGGTTAGTCTCAAGATGAGTGTTTATTCACTTGTCATTGCATGAGAGTGTGGCGTTAATAGGTTTGCCGAGTCCCGAAATGCAAAGAAATTTACTTTACGTTATCAAATAATAAATTCCTTAGTATGTTTTGGTATGAAAACCACCCGTGGATACGGCTAGCCATGGATTGTGGAATAATGGTGGAAAAAGGAATAAAATTTATTTTATGTTTGGGAACCGGCTATGATTTATTTAGCATGGAAGATATTTGTAACTTTTAGTCATTTCCGTTGACAGGAAAAGCATGCCACCCAAAAGAATTTTATCTCTCAATTTAAACTTTGAGCTCTAGCACCTCTACAAATCTCTACTTCCCATTGCGAAGGGCCTATCTATTTACTTTTTTGCAATTTTTATTTTTATCGAGTCTCCATCTTCTCTTACAAAGCAACAACTACGGAACACTATTATCATAATTGAGCATTGGTTGTAGCTAATATTTGAGTGTGCTTCATGAATGGATCAATGATTGAGCATAATGGGCTAGGGATAACTCTCTTTAGCGTTGATATTTTGAAAGACATGGTTGCTTGTTGATATGCTTGAGTATTAAAGTTTTCATGTCAAATTATAGGCTATTGCTTTGAATCATCTAAAAGTCCATATGTCCATGCTACAAAGAAATGAATATGATGAACACGTTTGGCGGCATTTGTACATCTCCAACGTATCTATAATTTGTTATTGTTCCATGCTATTATATTACCTATCTTGGTTGTTTTATATGCATTAATATGCTATTTTATATGATTTTGGGGACTAATCTATTAACCTAGAGCCCAGTGCCAGTTTCTATTTTTCCTTGTTTTTGAGTTTCGCAGAAAAGGAATATCAAACGGAGTCCAAACGGAATGAAACTTTACGAGGATTTTTCTTGGACCAGAAGACATTAGATGGACTTGGAGTACATGCCAGGGGGGCTGCGAGGAGGCCACAAGGGTGGAGGGCGCTCCTAGGGGGGTAGGGCACACCCCTACCTTGTGGGCCCCTCGCACCTCCTCTGACCGACCTCTTTCGCCTATAAATTCCCAAATATTCCAGAAACCTTAGGAGAGCGATCAAAACCACTTTTCCGCCATCGCAACTCTCTATTCTCGCGAGTTCCCATCTGGAGGCCTTTTCCGGTACTTCGTCGGAGGGGGAATCAACCACGGAGGGCATCTACATCAGCACCATTGCCCTTTCCGATGAAGTGTGAGTAGTTTACCACAGACCTACGGGTCCATAGCTAGTAGCTGGCTGGCTTCTTCTCTCTCGTTGTTCTTCAATACCATGTTCTCCTCGTTGTTCTTGGAGATCTATCCAATGTAATCTTCTTTTGCGGTGTCTTTGTCAAGATTCGATGAATTGTGGGTTTATGATCAGATTATCTATGAATAAAATTTGAGTCTTCTCTGAATTCTTATACGCATGTGATATCTTAGTAATTCTCTTCGAACTATCGGTTTGGTTTGGCCAACTAGATTGGTTTTTCTTGCAATGGGAGAAGTGCTTTGCTTTGGGTTCAATCTTGCGGTGCTCAATCCCAGTGACAGAAAGGGAAATGACATGTATTGTATTGTTGCCATTGAGTATAAAAATATGGGGTTTTCATCATATTTGTTGAGTTAATTCCTCTACATCATGTCATCTTACCTAATGTGTTACTCTATTTTTATGAACTTAATACACTAGATGCATGCTGGATAGGGGTCGATGTGTGGAGTAATAGTAGTAGATGCAGGCAGGAGTCGGTCTACTTGTCACAGATGTGATGCCTATATTCATGATCATTGCCATAGATATCATTAGAATTATTCGTGTTTTTATCAATTGCTTGACAGTAATTTGTTGACCCACCATAATACTTGCTATCATGAGAGAAGCCTCTAGTGAAACCTATGGCCCCAGGGTCTCTTACACATCTTACAAGTTTCCTATCTACTATTTTGCAATTGTTTACTTTTCAATCTATAAACCAAAAACCCAAAAATATTTACTTTACTTGTTCATCTATCTCTATCGGATCTCACTTTTGCAAATAACCTAGAAGGGATTGATAACCCCTTTATAGCGTTGGGTGCAAGTTGTTTGATTGTTTGTGTAGGTATTTGGTGACTTGTGTGTGATCTCCTACTGGATTGATACCTTGGTTCTCAAAAACTGGGGGAAATACTTACTTCACTCTTGCTGCATCCCCTTTCCACTTTAAGGATAACACCACGCACCTCAGGAAAGTAGCGAGGAAGCAAAAGATTTCTGGCACTGTTGCCGGGGAGATCTATGCCAAGTTAAGACCCACCAAGTACCCTTCCTTAAACTCTCATCTCTCGCATTTACATTATTTTCCATTCGCCTCTCATTTTCCTCTCCCCCACTTCTAAACGATTTTCGAAAGATTTGCCTTTGCCTCTTTTTCGCCCTTCTTTCGTTCAGCTTCTTCGTCCGTTGGTTGACATCATGTCTGAATTTGAGGGTGTTGCAATGGGTAGCAATGATAGCAACGATGGAGGAAGCCTTGATGATTCTTCTAATAATCATAAAGAACCTACCATCTTGCATACTAAAAAAACTCCGCATAGGCAGTGGCAACATTATTGGGAAGGGGGTTATTCAAGACTTTTTCACTTATGCAGGATCGCTCCCTACGTTGGGAGGATCTATTTTGCATAAAACTAATAGCCTCGCGGATGCTATTTCTTTGCTTATAGTTGAACTCTAAAGACAATTTATTCATATGCACCCTTGCATACAAAACATTTTCCTAGAATTTTCGAATATTGAGCATTCTTCTGTCAAACGCGCCGCTACTATATTCCTAGCTCATGAGTTTAGATTTATTATGAAAGAAGCTAGTGAAATTTTTTGCACATTATAAAGTAGACGGTGGATGCCCCCCCCAATAGAAAGCATCATCTTTAATCAAGAGGACATAATGCGTTTGCGATCTCTTGATCATGTTGCTTACAATGAAAATTTGAGAGAAAAAAAGTCCCTACGAAGTTTTGATCGATAAGATTTCCGAACTTAATGATGATTTTGCTATCCAAAACAATGGATTGGTATTCTTCCTTGGAAATAGGCTCAAGACTTTTTGCCAAAATAATGCTTATAATGACGAGTTAGTCATACAATACAAATGGCCGAAGGAGTAACCAATTCCTCTCGAGATCGATCTTGAGGATTCTTATCGTATTAAATTTAGCCCTTTTGATTATTTTTGCTTGCCTCAAAGAAAACTTGATGTTGAGCGAAGGGAATAAGAGATGAGTTTTCGAGAGAATACCTAGATCTATTTGCGTTTTTATGCCTAGCTAAGGGCGTTAAACAATAGCACTTGTTGGGAGGCAACCCAATTTTATTTTTGTTCTTGCTTTTTTGTTCTTGTTTTGCCTTGAGTTTTTCATGTAGCCTCTGGTTAGAGAAGTTTTATAAAGTTTTTATTAGTGTTTGTTCCAAGTAAGACCTTTGGGATGATTTGGAAGATAGTAGATTGGTTTTTCTGAAGAAAAAAAACTTTTGCGCCCAGTGTTAGATTTTATTCTGATTACTGGAACGCGATAAAATCCTGATTTTTTTGGGGTCTCTGATCTATAAATTACCCACGTCTCCTAATTTTTCAGAATTTCTAGAGCTACAGAAGTATTACTACAATTCGCATCTTTATAGACTACCTTGTTTAAGATAGATTCGTATTTCTTGTGTTGTTTACTTGTTTTGATGCTTATATGGCTAGTATCAGGGGCTATGAATGATACGTCCGAAACGTATCTATAATTTATGCTTGCTTCATGCCACTTTTTGGTGATATTGCTATGATATTTATACACTTCCATACACTTTTGATCATATTTGGACTAACTTACTAATCCAGTGCACCCCAGTGCCAGTTTATGTTTTCGGCTGTTTTTGTATTTCAGGTTTTCACGTTTCGAGAACTGCCCAGAAAAATCCAGAAAAAATATATAAAAAATCAGTGTATCGGGAACGACACTGCTTCCGAAGGGGAGCCTGGGGGGCCACAGGGGCCCCAGGCGCCCTGTGGGCGCGCCCCCCCTGGGCCGCGCCGGGGGGCGCCTCGGCACCCCGAGAGCCCCCCGGTGCCCTACTTTGGCAGATATTTAAAGGGCCCCCCGTAACCCTTGAAACAGGACTTCTTTTCGTGATCCCATCTCTGTTCCGCCGCCGCCGCCGCTTCCAAGATCGGGAGCACCAGGAGAACTCTTCCCGGCACCCCGCCGGAGGGGAGGATCACCACCGGGAGCTTCTCCACCACCATGGAAGCCTCCCGGATGACTCGTGAGTAGTCTCCCTTGGACCATGAGTCCATGACCAGTAGCTATGTGATGTTCTCCTCCCGTTCTTGTGCTTCACTAATTAGTCCTCGTGAGCTGCCCTACATGATCGAGGCACCTATGTAATCCTTGTGTTGTTGCTATGTTGAGTTTGCTGGGATCCGATGGATTATGAGATTATGTTCAGATTGATCTTGAGTAATATATTTGATTCACCTCTTTTATATTTTAGTTCATAAGTAATTCTTGCATGTTCTCCGTTGTTATTTATTGCTTTTGCCAAGTAGTAAGTAGTGACTCCAAGAGGGAACATTATGCTCGATTGTGGGTTCATGCCCCTCGATGACTAGCTTGAGTGATAGAAACATGAGTCTAGGGGATGTGATGTTGCCACAAGGGGGAAAACAACGGTGCTTGTGCCCGCGGGTGCAAGGATTGTTTACTTTACGCAAAGTTCTTTTAATGCAGTTGTCTGTTGCATTGAGTTTACACTATGGGTGGGACTCGCAACTTAATACCAGCGAGATGTTCTGGATAGATATCTCAAGGTGGATGATTAGTAGTAGATGCAGATGGATTTCGGTCTACTTACTTTGGCGTACCGCCCATGCTTTGAACCTCAACCTTTCTTGCAATGTAGTCAGCATTGGTTTGCGTTCGTGGTCCTGTCAATTGCCCACCTATAATTTGTTACCTCGCATAGCTGTTTTATCGTCTTTTGGGAGAGAGACATCACTAGTGAACATCATGTGACTCCGGTCCATATTACTATCATTGATCACATACACTATTTACTTTCCGCTATTTTATTTACTATTGAAAAATACTATCTATCACTACTATCATATTGCTTTTAACCCTTTGTGAACTACAAGGCCGGAGAGATTGACAACCTCTCTGTACTCGTTGGGAGCAAAGTTATTTGTATCTGTGTGCAGGTCCACGTTGATTGCTAATTGCGCCGTTAGCAGTTGACACCTACCTGTTGAACCTAGGAGTCTCTAGGGATTCGATCCTTGGCATCTTTGCTAGGGGAAAACACTTCTACTTACTGCATCTTACACCTTCCACTTGGGGTAATCCAACGAGGGGTTCGAGGCCCATCAAGGAGTATTTTCTGGCGTCGTTGCCGGGGACTCCACTCTTCAGGATAGGGGAGTTGCATGCTATCTTTTACCTTTGCTTTTTAGTCTTGTTAGTTTACCTTTCATATTTGCTTTAGTTCCTTTTTTATCAAAAATCACAAAAATAGTTATCTTGCTTGCTTGCTACTATGGGTTCTACCAAAAACACTAAATGGGAGGGGTACACCCTACTTCCATTGCCCCACTTATCTCTGACGGGGTTTATAAAAAAGATAAACCTTGTGATTACACTAGTTATGACGGAGAGTTGTGCCCATGGCATGGCCTTCCAGGAAAAAAGTATGAGCCTCAGTTTAAAATTGCTCCTACGCTTCCCGAAACTTGGGAAGATGTTCAAACTCTTATAATAGAGAGCGAATTAAACAAAGAGGATGACACTACAATTCTGCCCACTAATGATAAAATTGATTTTGATAATTGTAGTATTTCAGAAGTTATCACCTTCCTACAAGGAATGGCTAAGGATCCCAACACTAGCACGCTTAATCTTGCCTTCACAGAGCATATCACTAATGCTCTCATCAAAGCTAGGGAGGAGAAACTCAGAGTAGAAGCCTCCATACCTAGAAAGATAGGAGATGGTTGGGATTCTATGATTAAAATTAAGATAAATAACTTCTCATGCTTTGCTTTATGTGATATTGTAGCTTGTACTTCTATTATGCCCAAAAGACTATATGATATGCTTAAATTGAAACCTTTTGATTCTTGTTCTTTTGGTAATGCTCTTGTTGATTCTTCCATAAAGAAACCTTTGGGGAGGATCGACGATGTTCTTATTGTTGTCAATGATAATTATGTGCCCGTTGATTTTACTATTATGGATATTGAATGTGATCCTTCATGTCCAATTATTTTGGGACGTCCCTTTTTGCGCACCGTTGGTGCTGTCATTGACATGAAAGAGGGTAATATAAAATTTCAGTTTCCTCTCAAGAAAGGGATGGAACACTTCCCTCGTAAGAAGGTCAAGTTACCTTTTGAGTCCGTTGTACGGGCTAGCTATTCTTTTACTCTTGATAAAATTTGATCTTTGCATTATGCCTAGCTTAAAGGCATAAAAGAAAGCGCTTTTGGGAGGCAGCCCACATGAATAAAATTTTTGCTTTTGTTGTGTCTTGATGTTGTTTACTGCTGTAGCATCATCATTGTATCTTTGCTTTTCATATTTGTGCCAAGTATAGCCTCTGGTTGCTAGAAAGTTCAAAAGTTGTGAGGTGCTGTCCAGGAAACAGATTCTGTCCTTGGATAGAAAAATTCGTATAAAATCACCAGATCATCTTTTTGGTCTGAATGTTTCGACAGTGTTCTCTATATAATTGTCTTTCGGGCGTCAGTTCTGAGTTTTTTGATTTGAGTTGCAGAAGTATCCCGAACAGGTCAATTACTGCCTGTTGTTCTGTTTTTAACAGATTCTGTCCTGTTTTGCCTTACCTTCACTTTGCAAATTAAGAACTTGTTTTTTCTTTGCAAAAACCTTTTGGCAATCTTGAGAAACAGTAGAACTTCAAGAATATCCTTATTTCCAGCAAGGTATAATTATTTTATTGGGGGTACTAACCTCGCTAATCAGATTATGATGAGTTATGTATGAAGGGAGTTTTCAAGTGTGCGAGGGAAGATGATAAAAAGATTCAGGAGTGTCAAGCGCTCAAGCTTGGGGATGCCCCCGTGCACCCCCAAGAAATATTCAAGGAGACTCAAGCGTCTAAGCTTGGGGATGCCCCCGTGCATCCCCTTCTCCATCAACATTATCAGTTCGTCTTTCGTTCCGCTATATTTTTATCACTTCATGTGTTATGTGATATGCTTGGAGCGTCTTGCTTTTAGTTTTCTTTTTAGTTTTTCATAATGAGTCGGAACCCAGCATTCCTTTATGTGGGAGAGAAACACGCTCCACCTCTACCTAGAACATTACATAGAATTTTCATGTCTATCTATGTTGTGTGTGTTCTTTGTCTTTTAAATAGCTACTATCGTGCTCTGCTCTTAGTATTCATGCTTATCTTTTCAAGAGCTTTTATTTAGTTGGTTGCTTGAACTCTTTTTAATTATCATGATCACCTTATTAAGAGAGTTTGCTTCCATTGCATTGGTTAATGTGTCTATGATAAAGATGCTACTTTCATGATGGTGCTTAGTAGTTCAGGTTTTCTTATGGTTAATCTCAGATAGCTGGGGGGTTCCCAATGTGTCATTGGAATACCAACTTGGTTTGTTTGCCTATGATGTGGTATGGTTTAGTAATATCTTCCTTTGAGAATTTATTTTGATTGACTTGGCGTATGCTCACGCATATTCAAGACTGTAAAGAAAGTCTGTCAAGCCTTGATGATCTTTTGTTTCTGAGTAGCGATATAACTACCATGCCTGATTCAATGTTGCTTTGTCGCTCTGCATGATTATGACCGTCATTGCTCTCTTAGTTGGTTGCTCCCAGTCTTTTGCTAACCTACACCTGCACTAAGCAAATTAACCATGCAATACATAGCTCATGGGAAAGCAGCCTAAAAACTATTGTGGTAAAGAATATGTTGCTTATGTATCTTATTTCTTATGAGTTGCTTGCTGAGCGGTAACCATGTTTCTGGGGACGCCATCAACTGTCACACTTTTGTTTAATATCATGTGAGTTGCTATGCATGTTCGTCTTGTCTGAAGTAAGGGTGATTTACCGTGGGTTGAATTAATATGCATATTGTTAGAGAAGAACATTGGGCCGCCAACCAAAGCCATGCATCATGGTGGAAGTTTTAGCTTGGACCTTAATCCTCAATCTCTCATGAGAATATGCTTATGCATTAAAAAGGAGTCCATCATCTATTTTCTATGTTGTCCCGGTATGGATGTCCTCAAGTTGATATCTATCAAAAACGAGAAATCAAATGCGATCTATCTCCTTGGACCTTTGTACAGGTGGCATAGAGGTACCCCTTTGTGACACTTGGTTAAAACATATGCAATGCAATGATAACCCATGGGGATCCGAGCTAATTAGGACAAGGAGCGAGCACTATTAGTATTCGATGCATGAGGCTTGCAACTTATAAGATGTTTTATGCATGACACATATGAAGTACTACTACCATTGACACAATTGCTTCCATGTTTCAAAATAAAAAGCTCTAGCACTTCAAGCATCAACTACTGAGAGCATGATTGTCATTCTGAGTGTAATGTGCATTGTCCCAAAGTAGCATTGTCTTTTGCATGATTGTGATATCGTTTATTCTGAAATGATTGTGTCTAGTCATCACTTAAACCTTGAAGGTGCCCCTGCACTTATGTTTTGCATCACTAAAGGGGGCAAGCTAGATATCACTTGATCATATTTGCACATCATGTTCATTGCAAATCTTTTTGATGTTTCAGTTTCATGTTGTAAAACTTTCAGTCATTTGTGATTTTCTCTTGAGACAACTTAATTACTTTAGAATCATTGTCTCAGTAAGCTTTTGTCATATTACTATGAGAAATTCTTATATGGTTAATAGCATGTCACCACAGAAATTATTCTTGTTATCATTTACCTACTCAAGGACGAGCAGGAATTAAGCTTGGGGATGTTGATACGTCCAAAATGTATCTATAATTTCTGCTTGCTCCATGCCACTTTTGGGTGATATTGCTATGATATTTATACACTTCCATACACTTTTGATCATATTTGGACTAACTTACTAATCCAGTGCACCCCAGTGCCAGTTTCTGTTTTCGGCTGTTTTTGTATTTCAGGTTTTCACGTTTCGAGAACTGCCCAGAAAAATCCAGAAAAAATATATAAAAAATCAGCGTATCGGGAACGACACTGCTTCCGAAGGGGAGCCTGGGGGGGCCACAGGGGCCCCTGGCGCCCTGTGGGCGCGCCCCCCCCCTGGGTCGCGCCAGGGGGGCGCCTCGGCACCCCGAGAGCCCCCCGGTGCCCTACTTTGGCAGATATTTAAAGGGCCCCTCGTAACCCTTGAAACAGGACTTCTTTTCGCGATCCCATCTCTGTTCCGCCGCCGCCGCCGCTTCCAAGATCGGGAGCACCAGGAGAACTCTTCCCGGCACCCTGCCGGAGGGGAGGATCACCACCGGGAGCTTCTCCACCACCATGGACGCCTCCCGGATGACTCGTGAGTAGTCTCCCTTGGACCATGAGTCCATGACCAGTAGCTATGTGATGTTCTCCTCCCGTTCTTGTGCTTCACTAATTAGTCCTCGTGAGCTGCCCTACATGATCGAGGCACCTATGTAATCCTTGTGTTGTTGCTATGGTGAGTTTGCTGGGATCCGATGGATTATGAGATTATGTTCAGATTGATCTTGAGTAATATATTTGATTCACCTCTTTTATATTTTAGTTCATAAGTAATTCTTGCATGTTCTCCGTTGTTATTTATTGCTTTGGCCAAGTAGTAAGTAGTGACTCCAAGAGGGAACGTTATGCTCGATTGTGGGTTCATGCCCCTCGATGACTAGCTTGAGTGACAGAAACATGAGTCTAGGGGATGTGCTGTTGCCACAAGGGGGAAAACAACGGTGCTTGTGCCCGCGGGTGCAAGGATTGTTTACTTTACGCAAAGTTATTTTAATGCAGTTGTCTGTTGCATTGAGTTTACACTATGGGTGGGACTCGCAACTTAATACCAGCGAGATGTTCTGGATAGATATCTCAAGGTGGATGATTAGTAGTAGATGCAGATGGATTTCGGTCTACTTACTTTGGCGTACCGCCCATGCTTTGAACCTCAACCTTTCTTGCAATGTAGTCAGCATTGGTTTGCGTTCGTGGTCCTGTCAATTGCCCAGCTGTAATTTGTTACCTCGCATAGCTGTTTTATCGTCTTTTGGGAGAGAGACATCACTAGTGAACATCATGTGACTCCGGTCCATATTACTATCATTGATCACATACAGTATTTACTTTCCGCTATTTTATTTACTATTGCAAAATACTATCTATCACTACTATCATATTGCTTTTAACCCTTTGTGAACTACAAGGCCGGAGAGATTGACAACCTCTCTGTACTCGTTGGGAGCAAAGTTATTTGTATCTGTGTTCAGGTCCACGTTGATTGCTAATTGCGCCGTTAGCAGTTGACACCTACCTGTTGAACCTAGGAGTCTCTGGGGATTCGATCCTTGGCATCTTTGCTAGGGGAAAACACTTCTACTTACTGCATCTTACACCTTCCACTTGGGGTAATCCAACGAGGGGTTCGAGGCCCATCAATGAACCATGGAGAAGTTGGAATACAGTAGATATTACATCAATATAAAATAAGAATGAGTTCATAATAGTACGTACTTGTAAGGATTGGATTTGTTTTACTAACGGAGCTTACGAGATTTTCTGTTGAGTTTTGTGTTGTGAAGTTTTCAAGTTTTGGGTAAGAATTTGATGGGCTATGGAATAAAGAGTGGAAAAATCTTAAGCTTGGGGATGCCCAAGGAACCCCAAGGTAAAATTCAAGGACGACCAAGAGCCTAAACTTGGGGATGCCCCGGGAAGGTATCCCCTCTTTCTTCTTCATCCATCGGTAACTTTACTTGAGGCTATATTTTATTCACTACATGATATGTGTTTTGCTTGGAGTGTCATGTATTATATGAGTCTTTGCTTTTTAGTTTACCAAAATCATCCGCGCTGAATACACCTTTATGAGAGACACGCGTCAATCATGATTTAATAGAAAACTCTTTATGCTACACTTATATCTTTTGAGCTAAGGCAATTTTACTCTAGTACTTCACTTATATCTTTTTAGAGCACGACAGTGGTTTTATTTTGTAGGAATTGTTGAACTCTCTTGCTTCACTTATATTATTTTGAGAGTCTCTAAAACATCATGGTAATTACCTTGGGTTACGTAATTAGTCCTAATATGATAGACATCCAAAGTAGGTATAATAAAAACCTTCATATGACAATTGTGATCATTTTGAGATGTGAGGATGGTAATATTAGAATCATGCTAGTAGTAAATAGGGTAGAGAAAATAATTGTGTGGAGGTTTGTGATTCCCGAAGCATGCATGTATGGTCTATAAAAAGTGCAACCAAAATGAGTTGCTTGTGTCTTGATTGTTCACCTTTGTGTGAAGGTCGGGGGCGCGCGATGGTTAACTCCTACCAACCTCCCCCCTAGGAGCATGCGTAGTAGTACTTTGCCCCCAGGGCTAATAAATCTTTTGCAATAATTATGTGAGTTCTTTATGACTAATGTTGAGTCCATGGATTATACGCACTCTCACCCTTCCACCTTGCTAGCAACTCTAGTGTCGCGCAACTTTCGCCGGTGCATAAACCCTCCTTATACCTTCCTCAAAACAACCACCATACCTACCTATTATGGCATTTCCATAGCCACTCCGAAATATATTGCCATTTAACTCCACCGTTCCATTTGCTATAACACGCTTCATCATTGTCATATCGCTTTGCATGATCATGTAGTTGACATAGTATTTGTGGCAAAGCCACCGTTCATATTTTTTATACATGTCACTCTTGATCATTGTACATACCGGTACACCACCGGAGGCATTCATATAGGTTCATATCTTTGTACTAGCATCGAATTGTAATATCGAGTTGTAAGTAAATAAAAGTGATTATTAGAACTTATCCCATGTTAGGTTATCAAAAATAAAAGAGGCCAAAGAAGCCCAAATAAAAAAGAGACCAAAGAAGCCCACCAAAAAAAGAGAGCCCAAAGAGCCCAAAATAAAAAAAATAAAAATAAAAAATGAGAGAAACAGAGAGAAGGGACAATGTTACTATCTTTTTCCACACTTGTGCTTCAAAGTAGCACCATGTTCTTCATGATAGAGAGTCTCCTATGTTGTCACTTTCATATATTACCAGTGGGAATTTCCGTTAGAGAACTTGGCTTGTATATTCCAACGATGGGCTTCCTCAAATGCCCTAGGTCTTCATGAGCAAGCAAGTTGATGCACACCCACTAGTTGTCTTTTTTGAGATTTCATACACTTATAGCTCTAGTGCATCCGTTACTTGGCAATCCCTAGTCACTCACATTAATATATATTGATGGGCATCTCCATAGTCCATTGATTTGCCGAGTTGATGTGAGACTTTCTCCCCACATTTGTATATTACCACCTTCTATTCCACCCATAGTGCTATATCCATGGCTCACGCTCATATATTGCGTGAAATATTGAAAAGACTGAAGCGCGTTAAAAAGTCTGAACCAAATGCTTGACCAACACCGGGGTGAGCATGATCACCTTGTGTTGAGAAGAGGGAGCATAATAAGGCTATATGATTTTGTAGGGATAACTTTCTTTAGCCATGTTATTTTTGAAGCTTGATGATTCACTATCTAGTATGGTTAAATATTATTGTTCTCATGTCAACATAAACTTTTGCTTGAAACTTAGGGATCTGAACTATCATACCACTTTAAAGAAGAATTGCATTAATAATTATGTTGGGTAGCATTCCACGTCAAAAATTATGTTTTATCATTTACCTACTCGAGGGCGAGCAGAAATTAAGCTTGGGGATGTTTGATACGTCTCCAACGTATCTATAATTTTTATTATTCCGTGCTATTATATTACATGTCTTGGATGTTTTATATGCATTAATGTGCTATTTTATATTATTTTTGGGACTAACCTATTAACCTAGAGCCTAGTGCCAGTTTCAGTTTTTTCCTTGTTTTTGAGTTTCGCGGAAAAGGAATATCAAACGGAGTCCAAACGGAACGAAACTTTACGAGGATTTTTCTTGGACAAGAAGACATCAAATGGACTTGGAGTACACACCACGGGACCTACGAGGAGGCCACAAGGGTGGAGGGCATGCCCAGATGGTAGGGCGCGCCCCCCTACCTTGTGGGCCCTTCGCACCTCCTCTCACCGACCTCTTTCACCTATAAATTCCAAAATATTCCAGAAACCCCAGGAGAGCAATCAAAACCACTTTTCCGCCGCCGCAAATCTATGTTCTTGCGAGATCCCATCTAGAGGTCTTTTTCGGTACTCTACTGTAATGCCCCGGATGTAATACTTTCCCTTTTGGGTATATAATATATCTCCGGCTTCATCTATTTCCATTCCGGGTTCTTTGTCTTTCGGGTTTTCGTCGTTTTGTTGTGTGAGTGTGTGGCATTCATTCATATCATATAGACATGTGCATTGCATTGCAATTGTGTTGTCGGTTGCATCCGGTTCCACGCGTTCCTTCCCGTTGTCCGTTTCGCATTCCGGAGCTCCCTCACGTGTCCGTGGCGTCCCGTAGGCCTACTTTGGTGTTTGGGCGTGTAACGTTACCGGTGTGCCGCGAGACTTGTCGTGTGTTGTTGTTTTGTTGTGTGTAACCCGCCTCTCAAATCTCATCGCGCTTGGACTCCGTTTGCTATCCCAACAGTTATTCGTGTGGGTCCAAAGTGCCTCCACTTGTGGCCCAGAAACACCCCCTACAGCAGCCCTCTACCCTCTCCTAGGCCCATCTAAACTTCCCCCGCGATCGGATCCGTCGGATCGCGATCGGAGGGCTCCAAACACACCTAAATCCCCTAACCCTAGAAAACTGCTATATAATAGACCCCTAGGTCTATTTTTAGCATCCTAGCTTCTTCCCCACTTCTCCCCCTCTTTTTCCTCTCAGATCCAGCCACCAACAGCCACTTGGCTAGTTCCCCTCGAGCCAGCCGCCGCCAGCATCGAGGAAACAGCCGCCGCCGCCCTCTTACCTCGCCCGATCGAGGGCCAGGTCAACGCCTTCGCTCCCTCCGCCCGATCGATCCCTCCTGAACCACATCATCGCCTGGGCCGCGTCAGCCCCGCATCGGCCTTCCCTCCTTCGACCGCTCCAGCCACGGGGCTGGACCACTTCACCGTCGCCACCGTGGGCCTTCCCTCCTCCGCGAGCCAGGCCGCCAGGCGCCTTCGCCTCGCCCCGCTGATCCGTCTGGGGTCCGAAGGCCAGGCCGCTTCGCCAGCCATCGAGCCAGGCGCGCCAGGCCCGCCCGTTCCTCCGCTACGCCCGAGCGGGGCCTTGCCTTCCATCGCTCGCAAGCCGCCGCGAGGCCCGCCTCCCACCAGGCCAGCTCCTCCGCTCCGGGCCGCCTTCCTCCCGGGCTGCCAGATCGCCAGTCCGCGGGCCGCCTCCACCGCCTCCAGGCGCAACCCACCGCGGGCCGCCGCCGCCTCCGCACCGCCTGGGCCCTCCGCCAGGCCGGACCCGAGCCAGATCGGGCCGATCCAGCTCCACGGGCCCATCTCTTCAGATCTGAGGTTGACACCCTAAAAACCACTAAGTCTGTGGATTTCTTATCTGTCTGATGCTATCTTGCAACTGCTATATCTTTTTGTGTGGATGTCCGTTTTGCGCAAAAAGCATGTCCAGACGTTCGTGGTGATTAGCACTACGTTTTATCTTTTTGTGTCATGCATGTTAGAGATCATCTAGGTGCTTGTTTTCCCGTTGCAAGAGTGCATCCCGATATAATTGCTGCTATGTGATGTTTTTATGCCATCTTTGCCATGTGATAACTTTTAGCTCGTTTGTCCGATTGATGCAAATGACATGTCCACGTGTTCGTCTTGCCATGCTCTACATGTTGTTGGTGATAGGTTGCATGATAGATTTATTCTTGCCATGTTTATCATCGTTGCAAAGTGCCATGTGGCTGTGATGTTGTTTCACTTGTTGTGAAATGCCATCTTGTTGAGCTCGTTGCTATCGTTGTGTTTATCTCCATGATGCATGCTTGTATGTTTCGGAATCACCATCATGTGTACTTTGATGTGGTGCTTACCACTTGCCATGTTTAGTTTCGAGGTGACTTAGACTTGCTCTTTTAGATGCCATGATGAAACTGCTGTTTTAGGACTTAGTGGTTTTTCACTAAGTCTGAAATCTGTAACATTCCGATGCCATGTTTGCTTGCTGCTCTAGGACAAACCATGATAGTTTTGGAGTGGATCTTGATTGTTCCTTGTAGTATATATTGTTGGCTTTCCATTCATGTTCTCACATGCTAATTTGAGTGGCTGTAGCATGTTTAACTTTTGCTCCAAAGTTTCAATAAAATTCTGCTGCCAGAATTTTATTGTCAACTTCTATATGTCCAAGCTTTTTGCTATTGATCCGTGGCTCCTTTGGGGGTGCACCTTTGGACTTATTTGCTGTAGGATATGTCTAGTTTATTTTCATGTCCTTTGCCACGATGTTTGAGTGCTGTAGCTTAATTATTTTGTGCTCCGAAGTTGCTATGTTGCTGTAATTTTCAGCTTTCGCTCATTTCTTGTTTCGGGCATAACTTTTAGCCCGTAACTCCGATTTCAGCGAGTCTTGTATGAAACTTGATTTATTTTCTGTGTAGATTCATAATATCTTATTGCTTTCATGTTTTGAGGTGTTTTTCTTGAGTGCTATTTTCCGTGCTCCGTGTGCATCCTTAGTGCATCCATCATGCATCCATCATTTTGGTGTGTGCATTGCATCTTGTTGATTCGTGCCTTGTGTGATTGTATTGTTTAGAGCCAGAAGCTGAGACCGAGTACGAGTACGAGCACGAGGTTACCAATGAGGTTGAGCACGAGGACCCTTCTTACGATCCTAACGACTTCTCTTCAGGCAAGATGACCGAACCCCGATAACATTACTATATTTGCCTATTGCTAGTAGTTCCGCTCTATAGTTTTGCCTCGATGCCCATGTTCTTCCTGTCAGCCTCCTACTTGTAACCATTGCCATGTTAACCACCCTACCTATGCAAACCGTTGCTTGGCTAAGTACGCTTCGCTCAGCCCTTCTTATAGCATTGCTAGTTGCAGGTGAAGATCAAAGATGCTTGCTTAATGTTGAAGTTTGGTTGGGTTATATCACACTATATAATTGCTTAAATGAAATCATCTATATATTGGCAAGGGTGGAAGGCTAAGCCTTTTGCTTGGTGATTTGTTCCACTCATGCCGTTAGGAACCGTATAAACCGGTGTTATGTTCCTTGATTATGCGTTCCTAACACGGTTGGGGTGTATGGGACCTCCTCGATAAACCGCTAAGTGCTAAGTCTTTTCTAGCAAGTCCCAACTTTGGTACTTTTTGCCTAATAACAAATTAAACTTGCATAGGGAGTAATTAACCCTCTTTATTAATCAACAACCCCGGGCCAGTGCTCCACATGAGTGTTGGCCCGAAACGAGCAGACTGCGGGGCCGCCTTGGGGCAACCCGAGGTATCTGGCATACACCTGTAGGATGACTCATCCGGTCGTGTCCTGAGACTTAGATATGCGCGGCTACTATCAGGGTGTCGACACGCCGGGAGGATTTGGTGGATTAGCCTTACCTTAGTTCGGATTATCTTGAGCACGAGATTCCGAGAATACTTGGGTCTTTCCACTTTGGAGTTGCGACTCCGCGGATCGTGGGCTTGTAATGGGTCAAGTTGGAACACCCCTGCAGGGTTATGAACTTTCAAAAGCCATGCCCGCGGTTATGTGGCAGATGGGAGCTTGTTAATATCCGGTTGTAGATAACTTGACACAATGTTTCAATACACTACCAGCGTGTGTACCGTGACTGTCAATTTCCGAATAGGGATTCGGGAGTTGAACACGGTGGGGTTATGTTTGTTGAGCTTTAACTAGGATCACTTCGTGATCATCTCTCGACCGAGGCTTTCTCTTCTCGCACTCTCTCACGTAAGCTAGTTGCTAGTTGCTGCTGCAGACACTTATTCTTTTCTTCAGCCTTATCCCCTCCCAAGGCTTAAATAGTCTTGTTACCCGGGAACGGGATTGCTGAGTCCTCTGTGGCTCACAGATACTTCACCACACCAGATGCAGGTCCAGTTGTGAGCTATCCAGGTGATGGCACCGAGCTTGACTGGGAGTACGACGAGGAGCGTAGTCGGTACTATGTTCGTTATCTGGATGATCAGTAGTGGAGACTTCTACTAGGATTCGATCCGTCCTGTGGATTTAACTATGTTTGGTATCTTGCCATTTGGATTTTGCCCTTAGAGGGTTGTGATGTTCTTAATGTATGATGTTTGAGACATGTATCGTATTTGTGTGACGTGGCGAGTGTAAGCCAGCTATTTATGTTTACAATCCCCTCTTTTACATGAGATGTGCAAAGATTACCAAACTTGAGATCATTCTAGGATGGACTTATGCCTTTAAGTTGTGCCTTGACACGTAGGAGGTATAGTTCCATCCTGGGCATTACAAGTTGGTATCAGAGCCTTCTCCGACCTAGGAGCCCCCACTATTTGATCGAATCGTTGACGGTCGAGTCTAGGCACACACTGAAAAATATTTTGAGTCCTATATTATATCGGAGAGTAGGATTTCTTTGCTTCTCATCCCCTTTCTCTCTGGTGAGGACTCCTGACGACTACTCTTGTCTCTTCTATCTTCAAAATTGCACAAAAAAATTTTTTAGGAATCCCGCGAGTATTCTGGGATTGTTTCGATGTTCTTGTGACGAGGATATTGTTCTCGATGCCTCCTGACATTATTGGTTGTGGCAGTGTCCCGGGGAGTTGAGCTTCGGGGTATTGTCGTCACAAGCATATCGCGGCAGTACTAAATACTTAAGACGGCCGACATCGAAAATCTCTCCTATACGGCCAGTGGCAAGATAACCCCGACATCACCCAGTACTGGGGAGGTAGTTCGGGAGTATTGCCATAGCTTGTTATAGTGGATGCTTTTCGAAGGTCCGAGGTAGACAGTTTCCGAGAAAGACTGGTTATGTGTTGAAGGATGGATACACCTGGATGTAGGTTTAGATTTGATTGCGCGGTGCTTCCCGTGTATCCCCAACACCTGATTGCATAACTGGAATCTTTCGAAAATTTATAGGTGGGTTTATCCAGTAGATCGTAGGCATTCTTCCAACGAATGCAGGTTAGCGAGTTCGGGGTTCTACATTGAGTGAAGTGGTTTATGACCGATGTTACTATCAGGAGTTGCATCTTAAAGGGTCCTTGGCTATGCTGATCCGGGGATTGCAAAACCTTTTCGTAACGCGTTCATATGCTTTCAGCACAAAGATGTTAGAACGAAGCTCCTATCTTGTGTTTGTTCTCGTCTGTACCTTGTTGTTTTTCTTATTTTTACCTTTTGTCCCCTATGTGGCTTCTCGTGAAGATTGATGTTATCATTTAACTGAGAATTTCATTCGTTCCTCTTGTTCGAATGATTTCATTCGTTCCTATTGTTCGAATGATTATTGTGAAGACTTGTTGCAATTCATTCCATTGATTGAGCTTATACCTTTTGTCAATCAATTGCTGATTCGTGGTCATCTCTTTTAGGATGGCTCCGAAACGAGTTCCCAACGCTAACCCAGAGGGTGAAGAGGTTCCAGACCGTCCTCCTTCCCCTCCTCCTCCGTCTGAGGCTTGGAGAGCGATTATGCATACTACAGCTCAGAACACCCAGTTGTTGATGCAGATGATGCAACAGATGCAAGCTAATCAAGCTAATCAGGGTGTTCCAGGGAATCAAGGGAACTTCTTCAACCAGCAGCACCATGCTACTCTCAACCAGTTCTTGGCCAATAATCCAAAAGCTTTCAGTTACTGTGTCGACCCTCTTGATGCTGAAGATTGGTTAACCGACATAAAGAAGCATTTTGAGTGCAGTAACGTGAAGGAAGAGGATTATGTGAAATTCACAGTGTTCCAACTCAAAGATCAAGCAGCTGACTGGTGGCAGCAGTACAAAGACTCCAGGCCAGGTCAGGTGATCTCTTGGGAGAATTTCTGCAAGGATTTTCGCTCTCACCACATTCCTACAAGTGTCATCGAGGGTATGTGTGAGAAATTCCGCAACCTGAAACAGGGCTCTATGACAGTCTATCAGTATAATGTCAAGTTCCAAAACCTCGCCCGCTATGCTAAGCAAGACATTCCTGACGCCAAGAGCAAAATCTACCAGTTCCGTGGAGGTCTCAAAGATGAACTTCAACTTGCTCTCACCTTGTTCGTGCCCGATGAATTCGACAAATTCTATAACATGGCTTTGAAACAAGAGGCAGCTCAGCTTAAGATGGAGGCTTCTAAAAAGAGAATTCGAGATGCCGTTCACTCTTCCTCATCGTCTCAGATGGTCTCGAAGCATCAGAAATTCTGGCTTCCTCCTCCTCCAGTGATTCGAGCTCCTTACAACAACTCCAACAACTCCAACAACTCCAACAACTCCAACAACTCCAACAACTCCGGTGGACGTGGTTTCTCCCACCCACCCAACCCGAGCAACAAGTCGAAGAACCAGTTTCAGTCTCAAGGCTCAAAGTCAAGTGGTTCTCATTTCCGTCCTCTCTCAGAAGTGGTGTGCAACAAGTGTGGCCAGAAGGGTCATTATGCCAACAGATGTCCCAATCCGAAGCATCTTCCACCTCCTCCGCCTGTGAGTTCAGCTATTGTCAGGCATGATCCAAAGGCAGCAAGGGTCAATCTGATGAGTGCAGCGCAAGCGGAGAATTCTTCTGATGTCATTTTGGGTAACCTTCCAGTTAACTCTTTTCCTGCTAAAGTGTTATTTGATTCGGGTGCTTCATGCTCTTTCATGTCTCAACCATTTGCATCCAAGTATAATGTTGACATCCAAAGTCTGCCTCAGAGGTTGCAAGTAATTTCTCCGGGCAAGTGCATGACTTCCAACATATTTGCTCCAAATGTTTCTATTCGCATGGGTGATTATCGATTTCTGGCTAAACCGGTGATTCTCGGCAATTCTGACATTGACCTCATCCTCGGGATGGATTGGCTTTCTCAGCACGATGCTTACATTGATTGTGCACAGAAGGAAGTCAAGATGACTCATCCTGATGAAGATGTGATTATCTTTGCCTCCAGGGATAACACTATCAGGCTTTTCTCTCTCAATGATAAGGGCGAAATTAATGCCATATCTCAAATTCCGGTGGTGAACGAATATCAAGACGTCTTTCCTGAAGAACTTCCAGGCATGCCTCCACACCGTCAGGTGGAATTCGTTATTGAACTCGAGCCGGGTACTGAGCCAGCATGCCGGCGTCCGTACAAGCTCTCTCCGGATGAATTGAAGGAATTGAAGAAGCAGCTTGATAAACAGGAGAGTATGGGTCTCATCAGGCCTAGTACGTCTCCTTGGGGCTGTGGTGTCTTATTTGTCAAGAAGAAAGATGGCACGGAGCGTCTCTGTGTTGACTACCGGCCATTGAACAAGAAGACAATAAAGAACAAATATCCGCTCCCCAACATCAACGAACTCTTCGAGCAGCTCAAAGGAGCTAAAGTGTTCTCTAAGCTTGACCTCCGAATGGGCTATCACCAAATTCGCATTCGCGAGGAGGACATTCCCAAGACGGCCTTCAGAACGAGCTATGGTTCATACGAGTATACCGTCATGTCTTTTGGTCTCGCCAATGCTCCTCCTACCTTTTCGAGGATGATGCACTACATCTTCAACCCCTATACTGGCGAGTTTGTGCTTGTGTATCTGGATGATATTCTGGTGTTTTCCAAGAATGAATAAGATCACGAAAAGCACTTACGTCTGGTTCTTGATCGACTCCGAGAGCATAAATTCTATGCCAAGTTCTCCAAGTGCGAGTTTTGGCTCGATAAGGTTTTGTACCTGGGACATATCATCTCAGCTGACGGTATTGCGGTTAATCCCGAGAAAGTTGAAGCAATTGTCAACTGGGAAGCTCCTCAGAACGTCAAGCAACTCCGTAGTTTTCTGGGTCTTGCCAGCTATTGCAGAAGGTTCGTTGAGAACTTCTCCAAGATTGCCAAGCCTCTTTCCAACTTGCTTCAGAAGAATGTCAAATACTTTTCGTCTCCAGAGTGTGAAGTGGCATTCAAAACTCTCAAAGAAAAGCTTGTCTCTGCTCCTGTTCTTACTCCTCCAGATGAGTCCAAGCCCTATGAAGTATTCTGCGATGCTTCTCTTCAAGGTCTTGGTGGTGTGCTTATGCAAGATAAGAGAATTGTGGCATACACTTCTCGTTAGCTCAAGCCAAGTGAGAAGAACTATCCCACACATGATCTCGAGCTAGTAGCTGCGGCACATGCTTTGATTACGTGGAGACATCTGTTGTTGGGCAGAAAGGTCGACATCTTCACTGATCACAAGAGCTTGAAGTACATCTTCACACAGCCGCATCTGAACCTCCGCCAGACTTGTTGGGTTGAAATGATCCAAGAGTATGATCCCAGCATTGAATACACTCCTGGCAAGGCGAATGTGATTGCAGATGCTTTGAGCAGAAAGGCATATTGCAACAGCCTTCTTATCAAGCCGTACCAGCCTGAGCTTTGTGAAGCTTTCAGGAAGCTCAACCTTCAAGTTGTTCCGCAGGGTTTTCTTGCAAATCTTCAAATTGCTCCTACCTTGGAAGATCAAGTCCGTGAGGCCCAACTCATTGATACCATGGTGAAGAAGGTGAAACATGCTATTGCTAAGGGCACTCTGAAATATAAGTGCTTCCGTGTTGATGAGAGAGATACCTTGTTCTTCGAGGACAGACTCGTTGTTACCAAAGGTGATCTCAGGAAGCTCATAATGGAAGAAGCACATGATTCTCTCCTTTCCATTCATCCTGGCAGTTCCAAGATGTACCAAGACCTCAAGCAATCTTACTAGTGGACACGCATGAAAAGGGAGATTGCCCAATTCGTGAATGAATGTGATGTTTGCAGAAGAGTGAAAGCAGAACATCAACGTCCAGCCGGTCTTCTCCAACCTCTTCCTATTCCCGAGTGGAAGTTCGACCACATTGAAATGGACTTCGTCACTGGCTTTCCTAAATCCAAGCGAGGAAATGATTCTATCTTCGTGGTGATTGACAAGCTTACCAAAGTCGCTCACTTTCTGCCAGTCAAAGAATCAATCAATGCAGCTCAATTGGCAGAGTTGTACACTTCCAGAATTGTGTCCTTACATGGCATTCCTCAAGTTATATCCTCAGACCGTGGAAGTTTGTTCACTTCAAGGTTCTGGGACTCCTTTCAGTCCGCCATGGGCACTAAGATCAGGTTCAGCACTGCTTTTCACCCTCAGACTAGTGGTCAAGTCGAGCGAGTGAATCAGATTCTAGAAGACATGCTCAGAGCCGGTGTCATATCCTTTGGCATGAAATGGGAAGACTGCCTTCCATTTGCCGAGTTCTCTTACAACAACAGCTTTCAAGAAAGTGCAGGCAAAGCTCCGTTTGAAACACTCTATGGCAGAAAGTGTCGTACCCCTCTCAACTGGTCTGAAACAGGTGAACGTCAACTTCTTGGCAATGACTTGAACTCAGAAGCCGAAGAGATGTGCAAAGTCATACGTGAGAATCTCAAGGCCGCTCAGTCGCGCCAGAAGAGCTACTATGACGGCAAGCATCGTGATTTGGCATTCAACATTGATGATCATGTATATCTCCGTGTGTCTCCGATGAAAGGCACCCAAAGATTCGGTATCAAAGGAAAGCTTGCTCCTAGATACGTCGGGCCTTTCAAGATTCTTGGCAAGAGAGGCGATCTAGCTTATCAACTTGAGCTCCCTCCCAACTTCGCCAATGTTCATGATGTGTTCCATGTGTCTCAACTCCGCAAATGCTTCAAGGCACCTGAGCGCATGATTCCGTTTGAAGAGATTGATCTTCAACAAGACTTGTCCTACCGAGAGCATCCCGTTGCTATTCTCGAAGAAACCGAACGCAAGACCCGCAACAAGTCCATCAAATTCTTGGAAGTCAAGTGGTCACATCACACCGACCGAGAAGCTACGTGGGAACGAGAAGATCATCTTCGTTCCGAGTACCCTTCCTTTTTCCAGTCCTTGATCTCGGGACGAGATCTTTTCGTAGTAGAGGAGAATTTGTAATGCCCCGGATGTAATACTTTCCATTTTGGGTATATAATATATCTCCGGCTTCATCTATTTCCATTCCGAGTTCTTTGTCTTTCGGATTTTCGTCGTTTTGTTGTGTGAGTGTGTGGCATTCATTCATATCATATAGACATGTGCATTGCATTGCAATTGTGTTGTCGGTTGCATCCGGTTCCACGCGTTCCTTCCCGTTGTCCGTTTCGCGTTCCGGAGCTCCCTCACGTGTCCGTGGCGTCCCGTAGGCCTACTTTGGTGTTTGGGCGTGTAACGTTACCGGTGTGCCGCGAGACTTGTCGTGTGCTGTTGTTTTGTTGTGTGTAACCCGCCTCTCAAATCTCGTCGCGTTTGGACTCCGTTTGCTATCCCAACAGTTATTCGTGTGGGTCCAAAGTGCCTCCACTTGTGGCCCAGAAACACCCCCTACAGCAGCCCTCTACCCTCTCCTAGGCCCATCTAAACTTCCCCCGCGATCGGATCCGTCGGATCGCGATCGGAGGGCTCCAAACACACCTAAATCCCCTAACCCTAGAAAACTGCTATATAATAGACCCCTAGGTCTATTTTTAGCATCCTAGCTTCTTCCCCACTTCTCCCCCTCTTTTTCCTCTCAGATCCAGCCACCAACAGCCACTTGGCTAGTTTCCCTCGAGCCAGCCACCGCCAGCATCGAGGAAATAGCCGCCGCCGCCCTCTTACCTCGCCCAATCGAGGGCCAGGTCAACACCTTCGCTCCCTCCGCCCGATCGATCCCTCCTGGACCACATCATCGTCTGGGCCGCGTCAGCCCCGCATCGGCCTTCCCTCCTTCGACCGCTCCAGCCGCGGGGCTGGACCACTTCACCGTCGCCACCGTGGGCCTTCCCTCCTCCGCGAGCCAGGCCGCCAGGCGCCTTCGCCTCGCCCCGCCGATCCGTCTGGGGTCCGAAGGCCAGGCCGCTTCGCCAGCCACCGAGCCAGGCGCGCCAGGCCGGCCCATTCCTCCGCTACGCCCGAGCGGGGCCTCGCCTTCCATCGCCCGCAAGCCGCCGCGAGGCCCGCCTCCCACCAGGCCAGCTCCTCCGCTCCGGGCCGCCTTCCTCCCGGGCCGCCAGATCGCCAGTCCGCGGGCCACCTCCACCGCCTCCGGGCGCAGCCCATCGCGGGCCGTCGCCGCCTCCGCACCGTCTGGGCCCTCCGCCAGGCCGGACCCGAGCCAGATCGGGTCGATCCAGCTCCACGGGCCCATCTCTTCAGATCTGAGGTTGACACCCTAAAAACCACCAAGTCTGTGGATTTCTTATCTGTCTGATGCTATCTTGCAACTGCTATATCTTTTTGTGTGGATGTCCGTTTTGCGCAAATAGCATGTCCAGACGTTCGTGGTGATTAGCACTACGTTTTATCTTTTTGTGTCATGCATGTTAGAGATCATCTAGGTGCTTGTTTTCCTGTTGCAAGAGTGCATCCCGATATAATTGCTGCTATGTGATGTTTTTATGCCATCTTTGCCATGTGATAACTTTTAGCTCGTTTGTCCGATTGATGCAAATGACATGTCCACGTGTTCGTCTTGCCATGCTCTACATGTTGTTGGTGATAGGTTGCATGATAGATTTATTCTTGCCATGTTTATCATCGTTGCAAAGTGCCATGTGGCTGTGATGTTGTTTCACTTGTTGTGAAATGCCATCTTGTTGAGCTCGTTGCTATCGTTGTGTTTATCTCCATGATGCATGCTTGTATGTTTCGGAATCACCATCATGTGTACTTTGATGTGGTGCTTACCACTTGCCATGTTTAGTTTCGAGGTGACTTAAACTTGCTCTTTTAGATGCCATGATGAAACTACTATTTTAGGACTTAGTGGTTTTTCACTAAGTCTGAAATCTGTAACGTTCCGATGCCATGTTTGCTTGCTGCTCTAGGACAAACCATGATAGTTTTGGAGTGGATCTTGATTGTTCCTTGTAATATATATTGTTGGCTTTCCATTCATGTTCTCACATGCTAATTTGAGTGGCTGTAGCATGTTTAACTTTTGCTCCAAAGTTTCAATAAAATTCTGCTGCCAGAATTTTATTGTCAAGTTCTATATGTCCAAGCTTTTTGCTATTGATCCGTGGCTCCTTTGGGGGTGCACCTTTGGACTTATTTGCTGTAGGATATGTCTAGTTTATGTTCATGTCCTTTGCCATGATGTTTGAGTGCTGTAGCTTAATTATTTTGTGCTCCGAAGTTGCTATGTTGCTGTAATTTTCAGCTTTCGCTCATTTCTTGTTTCGGGCATAACTTTTAGCCCGTAACTCCGATTTCACCGAGTCTTGTACGAAACTTGATTGATTTTCTGTGTAGATTCATAATATCTTATTGTTATCATGTTTTGAGGTGTTTTGCTTGAGTGCTATTTTCCGTGCTCCGTGTGCATCCTTAGTGCATCCATCATGCATCCATCATTTTGGTGTGTGCATTGCATCTTGTTGATTTGTGCCTTGTGTGATCGTATTGTTTAGAGCCGGAAGCTGAGACCGAGTACGAGTACGAGCACGAGGTTACCAACGAGGTTGAGCACGAGGACCCTTCTTACGATCCGAACGACTTCTCTTCAGGCAAGATGACCGAACCTCGATAACATTACTATCTTTGCCTATTGCTAGTAGTTCCGCTCTATAGTTTTGCCTCGATGCCCATGTTCTTCCTGTCAGCCTCCTACTTGTAACCATTGCCATGTTAACCACCCTACCTATGCAAACCGTTGCTTGGCTAAGTACGCTTCGCTCAGCCCTTCTTATAGCATTGCTAGTTGCAGGTGAAGATCGAAGATGCTTGCTTTTCATGTTGAAGTTTGGTTGGGTTATATCACACTATATAATTGCTTAAATGAAATCATCTATATATTGGCAAGGGTGGAAGGCTAAGCCTTTTGCTTGGTGATTTGTTCCACTCATGCCGTTAGGAACCGTATAAACCGGTGTTATGTTCCTTGATTATGCGTTCCTAACACGGTTGGGGTGTATGGGACCCCCTCGATAAACCGCTAAGTGCTAAGTCTTTTCCAGCAAGTCCCAACTTTGGTACTATTTGCCTAATAACAAATTAAACTTGCATAGGGAGTAATTAACCCTCTTTATTAATCAACAACCCCGGGCCAGTGCTCCACATGAGTGTTGGTCCGAAACGAGCAGACTGCGGGGCCGCCTTGGGGCAACCCGAGGTATCTGGCATACACCTGTAGGATGACTCATCCGGTCGTGTCCTGAGACTTAGATACGCGCGGCTACTATCAGGGTGTCGACACGCCGGGAGGATTTGGTGGATTAGCCTTACCTTAGTTCGGATTATCTTGAGCACGGGATTCCGAGAATACTCGGGTCTTCCCACTTTGGAGTTGCGACTCCGCGGATCGTGGGCTTGTAATGGGTCAAGTTGGAACACCCCTGCAGGGTTATGAACTTTCGAAAGCCGTGCCCGCGGTTATGTGGCAGATGGGAGCTTGTTAATATCCGGTTGTAGATAACTTGACACAATGTTTCAATACACTACCAGCGTGTGTACCGTGACTGTCAATTTCCGAATAGGGATTCGGGAGTTGAACACGGTGGGGTTATGTTTGTTGAGCTTTAACTAGGATCACTTCGTGATCATCTCTCGACCGAGGCTTTCTCTTCTCGCACTCTCTCACGTAAGCTAGTTGCTAGTTGCTGCTGCAGACACTTATTCTTTTCTTCAGCCTTATCCCCTCCCAAGGCTTAAATAGTCTTGTTACCCGGGAACGGGATTGCTGAGTCCTCTGTGGCTCACAGATACTTCACCACACCAGATGCAGGTCCAGTTGTGAGCTATCCAGGTGATGGCACCGAGCTTAGCTAGGAGTATGACGAGGAGCGTAGTCGGTACTATGTTCGTTATCCGGATGATCAGTAGTGGAGACTTCTACTAGGATTCGATCCGTCCTGTGGATTTAACTATGTTTGGTATCTTGCCATTTGGATTTTGCCCTTAGAGGGTTGTGATGTTCTTAATGTATAATGTTTGAGACATGTATCGTATTTGTGTGACGTGGCGAGTGTAAGCCAACTATTTATGTTTACAATCCCCTCTTTTACATGAGATGTGCAAAGATTACCAAACTTGAGATCATTCTAGGATGGACTTATGCTTTAAGTCGTGCTTCGACACGTAGGAGGTATAGTTCCATCCTGGGCATTACATCTACCGGAGGGGGAATCAACCACGGAGGGCATCTACATCAACACCATTGCCCTTCCGATGAAGTGGGAGTAGTTTACCACAGACCTATGGGTCCGTAGTTAGTAGCTAGATGTCTTCTTCTCTCTCGTTGTTCTTCAATACCATGTTCTCCCTGAAGGAAATATGCCCTAGAGGCAATAATAAAGTTATTATTTATTTCCTTATATCATGATAAATGTTTATTATTCATGCTAGTATTGTATTAACCGAAAACTTCATACATGTGTGAATACATAGACGAAACAGAGTGTCCCTAGTATGCCTCTACTAGACTCGCTCATTGATCAAAGATGGATGTGTTTCCTAGCCATAGACATAAGTTGTCATTTGATCAACGAGATCACATCATTAGGAGAATGATGTCATGGACAAGACCCATCCGTTAGCTTAGCACTATGATCGTTTAGTTTTACTGCTATTGCTTTCTTCATGACTTATACATGTTCCTATGACTATGAGATTATGCAACTCCCAAATACTGGAGGAACACCTTGTGTGCTATCGAACGTCACAACGTAACTGGGTGATTATAAAGATGCTCTACAGGTGTCTCCGAAGGTGTTCATGGTGTTGGCATAGATCAAGAATAGGATTTGTCACTCGGAGTGTCGGAGAGGTATCTCTGGGCCCTCTCGGTAATGCACATCATAATAAGCCTTGCAAGCAAACGACTAATGAGTTAGTCACGAGAAGATGCATTACGGAACGAGTAAAGAGACTTGCCGGTAACAAGATTGAACTAGGAATTGAGATACCGACGATCGAATCTCGTGCGAGTAACATACCGATGACAAAGGGAACAACGTATGTTGTTATGCGGTTTGACCGATAAAGATCTTCGTAGAATATGTAGGAGCCAATATGAGCATCCAAGTTCCGCTATTGGTTATTGACCGGCGATGAGTCTCGGTCATGTCTACATAGTTCTCGAACCCGTAGGGTCCGCACGCTTAACGTTTGTTGACGATCGGTATTATGAGTTCATGAGTTTTGATGTACCGAAGGTAGTTCGGAGTCCCGGATGAGATCACGGACATGACGATGAGTCTCGGAATGTCCGGGACATAAAGATTGATATATTGGACGACTATGTTTGGACACCGGAAGGGTTCCGAAAGGTTTCGGGCATATACCGGAGTACCGGGGGTTACCGGAACCACCCAGGGAGTTAATTGGGCTCATGGGCCCTAGTGGGAGAAGAGGAGGGGCGGCCAAGGGCAGCCACGCGCTCCCTCCCCCTCTAGTCCGAATTGGACAAGGAGGGGGGCGGCGCCCCCCTTATCTTCCTCTCTCCCTTCCTTCCCCCTCCTACTCCAACTAGGAAAAGAGGGAGTCCTACTCCCGGTGGGAGTAGGACTCCTCCCTTGGCGCGCCCTCCTCCTGGCCGGCCGCCTCCCCCCTAGCTCCTTTATATACGGGGGCAGGGGGTACTTCTAAACACACAAGTTGATCAGTTGATCTCTCCCAACCGTGTGCGGTGCCCCCTCCACAGAAACACACCTCGGTCATATCGTTGCAGTGCTTAGGCGAAGCCCTGTGCCGGTAGCTTCACCATCTCCGTCACCACACCGTCGTGCTGACGAAACTCTTTCGTGAAGCTCTACTGGATCAAGAGCTCGTGGGACGTCATCAAGTTGAACGTGTGCTGAACGCGGAGGTGCCGTACGTTTGGTGCTTGATCGATTGGATCGCGAAGAAGTTCGACTACATCAACCGCGACACTAGACGCTTCCGCTTTCGGTCTACAAGGGTACGTAGATACACTCTCCCCTCATACTTGATGAAAAATCATTATGGTTTTGTATGCGTAGGTAAGAACGGTGCTTGCTAAGCCCGTAGCAGCCACGTAAAACTTGCAACAACAAAGTAGAGGACGTCTAACTTGTTTTTTCAGGGCATGTTGTGATGTGATATGGTCAAGACATGATGAGTTATACGTTATTGTATGAGATGATCATGTTTTGTAAAGTTATCGACAACTGGCAGGAGCCATATAGTTGTCGCTTTATTGTATGAAATACAATCGCCATGTAATTGATTTACTTTATCACTAAGCGGTAGCGATAGTCGTGGAAGCAATAGTTGGCGAGACGACAAAGATACTACGATGGAGATCAAGGTGTCGCGCCGGTGATGATGGTGATCATGACAGTGCCTTGGAGATGGAGATCAAAAGCACAAGATGATGATGGCCATATCATTTCACATATTTTGATTGCATGTGATGTTTATTATACTTCTTATTTTTCTTAGAGCGACGGTAGCATTATAAGATGATCCCTTACAAAATTTCAAGGTACAAGTGTTCTCCCTGAGTATGCACCGTTGTGAAAGTTCATCGTGCCGAGACACCACATGATGATCGGGTGTGATAAGCCCTATGTTCAAATACAACGGGTGTAAGACAGTTTTGCACATGCAGAATACTCGGGTTAAACTTGATGAGCCTAGCATGTACAAACATGGCCTCGGAACACTGGAGACCGAAAGGTCGAGCGTGAATCATATAGTAGATATGATCAACATAAGATGTTCACCATTGAAAACTACTCCGTCTCAAGTGATGATCGGACATGGTTTAGTTGATTGGGATCACATGATCATTTAGATGACTAGAGGGATGTCTATCTAAGTGGGAGTTCTTAAGTAATATGATTAATTGAACTTTAATTTATCATGAACTGTGTCCTGGTAGTATTAGCATATCTATGTTGTAGATCAATAGCTTGCGATGTAGCTCCCCGTTTGTTTTTATATGTTCCTAGAGAAAACTAAGTTGAAAGATATTAGTAGCAATGATGCGGACTTGTTCCGTGATCTGAGGATTTTCCTCATTGCTGCACAGAAGAATTATGTCCTTGATGCACTGCTAGGTGACAGACCTATTGAAGGAGCATATGCAGACGTTATGAACGTTTCGACAAAAGCTCGGTATGATGACTACTTGATAGTTTAGTGCACCATGCTTTACGGCTTAGAATCGGGACTTCAAAAATGTTTTGAATGCCACGGAGCATATAAGATGTTCCTAAGAGTTGAAATTGATATTTCATACTCATGCCCTTATCAAGAGGTATGAGACATCTTCCAGTACTTTGCCTACAAGATGGAGGAGAATAGCTCAACCAGTGAGCATGTGCTCAGATTGTCTGGGTACTACAATTGCTTGAATCAAGTGGGAGTTAATCTTCCAGATAAGATAGTAATTGACAAAGTTCTCTAAGTCAATATCTCCAAGTTACTAGAACTTCATGATGAACTATAATATGCAAGGGATGATGAAAGTAATTCCCGAGCTCTTCGTGATGCTGTAATCGGCGAAGGTAGAAATCAAGAAAGAGCATCAAGTGTTGATGGTTAACAAGACCACTTGTTTCAAGTAAATGGCAAAGGGGTAGAAGGGGAACTTCAAGAAGAATGACAAGCAAGTTGTCACTCTCGTGAAGAAACCCAAAGCTAAACTTAAGCCAGAAACTAAGTGCTTCTACTGCAAAGGAAATGGTCATTGGAAGTGGAACTGCCCTAGATACATGGCGGATAAGAAGGATGGCAAAGTGAACAAAGGTATATTTGATATACAGATTATTGATGTGTACTTGACTAGTGTTCATAGCAACCCCTGGGTATTTGATACCGATTCAGTTGCTAAAATTAGTAACTCGAAACGAGAGTTGCAGAATGAACAGAGACTAGTTAAAGGTCAAGTGATGATGTGTGTTGGAAGTGGTTCCAAGATTGATATGACCATCATCGCACACTCCCTATACTTTCGGGATTAGTGTAAAACCTAAATAAATGTTATTTGGCATTTGCGGTTAGCATGAATATGATTTGATCATGTTTGTTGTAATACGGTTATTCATTTAAAGTCATAGAATAATTGTTATTCTGTTTACATGAATAAAGCCTTCGATGGTCATACACCCAATGAAAATAGTTTGTTGGATCTCAATCGTAGTGATACACATATTCATAATAATGAAGCCAAAAGATGCAAGGTTAATAATGATAGTGCAACTTATTTTTTGGCACTGCCGATTAGGTCATATTGGTGTAAAGCGCATGAAGAAACTCCATAGTGATGGACTTTTGGATTCACTTGATTATGAATCACTTGGTGCTTGTGAACCATGCCTCATGGGCAAGATGACTAATACTTCATTCTCCGGAACAATGGAGCGAGCAACTGGCTTGTTGGAAATCATTCATACTGATGTATGTGGACCAATGAGTGTTAAGGCTCGCGGCGGGTATCGTTATTTTCTAACCTTCACTGATGATTTGAGCGGATATGGGTATATCTACTTGATGAAACACAAGTCTGAAACATTTGAAAAGTTCAAATAATTTCATAGTGAAGTAGAGAATCATCGTAACAAGATAATTAAGTTTCTACGATCTGATCGCGGAGGCGAATATTTGAGTTACGAGTTTGGTCTTCATTTAAAAACAATGTGGAATAGTTTCACAGCTCACGCCACCCGGAACACCACAGCATAATGGTGTGTCCGAACGTCGTAACCGTACTTTATTAGATACGGTGTGATATATGATGTCTCTTACCGATTTACCACTATCGTTTTGGGTTATGCATTAGAGACAGCTGCATTCACGTTAAATAAGGGCACCATCTAAATCCGTTGAGACGACGCCTTATGAACTGTGGTTTGGCAAGAAACCAAAGTTGTTGATTCTTCAAGTTTGGGGCAGTGATGCTTATATGTGAAAAAAATCAACCTAATAAGCTCGAACCCAAATCGGAGAAATTTGTCTTCATAGGATACCCAAAGGAAACTATTGGGTACACCTTCTATCACAAATCCAAAGGCAAGATATTTGTTTCTAAAAAATAGATACTTTATAGAGAAGGAGTTTCTCTCAAAAGAAGTGAGTGGGAGGAAAGTGGAACTTAATGAGGTAATTGTACCTTCTCCCACATTGGAAAGTAGTACATCACAGAAACTAGTTCTAGCGATTCCTACACCAACCAGCGAGGAAGCTAATGATGATGATCATGAAACTTCACATCAAGTTACTACTGAACCTTGTAGGCCAACCAGAGTGCGTTCCGCGCCAGAGTGGTACGGTAACCCGGTTCTGGAAGTCATGTTACCAGACCATGATGGACCTACAAACTATGAGGAAGCGATGATGAGCCTAGATTCCGCAAAATGGCTTGAGGCCATGAAATCCGAGATGGGATCCATGTATGAGAACAAAGTGTGGACTTTGGTTGAGTTGCCCGATGATCGGCAAGCCATTGAAAATAAATGGATCTTCAAGAGGAAGACCGACGCTGACGGTAATGTTACTGTTTACAAAGCTCGACTTGTTGCAAAAGGTTTTTGACAAGTTCAAGGAGTTGACTACGATGAGACTTTCTCACCCGTAGCGATGCTTAAGTCTGTCTGAATCATGTTAGCAATTGCCGCATTTTATGATTATGAAATCTGGCAAATGGATGTCAAAACTGCATTCCTGAATGGATATCTCAAAGAGGAGTTGTATATGATGCAACCAGAAATTTTTGTTGATCCTAAAGGTTCTAACAAAGTGTGCAAGCTCCAGTGATCCATCTATGGACTGATGCAAGCATCTCGGAGTTGGAATATACGCTTTGATGAGGTGATCAAAGCATATGGTTTTATACTGACTTGCGGTGAAGCCTGTATTTACAAGAAAGTGAGTGGGAGCACTACAGCCTTTCTGATAAGTATATGTGAATGTCATATTGTCGATCGGAAATGATGTAGAATTTTCTGGAAAGCATAAAGGAGTGTTTGAAAGGAGTTTTTTCAAAGAAAGACCTCGGTGAAGCTGCTTACATATTGAGCATCAAGATCTATAGAGATAGATCAAGACGCTTGATAAGATTTTCAATGAGTATATACCTTAATTTTGTTTTCAAGAAGTTCAAAATGGATCAGTCAAAGAAAGAGTTCTTTCCTGTGTTGCAAGGTATGAAGTTGAGTAAGTCTCAAAACCTGACCACGGCAGAAGATAGAGAAAGAATGAAAGTCATTCCCTATGCCTCAGTCATAGGTTCTATAAAGTATGCCATGCTGTGTACCAAACCTGTTGTGTACCTTGCCATGAGTTTGACAAGGAGGTACAATAGTGATCCAGGAGTAGATCACTGGACATCGGTCAAAATTGTCCTTAGTTACTGGATGACTAAGGAAATGTTTCTCGATTATGGAGGTGATAAATAGTTCGTCGTAAAGAGTTACACTGATGCAAGCTTTGACACTAATCTAGATGAATCTAAGTATCAATCTGGATGCATATTAAAAGTGGGAGCAATTAGCTAGAGTAGCTCCATGCAGAGCATTGTAGAAATAGAAATTTGCAAAATACATACGGATCTGAATGTAACACACCCGCTGACTAAACTTCTCTCACGAAGCAAAACATGATCACACCTTAGTACTCGTTGGGTGTTAATCGCATGGTGATGTGAACTAGATTGTTGACTCTAGTAAACACTTTGGGTATTGGTCACATGGCGATGAGAACTATGGGTTTTAGTCACATGGTGATGTGAACTATTGGTGTTAATCACATGGTGATGTGATCTAGATTATTGACTCTAGTGCAAGTGGGAGACTGAAGGAAATATGCCCTAGAGGCAATAATAAAGTTATTATTTATTTCCTTATATCATGATAAATGTTTATTATTCATGCTAGAATTGTATTAACCGGAAACTTAGTACATGTGTGAATACATAGACAAAAGAGAGTGTTCCTAGTATGCCTCTACTAGACTAGCCCATTGATCAAAGATGGTTATGTTTCCTAGCCATAGACATGAGTTGTCATTTGATCAACGGGATCACATCATTAGGAGAATGATGTGATGGACAAGACCCATTCGTTAGCTTAGCACTATGATCATTTAGTTTTACTGTTATTGCTTTCTTCATGACTTATACATGTTCCTATGACTATGAGATTATGCAACTCCTGAATACCGGAGGAACACCTTGTGTGCTATCAAACATCACAACGTAACTGGGTGATTATAAAGATGCTCTACAGGTGTCTCCGAAGGTGTTCGTGGTGTTGGCATAGATCAAGAATAGGATATGTCACTCCGAGTGTCGGAGAGGTATCTCTGGGCCCTCTCGGTAATGCACATCATAATAAGCCTTGCAAGAAAATGACTAATGAGTTAGTCACCAGATGATGCATTACGGAATGAGTAAAGAGACTTGCCGGTAACGAGATTAAACTAGGTATTAAGATACCAACGATCGAATCTCGGGCAAGTAACATGTCGATGACGAAGGGAACAACGTATGTTGTTATGCGGTTTGACCGATAAAGATCTCTGTAGAATATATAGGAGCCAATATGAGCATCCAGGTTCCGCTATCAGTTATTAACCGGAGATGAGTCTCGGTCATGTCTACATAGTTCTCGAACCCGTAGGGTCCGCACGCTTAACGTTTGATGACGATCGGGATTATGAGTTTATGAGTTTTGATGTACCGAAGGTAGTTCGGAGTCCCGGATGAGATCACGGACATGACGAGGAGTCTTGGAATGTCAGAGACATAAAGATTGATATATTGGACGACTATGTTTGGACACCGTAAGGGTTCCTGAAGGTTTCGGGCATATAGCGGAGTACCGGGGGGTTACCGGAACCCCCAAGGGAGTTAATTGGGCCTCATGGACCCTAGTGGGAGAAGAGGAGGGGAAGCCAAGGGCAGCCGCGCACCCCCTCTCCCTCTAGTCCGAATTGGACAAGGAGGGGGGCGGCGCCCCCCTTTCCTTCTCTTCCTCTCTCCCTTCCTTTTCCCCTCCTACTCCAACTAGGAAAAGAGGGAGTCATACTCCCAGTGGGAGTAGGACTCCTCCCTTGGCGCGCCCTCCTCCAGGTCGGCCGCCTCCCCCCTATATCCTTTATATACGGGGGCAGGGGGCACTTCTAAACACACAAGTTGATCATTTGATCTCTCCCAACCGTGTGCGGTGCCCCCCTCCACAAAAAAACACACCTCGGTCATATCGTTGCAGTGCTTAGGTGAAGCCCTGCACCGGTAGCTTCAACATCTCCGTCACCACACCGTCGTGCTGACAAAAATCTCCCGTGAAGCTCTACTGGATCAAGAGCTCGTGAGACAGCATCAAGCTGAACGTGTGCTGAATGCGGAGGTGCCGTACGTTCGGTGCTTGATCGGTTGGATCGCGAAAAAGTTCGACTACATCAACCGCGTCACTAGACGCTTCCGCTTTCGGTCTACAAGGGTATGTAGACACACTCTCCCCTCTCATTGCTATGCATCTAGTAGATAGATCTTGTGTGATCGTAGGAAAATTTTGAAATACTACGTTCCCCAACACCCCTCGTTGTTCTTGGAGATCTATCCGATGTAATCTTCTTTTGCGGTGTGTTTGTCAAGATCCGATGAATTGTGGGCTTATGATCAAATTATCTATGAATAATATTTGAGTGTTCCCTGAATTCTTATACGCATGATTTACTATCTTATAATTCTTTTCGAACTATCGGTTTGGTTTGGCCAACTAGATTGTTTTTTCTTGCAATGAGAGAAGTGCTTTGCTTTGGGTTCAATCTTGCGGTGCTCAATCCCAGTGACAAAAGGGAAATGACACGTATTGTATTGTTGTCATCGAGGATAAAAAGATGGGGATTTTATCATATTGCTTGAGTTAATTCCTCTACATCATGTCACACTAGTAAAAAACGGAGCTTTATTACCGGTTCATAAGGGCCTTTAGTGCCGGTTCTGTAACCGGCACTAAAGGGTGGAGACTAAAGGCCCCCCCCCCTTTAGTACCGGTTCAGCACGAACCGCCACTAAAGGCCCACCACGTGGCGTGAGCTCGCATCGTGGTATGGGGGACCTTTATTACCGGTTGGTAACACCAACCGGTACTAAATGTTTCTTTTTTTGATTTATTTTTTTGTTTTTTGAAATTTTCGAAGGAAAAAATTGATTATTTTTTTAATTTCCAATTTTCTGAATTATTTGATAATTTAGTCTCTAATCACCCCTCTTAACTGCTCAAGTGTGGATCACTCATTCTAAATCGTCTAACTTCCCGGTTGGTCACCCATCCTCTCACTACTCCAGCCTGAGCACGCTTAACTTTTAGGTTCTATTCCCCCTCATTTCCAAGTCTGTACTTGTTGTTTTCCTCACAATATTAAGATGTCAATCCTATTAACCCTCGGGAGTTTAGCTTGAGCATGAAGTCACACGTTTCACTGTTTGAGTTTGAAACTATTATTCTAAAAACAATAATTATTTAGTAACACTAATATTTCTTGAATAAGTAGTTTGACTAGATTTGACCAAAATTCAAAAAAACAGAAATAATTATTTAGTAACACTAATATTCTTGAATAATTATTTAGTAACACTAATATTTCTTGAATAAGTAGTTTGACCATAGTTTGACCAGATTTAACTAAAATTGAAAAAAAAAACTGAAATTTGAGCATAACTTTTTTCCTTTTAGAATTTGAGGATTGTAAAAAATTCCAAACAAGTCATCGACTGTCAAAATCGGATGTGGATTTTCGTGCTGAACATTTTGATATATTATACGTTTTTTTTGACATCATATGCAAAAGATATAGCCGTTTTACTTTTTCATAACACTTTTTTGCAAAACATGTCCAAATTTAATTTTTAAATTTTTTCTAACTTGTTGATGTAGTAACATAACTACATCTCGAAGGATTTTTATTTTTGAAGTTTTTAATCATTTTCTTTTGTTTTTTTCAAAACTGAAATGGCGATCCACTCGGGGGGGGGGCATAGAGTTTGAAAATTGACCTATAGTCCCGGTTTGTGTCTCCAACCGGGACTATAGGTTAGACCCCTTTAATGCCGGTTCGTGGCACGGACCGGTACTAAAGGTTATCCCTTTAGTACCGGTTTGTGCCACAAACCGGCACTAAATGGGCTCGTGGGACCCCGTCCTAACGCCAGCCTTCCACCACCCCTTTAGTACCGGTTCACGGCATGAACTAGTACTAAAGGTTCAACACGAACCGGCACTAATGCATGGTCGTTCGAACCGGGACTAATGGTACCAATAGTACCGGGCTAAAAATGAACCGGAACTAATGTGTCTCACATAAGGTCATTTTTCTACTAGTGTCATCTTACCTAATGTGTTACTGTGTTTTTATGAACTTAATACACTAGATGCATGCTGGATAGCGGTCGATGTGTGGAGTAATAGTAGTAGATGCCGGCAGGAGTCGGTCTACTTGTCATGGACGTGATGCCTATATTCATGATCATTGCCATAGATATCGTTATAATTATTCGTTTTTCTATCAATTGCTTGACAGTAATTTGTTCACCCGCCGTAATACTTGCTCTCATGAGAGAAGTCTCTAGTGAAACCTATGGCCCCGGGGTCTCTTTTACATCTTATAAGTTTCCGATCTACTATTTTACAATCTTTTACTTTTCAATCTATAAACCAAAAACCCAAAAAAAAATACTTTACTTGTTCATCTATCTCTATTGGATCTCACTTTTGCAAATAACCTAGAAGGGATTGACAACCCCTTTATAGTGTTGGGTGCAAGTTGTTTGATTGTTTGGGCGGGTATTTGGCGACTTGTGTGTGATCTCCTACTGGATTGATACCTTGGTTCTCAAAAACTAAGGGAAGTACTTACTTCACTCTTGCTGCATCTCCTTTCCTTTTAAGGGAAACACCAACGCACCTCAGGAAAGTAGCGAGGAAGCAGCATTCCACATCAATAATTCAATCTTTATCATTTACCTACTTGAGGACGAGCGGGAATTAAGCTTGGGGATGCTGATACGTCTCCAATGTATCTATAAATTTTTCTTGTTCCATGTTGTTATATTATCATTCTTGGACGTTTTATAATCATTTTCTAGCAACTTTATATCATTTTTGGGACTAACTTATTGACATAGTGCCCAGTGCCAGTTACTGTTTTCTGCTTGTTTTTTACTTCAAAGAAAATCAATATCAAACCGAGTCCAAATGCCACGAAAGTTTTTAGTGATTTTTTTGGATCACAAGACATCCAGGGAGTCAAGAAAGCACACGAGGGGAGGCCCATGGGGCCCATTAGAAATCAGGGCATGCCCCAGGCCCCTAGCGCCCTGGTGGGTAGTGGAGCCCACGGGACTCATTTCCACCGACCTTCGACTCTATAAATACCCTAATATTCCAGAAACCCTACGAGAGTCGACGAAAAATTGTTTCCAACCGCCGCAAGTTTCAGAGCCACGAGATCCAATCTAGAGCCCTTTTCCGGCACTCTGCCGGAGGGGAACACGATCACGGAGGGGTTCATCATACTCATTGGTGCTCCTCCGATGATGCGTGAGTAGTTCATCTCAGACCTACGGGTCTGTAGGCACTAACTAGATGGCTTCTTCTTTCTTTTTGATTTTCAATACAATGTTCTCTTCTCAGATCTATTTGGTGTAACCCCTCTTTGCGGTGTGTTTGTTGGGATGAGATGAATTGTGAGTTTATGATCAGATCTATTGAATTCATATTCATACTTGATTATTACAGTCTCGTATTTCTTCTCTGATATTTTGGTTTTGTTTGGCCAACTTAATTGATTTATCTTGAAATGGGAAGAGATATTTTGTAATGGGTTCGATCTTGCGGTGCTCAATCTCAGTGATAGAATGAAACATGACACACATGTATCGTTGCTATTAAGGATTAAAAGATGCGGTTTATTCCTACTTGAATAAATCTTGTCTACATCATGTCATCGTTCTTAAGGCATTATGTAATGCCCAGTATGCGGCTATGTCCCCCCGTGTCGAGGCACGACTTAAGGACATAAACGCATACTAGAATGATCTCAAGTATGGTATCTTTGCACAACTCATGTAAAATTCAGGGATGAAAGAGTAAACAGAGAGTTGGCTTACACTCGCCACGTCACACAAGTGAATACAATAGCATACATCATCCAAATAAAATCAGACCGACTACAGACGAAATCCAAACGAAAAGATACCATAAATAACACAAGCCTGAATCCTCCTAGTAAGAACCACTACTGATCGTCGGGATAAGACACATAGTAACGTCCACGCTCTTCATCGAACTCCCAGTACAGCTCTGGACCACCTCCTGCATAGTTCTTAACGTACCTGCATCTGGTGTGTGTTGAATCTGTGAGCCACAGAGGACTCAGCAATCCCGTTCCCGGGTATCAATACTACCAAAGCCTTAGGTGTGGAAAGGTTGTAAAAGTGTTTGCAGCAAGCACTAGCACTATCTTACGAGTTTAGAGCGGGAAGAGAACAAGTGCCAACAATCGCCAAGTTGATCAAGAAGTGATCCTAGCTACTCACAATCAAACATAACCCCACCGTCTTCACTTCCCGAAGCCCTTCGGAAAGAGACCATCACAGTTACTCACGCAGGTAGTGTATTCATGAATAAGGTGTCAAGTTATCTACAACCGGATATTAACAAATTCCCATCTGTCACATAACCGCGGGCACGGCTTTCGAAAGATCAAAACCCTGCAGGGGTGTCCCAACTTAGCCCATCACAAGCTCACGATCTGCGGAGTCGCAACTCCAAAGTGGGAAGACCCGAGTATTCTCGGAATCCCGTGCTCAAGATATTTCGACAAAAGTAAAACTAATCCAGCAAGACCTCTCGGCGTGCCGACACCCTGATAGTAGGCGCGCGTATCTCGTCTCAGGCCATGACCGGATGGGACAGTCTACAGAAAAATACCAATCCTCGAGTTTCCTCGTGGTGGCCCTGCAGTCTGCCCGGTTGGACCAACACTCATGAGGAGCACTGGCCCGGGTTGTGTATTAAGAACTCGGGTTTATAACTCCCTATGCAAGTTTTTAGTTATTAGGCAAATGTAAAACCAAAGTTGGGCCTTACTGGAAAAGCTTTAAACAGAGCGAATTATCAAGGGGGCCCCATAACCCCAACCGTGTTAGGAACGCAAAATCAAGGAACATAACACCGGTTTCTCGGTTCCTAAGGTGGCATGAGTGGAACAAAACACCAAGCAAGAGGCTTAGCCTTCCACCCATTACCAATATATAGGTGAATTAGTTTAACATGTATTATATATTGTGATAACCCAATAACAACTTCATCATGGAGCAACATCCTCAAAACTTCACCTGCAACTAACAACGCTATAAGAGGGGCTGAACGATGCGTACTTAGCCAAACAACGGTTTGCTAGGAAGGCGGTTAGAGTGTTTCATGGCAACAATAGGAGGGCTGACAAACAGGAATAGGCATTGAGGTAATATCTAAAGAGTGAGACATCTAGCATAGGCAAAGATAGAAATGACATCTGGGAATGGTCATCTTGCATGTTGATTCCACGGAGGGATCGTAACCTTGCTCCTCAAACTCAGCCTCGATAGTAACCTCGAACTCTGAATCGGCTTCCGGCTCTACCAAACACAAGAACACAACAACGACACAATATCAAACACGATGCAATGCACAATCAACATGATGCAAGTCATATCAAGGGATGCGAGTATGATGTGCGTATGCATGAGGATGCTCTTGAGCCTAAGGAGAAGATGATGGAAATGGCCTCATCTTGTGAAACCAAGCAAGCCACTGGATAGAAGGGAAGATTTCGGTTGAAATCGATATAAAGATCACCGGAAACGGATGCACGGTTTGCAAATGACAAGTAAAACAAGATTCAAGCAAAACTGCAGTTTACAGCAACATGGCATCTTTTGAGCAAGAAATAGTTATGCTACAACACCCAAACATGGAGACAAAAGGCATGGATGTGAAATAGACATGATATTTGACAAGCATGAACTTAGAGCACAACCAAAACCTTGCTGGAACACAATTAAATAAGCATGGCAAGTTGCACTAAATTTACAGAATTCTCAGACTTAATGAAAATTACAAGGCATGGCAAAAATTACAACGAGTAGGCATGTTTACAAGCTTGTGCAACTCAACTCAAGGCATAGCATGGCAAGTTAAGGTAACCTACAGCAAGAAGACATATTTGAGAAACTACTCATGGCAAGAACATGCCCATATGATGCATAGAACACTAGCTACACTCGTGGCAAAACTGAATTTGTTGATAACATGCTGACAAATACATTTTATAGTCACTTGAGAGCATGAAAACAACAAGTTACAGCAAGCCATCATGCAAGGAAAAGGCATGGCAATAACATACATAACATGCTCTTCAAGAATAACCACATGGCTACTGCTACAACATTCTAGAACATGTCCCAAACACCATGGCAAAAGTGCAAAAGTTTATCCAGACTTAGCTAAATCTGGGCATGCTGTTAGAAACATTTTATAGCAACTTGAGGGCCTCATAATAACAAGCTACAGCATGGCATCATGGCAAACAAGTGCATGGATAGCTAGAGCATAACATATACATCAAGAAACATCCACTGGACAACTCTAAACATGCACAACAAAGACGGTGGCAAACAACAACGCACGACAAGTCTCACCTCATTCCGAGAATGTTCCATGGCCACATACGAAAGAAGGACTCGGGGATGCCACGGGCACGTTTGCGAGTGTCGAAACTCGATACGGACAACGGGAAGAGACGAGCATGACCGGGTGCAAGTGACAACACGAATGCAATGCAATGCACATAATGACATGACATGGATGATATGCACACACGCACACGCAAAAACGAAGAAACCCGAAATGAAGAAAGAGCCCAGAATGGAATTGATGAAGTCAACGTTGCATATATTGCCATAAATGGAAGGTATCACATATGGGGTGTTACACATTACTCCGTTTCTTCATGAACTTAATATACTACTAGATGCGTACTAGATATCAGTCGATGTGTGAAGGAATAGTAGTAGATGCAGTCAGGAGTCGGCTACTAATCTTGGACGTGATGCCTATATAACATTGTCTTGGATATCGTCATAATTATTTGCTTTTCTATCAATTGCCCAAAAGTAATTTGTCTACCCACCGTATGCTATTTTTTTAAGAAAAGCCACTAGTATATAATGGAAATAGACCCGTGGACGTAGGTTTTCACTGGTGGCTTTCAATTTATTTGTTTCTTTTATTTCAGATTTATATTATTAAAAATTTAAAAATATCACATTAAGTTTTATTTGCATCTATCAATCTATCTATTTACCATATTACCTTACCCAAGAGGGATTGACAATCACTCTACGCGCCGGGTTGCGAAAAATTATTATTTGTGTGCAGGTGTCGTTTACATAATTTGTTTGGTTCTTCTACTAGATTGGTAACCTTGATTTCATAACTGAGGGAAATACTTATCGTCAATGTGCTGCATCATTCCTTTCTCTTCACGAAATTTACTGACACGGTTCACAAATAGCACCGTCGGACAGGGTTGGGAGCGGCATCGAAGATTCGGGAGGAGCGTGATCGCAGGGCGGCGGCGGACGGGGTTGGGAGCGTGATTGCCGGGTGGCGGCGGAGGGGGTAGCGAGCCGCGTCGGAGGAACGGGACGAACGTGATCGCCGGGCGGCCGCGAAGCAACTTCCTGATTTTCCCCGTACGTGGGCGGCAGCGGCGATTCATGTTTCTTTTTCATGCACGCGGGTATATGTACGGCGGCCTGTAGTAGGAGGTCGGTATACGTTTTCTCTGTATGACCATTTTGCCCTTCTACATTGGGGGGGTGTTGTTTGTACGGAAGCACCTGTCACTGTCAAAATCATGTTCATTTGAGTCATCACCTAGGCGGTACTGCGTTCAATACATTGGACATCTCCGACGTCCCCTCGGCTGCAAATAGGTTCTTGTAGAAGGAAGTTTTCAAACTGGCCATCTCATTCTGATCTTGTGTTGTAGAGCCATCAAGGCATCAACACGCCGCAAACTCTTATTCGTGTACAGCTTGGACTCGGTTTCTACAGGATCGTGAGTTTCTCGTATTCGTGTACGGCTTGGACTCCACGGGCAAATCCGGATTCCAGCCTCTGCCTCGGACTCAATTTTCCCCGGATGCGTGTTACGCGGCCAAGCCAATATATGTTGGCACGGATTCATCATCAACAACACATTAGAGGGAGGGACGCCGTCGCCGGCCGTATCGCATGGCATCATCGTCTTTGTCGCCGCCCAGGCCCAAGGGCTCACAGGCCATGGCGACCGCGCCAGCAGCAACACGTCCACCAAACTGGTCTGCGCTCCCAATCGACATCATGCACAGAGTCGTCGGTCGCCTCCCTACGGGCAACGACCGCCTCCACGCCGGCGCCGTCTGCCGCCAGTGGCACGCCGCCGTGCGGCGGCGGCGGCTACGGCATGGCAACGGGCCGGTAGTGTACCTCGCCCTCGTGAACGGGAAGATGTTCAGCTTCCCGGACGCCAAGCCCGCACGGCCACGGCCAGCCGACGGCTGCGCGCATTACTGCGGCGCGTGCGACGATCGGCTTCTGTTTGCCGACAAAGACTACTTCTGCTACCGCTTGACGAGCCCTTTCACCGGGAGGACGACGGCTCTCCCCAGCCTTGCCTATATCTCCGACGAGACGATGGGTCCGGATATGTCCGTGCGTAAGCTGGTGGTGTGCCCGGACGGCCTGATCGCCGCGATCATCGGCCGCGAGCACTTCGCCAAGGTCGCGCTCTGCACGCTCGAGTTCTTCTCCTGGTCTCTCGGCGCGGATGACGAGTGGCGGTGGTACGAGGACTTGGTCTACTACGAGGGGAAGCTCTACGCCATCACCAACAGCGGGCAACTCCTCGCGTTCGACGTCAGCTACGAGAGCACGGGGGAGCCCAAGGTCTGCGGCGTCGAGACGGTCATCGGCGGTCGTGGCCGCATCGGCGTGGGGGGGATGCGCTACCTCGTCAAATCACGCAGCGGCGGGCTGCTCATGGTCCGCAGGATCATGCAGCACGGCAAGTCGACGTATGCGTTCCAGGTGTTCAAGGCGGATCTCCGGCCGTCAGGGTCACAATGGGAGCGGGTGATCGCCCTGGGCGGAGACGAGGCGCTCTTTGTCAGCCGGCTGAGCTCCCGGGCCGTGCGGGCGGACCGGGAAGGATTGGAGGGGTATCGGATCTTCTTCCTCGATGATACGGTCGGCATGTCTTTCCGATCGCCGGAGAGCATGGGTCAGCCTTTGTACCACGCAGGCGTCTATGACATGATGACCGGGAATGTCACCGAGCTCCTGCCCCGGATGTGGAGAAAGGACCACGACGGTACAGTGCCGCCCACATGGCTCTTTCCCGAGGACCCCGACGACGAGGAGGAGTGAGCGCACCTGATGACTTCTTTGCTGATCCATGTCGCGGCCTTTTTTTTTCCTGATGCTCTGTTGTTTTTGACGTTCTTGAAATAATCGAAGAAAAAATTGGTGGATGCAGTAGTATTCCACAATAATCCTCTACAACACTAATCTTCCTATAGTTTTAAAAAGCCCAGATTCAATTGAGGTCTTCAACTAAAATTAGTTCACCTGACTTGGACCGGGTCAACAATTTCTTAAAGTTTTTTCATTCAATTTTTTATATTATATACACTATGCTTCCTAATTTGTAAGGCATTATAATTAATTAAGGTAATGTGTCACCTGATTTTAATCGGGTCAAAAAAATTCTCAAAAAGCTATCCCGTTCAATTATATGTTTCCTAATTTTGCAAGAGGAGGGCGGAAAAAAATTATATGAGACCAGGTCTCATATAATGCAGGTGAGACCCGCCTTGATGAATGACACGTGGCATTCACAAATCACAAAGTATTTAATCTCTCCCCCCTGATTTCAGGTGGGAGTGGGGTAGGTGCTTTGTGATTTATGAATTGCCACGTGTCATCCATCAGGATGGATCTCACCTGCTAATCCGTGAGACCTGGTCTCATAGAATTTTTTTCCGAGGAGGGCTATGCGTCAGCCGGCAGATCTTTTTAAAAGATCTGCCGCCTGCCGAGCCGTACGATCTAGATTGCTCAGCGTACAATCTCTCTTTGCAATGAGAGTACTATTTCAAAAACAATGATGACTTTCACAACAAGAGCTTTGTTTCGGAAACACATCGATGACTATTGTAATAAGAGCTTTGTTTCAGAAACATCGGTGCCGTTCCAAAAACATCTCTGCGTATGATCCCTTTTTGCGATAAGAGCTTTGTTTAAGAAACAACTATTGCAACAAGGCCTTTGTTTCAGAAAATATTGCTCAGGGCCGGGACGGATCGTCAGGGAGGGCTCCCCCGAGAACAACAACATCAACGAAGAGGCCATGCGATGCGACGCGCGCTGCTGGAACGATGACCAGGCCGCGTGGATCTGAGGCGCTCTCGCCAAAGTAGGGTGGTGGCTTGGTGATCCCGATCTAGATGCAGGTCAGGAGAGATGTGAGCGGCAGGGCGGGCGGCTGCCTAGCCAACGATAAGTGAGGCAGTGGAAGAAAATATGAGGCATGGAAGTGGGGAGGCGAAGGCTCGCCTCGCCGCCGAATGACGCTTTGTGTACTAATCCATTGTCTACGTGAGAGTTCTTTGTGGGGTTAGGTAGGTTTGCATGGGCTTGCGTCAAGAGAAAGATCTCATACAACCCATGAAGGATGACATCAAGTGATGATCGTCATCAAGATTGCGGTGTGTAAGTTCAAGTAGAGCATCACAAAGAGGTCCTGCTTGAAGCTTGCCGTCCATTGTGGTGACAATGAACTTGTGAAGATGTGACAAAGAGTGGCTCAGCCATAATGGAGTATGGGGGAGCAATATACTAGTCTTCACCAAGCCAACGCAATCAAGAAAGCTGGTCCATCTTGAGGAGGACAAGATCATCATCATCTAGCTCAAGTGGATTATGTGCAAGGCAAAGGATTGACCTTACTAGGTTTTCTAATTTACCGGTATCATGGTATTTGTTGGGAGACCGGGTTATAGGATCGATTGTCGTACTATCAAGGGGGCTCTCAGTTTAGTAGCTTGATTGTATCGTCCATAGAGAGCTCAAACCATTGCATCCTTGCATCATCTTTCTTGGTTCTTGTTTGGTTTTTCTCCTCGTGAGATTTGGAGCTTATGGTCATCTTCATGACAAGCTCGAGTTCATCGAAAATGGAGTTCATATGCATCTTCTCTTATGTTTTCGGTGTTGGAGTTTTCGCCAGTTCTTCATTCTTAGAGATTTCACATCACTATATCATTGGCATTTTTCTAATGCATGTTCTTACTATATAATTGTCATTGTTTGGATAGTACTTGTCGTCATCTATCCAACAAGCTTGAGTTTGCTCGATTCGAAGCTCATATACAGAAGTTATGACAGTTCTAATTTTCTTGCTACATCTGTATTGCTTGGGGCTTGCTTGATGCACCCTACGGTAGTACCGCTCTAGGCAACGGTAGTACCGCTCTAGGCAGCGGTAGTAGCGCTTGTAAGCGGCAATATTGTCCCTGTTGGGTGGTAGTACCGCTTGTAAGAGGTACTTCTGCTATTCCAGTTCCGCGCATACCTTCGCTTATTCCGGGTGTTGTGTTTTTCATGTCGGGTTCAGCGGTAGTAGGGCGGTACTAAAGTGCGGTAGTACCACCTATAAGCGGTAGTACCGTCCCGGTCATGTTGTAGTACCGCTACTGCAGTACTGCTGTCGCGCTCTGCTCTGCCCTACCTCCCCTGCTCCTGTGTTCTACATCTCCCACGGTAGTACCGCTAGGATGAGTTGTAGTACCGCTCTGGCAGCAGTTGACGAAGTCTCCGGCTGTCCACTGGTCGAAGCCGGCTCGGGATGGGTCCGACTGGTCGCCTCACCATCTGGGAACTCGGCGTCGCCTTCCTCGTCCTCGTCGTCTTCCTCGCCCTCATCGCTGTAGGCGATCTCCTCCGTCGAGTACTCCACCTCGGTTGGGTCCAGCCCGAACCAAGAAGGCGGCACTTCAGCGCCGTTTTCCTCCCGCTCCGGGACAATAACGCTCACATCAGCATAGTCAGCAAGGGCGGCCGCGCGCTTGACGATCTCCTCGCGCTCCGCCTCCAGCTCGGGCTCGGCCTCTAGGCGGAAGGTGGCCAGCTGGTCCAGCTTCACGCCCGGATACCAGGCCTTGACGAACTCCAACGCCGCCCTGGCGCCTGCCCATGCCGCAGCATCCTTCCAAGCGTCAAGCCGCTCGGCCGCCACCTCCAACCAGTCGGCACACCGACTGGGAGTCCGGGGCGCCAGCACGTCCGGCCAGAGTCCCTCGAGGACCTGGGATCTGGCGCGCTGAAGATGGAGGAGCAGGCGGCGCGCCGGCTCAAGGCGCATCCGGACGCCCAGGAGCTGCTCACCGACAGTACCGGGCCGGTTGGCCGGGATCTGTGCTCCCACTCTCCTCTGATGCTCGTGCTGCTCTTCGATCGTTCGGCAAATGACAACGGAGCGGCCGGGGAGAAACTCTGTTCAAAGAGAAGCTAGAAA
>LR738712.1:73736339-73843372 GCA_902687465.1 Secale cereale
CTGTCGACGACTAAGGAACAAGGAAATAAAGAGCTTACCTTCGAGCATGTCCTCGATCACCTCGTAGTCGTTCAACAATAGCTTCCCCCTCTCGAGCCAGTTCGAGCGATGAGTCTCGAACTCGGCCTTGAGGAGCACCTCGTCGTCCTCCAGCTTCTGGGCCTCCTCCTTATGCCGGGTCGCCTGGTCCGCAAGCTCCTTGGCGAGACAATTGCGTTCTGCAGCCGCCCCGCTGCGCTCCTTCTTCTTCTCCAGGAGTTCCTTCTCGAGCGCGTGTACACGGTCCCGCAGCCGAGCGACCGCCTCTGCAAAGACAAGAAAGAAACATCAGCATCAACAAAAGACAAGAAGTTGCCAGAAGATCTGGCCCGACTGCTCAGCAGTCGGCCCGAATCTCGGGGGCTACACCCAGCGGGTGCGCTGGCGCGCCCCCGCTGACGGACGACTCACGTACCGTGGCTTTGGTTCAAGTGGTTCGTCCGCTTGGCGAGCTGCTGACTCTGCAGTTGAAGGCAGCCGCGCGAACGTTGTGGTAATCCTACAACAAAGCACGACATCCCGATGATCAGCTACACGCCTTGAAAATTCCAACCCGCCTGCTCGGCAGCCAGCTTGGAACTCGGATGCTACACCCAGCGAGTGCGCTAGCGCGCTGATACGTCCAAAACGTATCTATAATTTCTGCTTGCTCCATGCCTTTTTTGTGTGATATTGCTATGATATTTATGCACTTCCATACACTTTTGATCATATTTGGACTAACCTACTAATGGCTGCAAAAATGCACAATGTTCTTGTTTTACACTTTATTGTGTAGGAATTACTTGGAAATTGACAAAAACGCAAAAGGAGTCGTATTGGAGTAGGACTCTGACTTTCCTGAAATCTGTCTGAGAACGTTTTTTAAAGATGGTCACGTTCCGGCCCGAAGGCGACGTCAAACGGAAAAAGTCTAGTTGCGAAAGTTGTGGGGAATTTCGAGGCGATGCTTTTGGATATAAAATTCGTCCAAATCGGAGTCCGGACGGCCAAGTAAAGCCCGTTTTACTGAGGCCCAAAATCTGATGACGGGAATCCGAGAGTCTATATAAAAAGAGGAAACCTAGGTCACCAAGGGCCACGAATTTTCCTCCTCCCAAGCCACCGTCTTGGAGGGGAGGACCAGCACCATTGCAGCACCATCCACAAGGAAGAAGGGGGGCCAAGGAGCCGCTGCCCCCTAGGGCCGCCGCCGCCCCCCTAGGGCCGCCACCGCCCCCAGGGCCGCCGCCGTCTCCTCCCAGCCGCCGCCTCCTCGCGGGGCTGCACCTCTCCATCAACACCACCATCAAGATCCTCCTCACCATGTCCATGTGTGAGTAGTCTTCTCCGGGGCCGAGGGCTCGTACGTGTAGCTATGTGGTTATCTCTCTCTCCCATGATGTGATCTTCGTTGTGATCATAGGCTATGTTAATCTAGGGTGATCCCATGATATTTCCCCTTCCTCTATGTATTGGATTGATGTACTCACTTGTCTTTATCTAGTATAATCCCCGAGACGAAGGTGACAGCGGTCTATTGGACATGGATTAGAAAAGTATTTTCATGAGTGATTTCCTCTCTTGTGTGTTGATTGAAGATTGAGAGTCTCTTGGTGCTTGTCTTTGACTATCCTTTAGATATGTTGTGGTGATTGTGGGACTCTCTCTGGATGGCCGCGGTGACATTGGGAAATCCTTAGATTGAGAACTACGAACTTTGAGGTGTGCTTTTGTAGCCCTACATAATTCTCGTCCTCTCTTGACCACGGAGGAATGACCTCCGGGTGCGTCTCCATTGCATGTTTTATGGGAAATATCATGTGATTCGATTATGTTAATGTTGTTGGGAGTTGCCACTAGTGAAAGTATGATCCCTAGGCCTTGTTTCCACCATTGCAATACCATTTGTGCTCACGTTTACCACTTGTTTGCTTGCTGCACTTTTTATTACAGATTTATATTACTTTGTTTTGCCATCCATATCACTTGCCATTTAACATCTCTTCGCCGAACTAGTGCACCTATACATCTAACAAGTGTATTAGGTGTGTTGGGGACACAAGAGACTTCTTGTATCTTAGTTGCAGGGTTGCTTGAAAGAGACCATCTTCAACCTCTACTTCCCTGAGTTCGATAAACCTTAGGTCATCCACTTGAGGGAAATTGCTGCTGTCCTACAAACCTCTGTGTTTGGAGGCCCAACATAGTCTACAAGAGTAGAAGCGTGTGTAGACATCACGCGCCCCCACTAAAGTTTGCAAGAACAAAAAAAGAAATATAAGAAAACAGAAGACATACCCAAACGGCCGTCCGCGACACCATCATGTTCGTCCTGGCCTTCTGGAGCGTGGCACCGAGATTTTTGAATGACTCCAAGACGTCCGACACTGCCAGGTTCATGACGGTCGGGCCGGCTCCTGCTGTCCAACCATGCGGAGCAGGGATTGTGGCCTCGGCACCCGCTGGCTTCAGATCACAAACCGCCCGGGTCGGGCGTAGGCGCACGGCGGTCCGAGTTACCACCGCCTTGCTTGTCGCCGGCCTGGCGTTGGCCGGTGGCGCTTCCGGCCTTGCTGGTTGGCCGCCACTCGCCCTTTGGCCTCCGGCACAAGCGGAAGCACCTTCTCCTCTGGCACAAGGGGCCAGCCCCCTCCCGCTCCGGGGCCGCCTGGTCAGCCCCGGCTGTACCGATCGGCGCCCGGCACTCCACCATTGGTGACTCCGGCTGCCGCAAGACGGCGACCTCCGAACCACGTTGCGGGCCGGGTCTTCCGCGGCATTGACGTCGGCCTCCGCCTGCGCTTTGGCCGCCGTGTCCGCCCGCGCCTTGGCCGTTGCGTCGGCCTCCGTCTGCGCTGCAGTCGCCGCCTCGGCCTTCGCCCGGGCCGCGGCTTCCCGCTCCTCCTGCGGCTCCCGCGCGTTCCTCTTCGTCGCCTCCCGAAGGGCGACGGGCTCCTTCAGAGCCGTCTGTTGAGCTGATCAGCGAGGCAGACGGCGCCCGCGAGACGGAGAGGGGAGCGCTGCTCAGCAAAACGAGCAGAAGATAAGAAAATTTGCAAGAAAGAAAATAGCCAAGAAAAACAACTATGATAAGAGCAATCAGACATTTACGCGGATACCATGGGGCGCTGCTTCGGGCCCCTCCGGATGGCGGCCGCCTTGGCAGCCTCTTGCCGCTTGGTCACGGTAATCGATGGCCTAGCCTTCTTGGGCGGCCGGCTGCCGAACAACTGAGAGCAGCGCGCCACCTTGGCCATGGCATCGCGCCAGAGCTCTTCCTCTGAGCGAGGGCTGCGCGGCCGCTTGCACTCCGTCGAGATGTGTCCCTCGAGCCCGCAGCGAATGCACAGGGGCTTGAAGGTGCAGTCTTCCCTCCGGTGGCCCTCCCGTAAACACTTGAAGCATAGGCCAAAGAGATCCGTCGCGACCTCCCGCCTCGCCGGGGACGACGACGGCGAGCGCAAGCGGGGCCCGGATCTGCCCACCTCGGCCTGCTTCTGCAGCGCCTTACGCCTGCGCCACATGGCCTTGCGAGAAGGGCCGGGTGTGCGCCAGGGCGCCGCCGAGCCCTCCGCCGGCGCAGGCGCAGCGTCGCGCGCGGCCTCACGGGCCCGCGCCGAGGAACCAGCAGAGCCCGGCGACTCCGAGAGCCCCAGCACTGAGACGATGGGCTGCATCCTGGAGGACACCGAGGAGGGGCTGCCTCCACCGGACGCCATGGAGCTGAGCACCTGAGGGAGGAGGGGGAGGGTGGACGCCGGGGCCGGAGTGGCCGCCGACGTGAAGAGGAGGGGAGCGGGGTCAAGGGTTGAAGTTCCGCTAACTTGAAAAGAAAAAAAGACAAGCACTACAATACACTCCCTTCGTTTCTAAATATAAGTCTTTTTTAGCGATTTCAATAAAAAAAACTGAATACAAATGTATATAGACATATTTTAGAGTGTACGTTCACTTATTTTGCTTCGTATGTATAGTTTGTATTAAAATATCTAAAAACACTTAGTGTATTTTAGGAACTGATGAGCGAGTAGTAATGTGGTACCCTCGCAAAAACAAAAAACAACGTGGTACCGGAGGGCATCTCAGCTTTTGCGGCAGTTCTTTCCGCGGAGAAAGCCGATAAACGAGGGAGGCGCCGGGTCCGGTCAGCTCATGTCGGGCAACGGTGTTGATTCTATATGCGTCCATGGTGGGCCGCCACTAAGTACGGATGCACCTCTCACTGCCGGCAGCGCGTGCGCCGTTGTCTCGCCCCGTGGACTAGCCCATACATACCTTCGGTACGACCGGTCTTATCCATCCCCATTCCAACTTGTTCCAACTCTTCCTTCCTTTCCAGTTCACCTTTCTGCATGCCCCAGTCCTAGCTCGTAGTCTGGTCCTATCTTCTCTTCTTCTTCAATCAAAGTCGCACCGTGGAAATTTTGCACAACGCCTCGTAGTGTTCCGAGCAATGGGAGACGATTAGCGCTAACTAATCCTCGGTCGATGGGGGCAAATGAGTGATTATTATTGTTCTTAAACCAAACTGCACGATGGTACACACCACACCAGTACAGATGATTGCTTGGTTGCTTGCTCTCGAAGCGATGATTAGCACGCATCTGCGTCCCGGCCTTTTTCAGTTTGTTCGTTTCCTCTCGCCTTTTGCCGGCTGTTGCTGCTTGGTTTTCCTAACAAAAAGAGTGGATTGCTTCGTCAGCACACCACCGCATACTAGTACATGCATGCATGCACCGATGTACGCGACGAATCAAGCATCGATGAGTGCATGTATCTAGCTTTCGTACGCCGTGCGTGCGTGTATGTGTCGGCGTCGCCCAATGAGTGTCAATCCACACGTACAGACGTACTCCTACATACGCACCAGGGCACCCCGATGTGTGTGCTCCTTTGCTTGTTTTCAGTGACAGCTGCTTCAAAATGCATGCACTTCTTACACGCATCTGTATTCTGAAGCTGAACCCTACTTTACCACTTTGAGTGGATGCATACATACATTTCTGTTCCGGTATGAGTACTTAAAATCGGTGGAAGCTGAGAACTACCAAGACGTGGTACTACTACTTATATGGACATGTAATACTGACACTTACGGTATAGGGGCCAGGCAATGATAAAAGCAGCCAAAGCATGCGACCATTTCGTAACCCTTGTCAGCTTTGCGACGAAGGAGAGAGTTTACTATTTACAACAGCTAAATAGTACTCTCTCCGGTCCTTTTTACTCCGCATATTAGGTTTGTCTGAAGTCAATCTCATTTTCAATTTCATTGAATTATTGACATTCACTTAACAACACCAATATCATTAGATTCATCTCGAAATATATTTTCATATTATATTTATTAGATATTATAGATGCTAATAATTTCTAACATAAACTTGATCAAACTTGGCAAAGTTTGACTTTCGGCAAATTCAATGTGCGGAGTAAAAAGGACCGGAGTAGAGAATTGTCCAATTTAACACTACTGTCAGTCGCAGTCCCGCATTGGCCCAGTAGAGAATTGCTGAAAAGCCCGAGGACACGGGTCTAAAAGACTAAAACTAGGTAGGCTCCTGCCAAAGCTGTCTGCTGCGGGAGGGGCATCTCGTGCAGCGGATGTACCCCCAAATCCCATCGCCGCTGCCGGCCTAGTTTGTTTGGCATGCCATGCGGAAAGGCCCAATATTCTCTCGTGGCATCATTGCGGCCAGCGTTTCCATTCCAATCCATGCCGGTGCTTTGCACTCTCTCCTGCCAATCTTCTTTTATAAACCCCCCCTACCAAGTTCCTCTAGTGCTGCCTACCACAAGTCCAAAACACGCCTTTGCCGTCTCTCCCCTCTCCTTTTACATTTGTCTCATGCAAGCTTGATCCCTCGAAGACCAAGACGAGAAGCATATGACGCAGATGGAGGAGCTCGTGCAGCAGTGCGACATGGAGGTCATGAAGATGGCCATGCTCAAGCACGAGCAGACCTTCAGGCAGCAGGTAGGATCATAACATCCATCTTTCAATTGCGTATTCTTGTCTTGGATTTGTTCGTGAGCTGACACAAAAACCCATGCCATGATCGACTCGAAAGGTGCATGATCTGCACCGGCTGTACCGAGTGCAGAAGCAGCTGATGGGCGACCAGAGCGGGCGCCCGTCGGTGCCACCCTGCCGTCAGGTGCAGCGGCGCATGCAGCACCCCCGCCGGCCGGAGCTCAGCCTGCAGCTCCCTGTCGACGACGACGACGAGGACGAGTACGCCGTCGTCAGCGCCGGCACAGGGCGCCTAGCGACGCTGCCGTCCACAGAAAGCGAGGACGAGCTAGAGCTGACGCTGGCCGTCGGCGGCGGCGGCAGCAGCCGTAGCCAAAGGAGGAGGCGGGAGAGCGCGAGGGACTGCTCCGGCAGAAGAAGCCCACAGACGCCGTCTTCGTCGACCGACTCGGACGAGGCGCTCCGCCCGGTGCCGCACCACCAGAGGGCGGCGGCGTGTGATCTCCGGGGAGGGGTGATGGTGTCGAAGCAGCCGCAATGGCTGGTGCGCTGTCTCAGCCTTAGGATGGCTTGATCGATTTGGCGACGAGACCACTCCACTGTAGGCTTTTGCTAAACTGCTAGTGGTTTCCCCGGGGGTGGTTGCTGGTAAACTAGATCGATCACAAGTGTTTTTTTAGCTTGAATCTGAATCTGGCATGTTCATCATTTGTTGCATATGATATGCGTCAACGGAAAAACGACCAGGGAAAAGGCAGACTTGTAGTTGAAACTAACGGCAGGCAGTGAACCCCCTTTTCACACACATGATTCATCTTTTCACCAAACTTTCAGAACCGAAGCAAAGCAATGCGTGCAAAGTAACTGCTGAAAAAGTAATGGTTATATGAGTTGCATCAAACACCTTATACTCAACGGGAAACAACAGTGTGAAATAAACTTGCGGTTCTAAGCAAGTAAGGCAACTAGCTAGACACAACGAAATGGTAAAAGGGTGTGCAGAAGAGAGTGAAGCACTTGAAAAAAAAATGCAATGCAGTTGCAAACGAATAACACGCTATACATTGCAAGGGCACACCTCAATTTCCAACTCATTTGTCCCTACAGTGATATGGGGAGGGGAAGGCAAGAGAAAAATAACACAGCAGACAGACAGATGAATGTCGATCTATCTTATGCTGGGTGAGTGGAAGAAAATCATAATGTGCAGAATGCACTGCCCTCATTTGTTTACAAAAGGATCAACATTCCATCCACATCTATTCGTCCCTGTAGCTTTTCCAATTTCCGCAAGACCTCAGCATCTTATCTCCAAGAAAACAGTCAGTTTCAGTTATACTTTTTACCCCTTGGTTTGCATCAATCAAGACAGCAAAGAACTAAAATGGCAGCACCCATATATGCCCGGGGTACCATCTATATTTAACTTGTTGATGTGCTGGTGATAACACTTCCAACTTTGCGGCATTGGGCAAAGTCAAAAGAAGCACTGGGATGTTCTCATCCTCGCATATGCTTCCAAGGATAAGCATGCGAGTTTCGTTCAAGACATACCAAGCTAGCACGCAACGAGATAAGAAAAAGAGAAAGAGAGAGAGAGAAGCTAAGAAGAGCACATCACTTGGCTTGCTCCCACTCAAAGACAGCAGTAGCAAAAATTCGAAATTCATTGCCTGGTAGAAAGTTGCACATCTTACTTTACTTTCCTCCGGAATGGAAGTTTCCGATGTTTGGTCTGTGACCACGATATACATACAGGAGGAGAGATTCTGATGACATCCATGTCCTGCAGGGAGTTTCTATATGAAACGCAAACAACAGAACCGGAAGCGAGTAGAGTATACTTGCTGTGCTGACCGAGCAAAGTCACAGCTCCCCTGTGCCACCAGCACATATCTGCTTCTGTTGCTCCCCTGTACCACCAACACATATCTGCTTCTGTTCCTCCTCTAGTTTTCTCCATGCAGCCTGACAAGCAGTCCAAGTAGTGTAAGAGTTGATACACTTCCCTCTTTGGGGGGGATGATGATGGATTAGTGTAACAGAATCAGTTACCTTATCTTTCTCGATCTTGGAGAGATGTGGCTTCATCGAGTTGCCGAGCCCCACTCCTCCCCATGCATCCAGAAGCTCCTTCTCCCTCGCTCTTCGGCGCTCCTGCTTCAGTTCTCCCTCTGTTTTCCTGCATGCAGCCTGGCCAAGTAGTCCAAACGTTGTAAGTGCTGGTACATTTCATATCTTCAGATGATAGGTTAGTGTAATATAGAACCAATTACCTTGTTACTCTCAATCTTGGAGACATGGGGCTTCACCGAGCTCCCAAGCCCCTCTCCTCCCCATGCATCCAGAAGCTCTTTCTCTCTTGCTCTCCTGCGCTCTTCAGCAGGGTTCAAGACTCTTATCGAATTTCCTTCAGCAGCTGCGGCAGCAGCAGCCTGCTTGGCTTGCTCAAGCTTCGTTGGACGCTTGACAAAGATGTCGGCGAGGCCTCCGGCTGCTCCATCTGCACATTGTGTATCACTCTTCTCTAGCAATAGTGTGCCACTATCACCCTTCTTTTCTTGCTCCATCTCCGTTTCAAGCCTGGAGACATGTTTAACCAAGATCTGATCTAAACTATCAGATGCTTTGTCATCATTACCAGTCTGCACCCCAGTTCTTGCTCCTCCTGATGCATTCCTCTTCTCATATTCCATCTTCTCCCTTTCAAGTCGACCGACTCGTTTTACTAGGACTTGATCCAAACTCTCGGATGCCGTGGCAACGTTGCCATACTTGCGCTGATCACGTGACACAATCATCTGTCCTTCTCCCGAGGCATTCCTCTTCTCATATTCCATTTTCTCCTTTTCCAATCTTGATACACGCTTCACTAGAATCTCATCTAAACTCGCTGCTGTGTTATCACAACACTTCTGTGGATCTTTCTGCTTCTGCACGTCGGTTTGTCCTTGCTCCAGTGCTTTTCTCTTTTCCATCTCCAGTCTATTGGTTGGCTTAACAAAGACCTTGTCGAGGCCAACATCTAGTTCACTGCTATCCTTGGTGCAGAAACTTCTAAGTGCTTCAAGCTTTGCAGCTTCAATTCGAGTCAATCTTTTACCACCTTGGTTACCCTTTGCACCCAAGGGTGGTAGCTTATGTGAACTTAAAATTCTGTTTTCTTTATCTTGTGAAGAATCAGTACAGGCCTGAACGCAATTGCTTTCTTCACCCAATCCCCTGATGTCACTGTTGCTCTTTACATTGCTGTCACACAAGACTTCTGACTGACCCTTGAGAGATTCAGATTCTTCCGTGCTGGCTTGCACATCGTCCGTAACATCCTTGCAGCTCCCTTCAGAAGAATTGGTGCATTGGTTGCTCTTCTTGGCTTCCAAGATCTCTTTCTCAAGCCTAGACATATTCTTCACAAGAATGCTGCCCAGGTCAGAAGCAGATTCTAGTGCCGTTGTGTTGGCCCCTGCAAGTTCACCCTGGACATCTTGTACAACAGGTTTTACTGGAATGACTTTTCTGCATGCTTCTTTTGCTTCTTGAACTTCTCTTTCGAGTTTTGAATGATGCTTGACCAAGAACTTGTCCAGACTTGGTAATTCAGACGAGACTTCTTTCTTTGGTCCTTGTATATCAATAAAGCTGGCTGCAGTGGAATATCTTCTTGATTGTGGTCTGTGTGACCCTGCAGTGGTGTAGCTCGCAGGCTTCATTTGATGATATTTTCCCTTATCCCTTTGAAGTGCTGCATTTAGGCCAGATGTGGCAACAATGACCGCCAAAGAGGCAAGGTCGTCTTCATGAAGAGCTTTTATCCTTTCAAGCATAATGTTTACAAGATCAGTGGATTGTTCTAGATCAGCAGTGTTGAAATCAGATGGAAATATGCTTCTTCTGGAGGTATTGTTATTGGATTCTAAATTGTTTGTTTCTTCATTGTTACAGTCACCAAGCTGCTGCTCAGCTTCAGAATTCTCATCACTATCAGTCGCATCTGGATTTTGGCTAATTTTCCGCAGTAGCTCCTTAAACTCTTCTTGGTTTGACAAATCAGGAGAGTTTGCAAGTTTAACAAATGCCTTCTTCACTGCAGCAGCAACCTCCATATCAACTTCAAAAGCAGTTTGAAAGGAAGCTGTAACCTTGTGAGTAGGTCTTCCTCCAGTTTTTGCTGAGGATTCCACCTCATACTGCTGACTGGGACAGTCAGGCTTGTCATACATCATGATACCTATTACTCTAGCGTATTCAAATGCTTCAGTCGCATGCAACTTGGCCTTTTCCATAAGTTCTTCAGCTTCTTTGTTTTGGATCCTATTAGAAAAATAAAATAAAATACATATCAAGGACAGTCAGAATATCAGAGGAGTGAATCAAGAGTAGTCAGCATAACAGCAGGCATGATAGAATAAGAACAACATAATCTCACCTGGCTGTTTGAAGAATTCTACACCACGAAGCTTCAACCATAGCAGTCTTGCGAGCTTCCATCGCCTTTTTGGCCGCTTCACTGGCTGCAATTTTCTCCCTTGCCATCCTAGTATAATGAAGATTGGAATTTTCCAGAGTATCGTGAAGGGATGCGGTCATACCATCAGTCTCCTGCAGAAGACAAAATGCATAACTTTAATTCACATCATAAAAAATATCCTTTAATCCAATTTCCCTCTTTGCTTATCTCAGGCAGAGAAGAGAGAACTGAGACAGCAATGACCTCAAATTTCGAGTCTCTCGTCATGAAATGCATTGAAGTGCACAATCAAGATCTTAAAGGTCCATAATGGAGAATAAAAATGTAAACTGCACTTTGACTGGCAAGTGGGAATCTGGAGTATACTGAACAGTGTAAACGAACCTGGTCTAATGTGCAATATTATCCTGGATCCACTCGTGCTATGGTTTTAAATACAATTTACTCTAAAACGAAGAGTGGCTAAACATTTTGCACTATCAAGTAAGTACCTGAAGACGCTTTATCTTTCTTTTCAAGTATGATTCAGTTTTTTTCCTAGGGAACCAATCAATCGAAGGACCACTTCTGCGAATCACAGATTTCTTGAACTGGGATGTCGACTTATTCACAGATTTCAATAATGAGTTTCCAAATTCTCTTGAACCTGGACTCTGCAGAAAACAAATGCAGAAAGTGCTGTTAGCTAAATTCTTCATATAAGTAGATCTTACAAGTAGGAAATTAAACAAGAAATCGAAGATTGAAATGCCTAATTGGGTTTTGTTCAAGCTGAGCAAATTTAACGTGCAAGCTATCTGAAAATACTGATAGAGAGTTAGAGACAGACTTCTTCATTTTACTGGACTAAACCTAAGACTCATAAAAGTCACATGTGCAGAACACATGTAATGTTGGTTGCCTGTAAAGTTGAACTAAGAGAATACTAATGACTATCGATATTAAAAACTTAATCATCTTTACGATTGTTCTTAAATTTCTACCCAGTTAAGCCCAGGTCAGCTTTATCTCGTATGAAGATTTTCCTTAATTAAAGTAATGACTAGCAAGCATTCTTGAGTGGTCAGGACCAAATCAGTATGAGAATATTGTTCAGTCGACTACAAGCATAATTGGGTTTTGTTCAAGATGAGCAAATTGAATCTGCAAGCTGTCTGAAAATACATAATAGAGACAGACTTTTTCATTTTACTGGAGTAAACCTAATACTCTAACGGTCACATGTGCAGAACACATCAATGTTGGTTGCCTGTAAAGTTATCCTATGAGAATACTAATGATTATCGATATTAAGAACTTAATCATCCTCACGGGTGCCCTTAAAGTTCTACTAAGCTAAGCCAAGGTAAAGCTTTGTCTCATATGAAGATTTTCCTTAATTAAAGTAGTAATGACTACAAGCATTCTTGAGTGGTCAGGACCAAAGCAGTATGGGAATATTGTTCAGTTGACACATGTGTTCAACTTGCCTATCCACAACTTCTGTTTCTTTCTTATAATCACGAGTCTATGATGATGGTCAAATCAGTTCGAAAGAATGTTTTTTATTTTACAGACTGCTGAGTTATGATAGCCTAGAAATGAAATAAAAATGCTCACAAAGTTGTCTACATTCATTTAACGTAGAACTATAAGTTAGAATATCAGGTCACTTAACAGTAATGAAACACATGTTGCCTTATTACTAATAACAGAAAAACAGGAAACATACTTACACCTTTCAAGCTGCTAACATTAATAATTCTTGGTGGCACCTTTCGTCATTTGATGGGATCTAGCCTACTGGTTTACCCTAGCAATGAACAAAACTTGCAAAAGTACCAACTCTACCATTTCAAATGTCAACACAATGCAACCCCAACACGAGTCTTCATATCCAAACTAGCTAATCACTTGGGAACTTAGGAAATGGAAGGTGACTAGGTAACTACATTATTTGCAAGGAATAAGCAACAGAGCTCATACCGGCATCTGTTTGACATAGACTTGAACTGAAATTAACAAAGCGTCATGCGCAATGTATTCACTTTCGCTCTCTAACCCCATACCTGGAACCAACCATAAATTACTGTCTCCAAGTGTCAAAAAACGTCTTACATTATGGGGTGGAGGGAGAATCACACACTACAAGCAATTACTCAAATATATACCAAATCATATTCGCAGCACATCAGTAAGTAAACATACTGCAGACTTATGTACGAATTAACACCCACAGACTCGAGGTTGCAGTTATCCATAGCAGCCCTGCTATACCAGAGTTCAAATACTTCGGACATGCCAAGTAATTGGATGCAATCGCCGCGGAATGCCCGACGCGGACTAGGGTTTTGGTGAGGGGTTCAGTTGCAACTATTGCGAAGCAATATGGGCGGAGAAAGGCTGCGAAGCCCTAAATGAAGAGAAACTATGCCGAATCGAACAAAGGATAATCTACATCGCACCAAACCACCGCCCGCCCAACGGCTCCCAAAATTTCCCCGTGCGAAACCGACCCACGGTTCCAACAAGGGGAATCGCGGCGCGGAATCCCCAATCGAACCGCACGAGACAAACAGAGCGAGGCCGCGGCAGAGCCTGACGGGGGGAGGGGAGAGGGGTGTCGGGCGGACCTTGCGGGAGCTCCCGCCGCTGCGGTTGGGGGAGACCTTCCGACGGGAGGGCGTCGGCGAGATGCAGCGGGCCCCGCCGCCGCCGTCAGCGGAGGGAGGCGGCGACGAGGTGGGAGACGAGGTCGACATGGCGAATCGCGCGATCGAAGATGCTGGAGAATGAGGGGCGGCGGCGGAGGAGGATTTGGGATTTGGGATTCAAATAGGGGTGGAGGGGATCGGGGGACAAGTAGCCGTTGTTGATGCCGAGCTCCCGGCCGGGTTGAAATTGAAACGCGGGTGGGATTACGACACGGAGCGTGAGGATTGGCGCTGAGTTGGCCGATTTATGGTGCCACGTTAGATGAGTAATTGTGTATGTAAGAGCAACTCCAATGCAACTACGCCCGCCCATGTCTGTTTGAATCGCCGCGCACAAACTGTTGATCGAACGTATCGACTCATTCCCAAAACGCATCTGCGCGGTCTTATTTGTGACTTAAATTTGAGCCTGAAATGCGCGGGGATGCGCCGCGCGTCCCCTCGGCGTCCGACGTGGCCCCACATGGCAGTCGGCCAATGATCGAACACGTCATATTAATAGCGGCCACAAACACCGGACCCACGCGTCCGTCATAGAAGCGTCCTTTTTTAATCCACGTGCGGGGAAAGGGCTCGTCCACTTTCACTTTCGTCCACATCTGGCCCCCACCATCCCCGCTTGCTTTCTCGATGGCGACAACCAAAACTCTAGACATGGGGTTCTTCTATGGCAGCGTCTCCGGCAAGGGCAAGGCAAGAGGAATTTCACCCCCGGCGCTTCCTCCTCCCGCACTCTTCCTCCTCCGCTGCCGCCGGCGCCTGCCCGAAGGAGGCAGCCCTGACGGCCTACCAAGCCGCCTTCGGATGGGCTGGGCCGCCTCCCGTCTTCATCGACCTCAACGACGACGACGGCGGCGGCAAGGGCAACGACAAAGCGGACGCCTAGGGCAGCGTGCATGCTTTTTTATGTTTACTTAATGTTTAAGACGACTTGGGGCGTTGTTGATCGGCACTTTATGTTTAATTATATTTTCATAAATTTATTTCGGCCACGCGGGCCAAAATGGGCATTCCTCCCATTGGGCGCACCGGCCGATCCAAAATGAAATGCGGACGCACGTCCGTCTGGCAGACCCAAACGAACGAAAAACGGACAAAGCGTGCATCCGTTTAGGTCGGCGCGTTGGAGTTGCTCTAAGGGCATCTCCAACGCTAACCCCTAAATCGAGCACCCGTCCGATGATCAGTAGGGACCAGTCTACAGACAGTGATACACGAGCGAGCCATCCAACCATACCCACATACATTTCAAACCAGATTTCAACAAACCGGAAGAAATACATGCACACCGAATAATTTTCATATAAACTAGAGCACATTCATTACATTTTTGACATTTTATATTAAAAAAGTGATTGGGCCTAAACCTAGCCTACGACGGCGTCCGTCCTCCAAGTCCTTGTTGTTCCCTTCCGGCGATCTCCGGGTCCATCTTGCCGTCTCCATGAGCGTCAGGAATGAGACTCATCAAGTGAAGGTACGATCACCAGTGACGAAGGGTAGGACATGTGACAGAACATTGGATACCGGGGCGGCATACAAAAAAAATACATATCAATGCCTCCTCGGAAATATCTAGCACCAGGAAAAGATAACTATGGTCGAAAATCTACCTTGGTAAAAATACTTTGTGCAGGAACTACAAAACTACTGGCCGCACGCGGTGAAATATGTCACAGAAGATCCCTGAAGAGACCCATGACGTCAACCATGTAACACACGGGGGTCTGAGCAGACGGGACACGCGTCGGCCGGAGAGGACGGACTTGTAGAGCACTCCAGCGATCGAGCATTAAATACCCTATCCACCTAGCCCGGTGTAGGGCTACGGATAGGGACATCATCACGACGACCAGGAGGGGCGGATGACAAGACTAGACACCGGCGCGGTGTAAAGTGGGAGAAGGGCGGTGCGGCGCGTTGTTGGAAATATGCCCTAGAGGCAATAATAAATTGGTTATTATCATATTTTCTTATTCATGATAAATGTTTATCATTCATGCTAGAATTGCATTGACCGGAAACTTAAATACATGTGTGAATACATAAACAAATACTATGTCCCTAGTGCACCTGTACTAGACTAGCTCGTTGATCAAAGATGGTTAAGGTTTACTAACCATAGACATGAGTTGTCATTTGATTACGAGATCACATCATTAGGAGAATGGTGTGATGGACAAGACCCAACTATAAGCTTAGCATCAAATCGTTTAGTTATTTGCTACAGCTTTCTTCATGTCAAGTATCAATTCCTTAGACCATGAGATCATGTCACTCCCGGATATCGGAGGAATGCCTTGTGTGCTATCAAACGTCACTTTGTAACCGGGTGATCATAAATGTGCTCTACATGTATTTCCAAAGGTGTATGTTGAGTTGCATGGATCGAGAGTGAGATTTGTCACTTTGTATGACAGAGAGATATCGCTGGGCCTTCTCGGTAATACAACATCATAATGAGCTTGCAAGCAATGTGCCTAATGAGTTACTCGTTGTGTTCTACTCGTGCCCACAACTCATTGTGTTCTACTCGTGCCCATAAAGAGCTTGTAAGCAGTATGACTATTATTGCCCACAACTCATTGTGTTCTATTCGTGCATATCATCTACGCATAGACCTGTCTCATGATGCCACTGTTGGGAAACGCAGTATTTCAAAGAATTTCCTACGATCACGCAAGATCTATCTAGGAGATGCATAGCAACGAGAGGGGGAGTGTATCTTCATAGCCTTGAAGATCGCAAAGCGGAAATGTTTATCAACGCGGTTGATGTAGTCGTACACCTTCACGATCCGTCATGATCTAGTATCAAACGTACGACACCTCCGCGTTCAGCACACATTCAGCTCGATGACGTCCTCGCCTTCTGGATCCAGCAAGATGGGCGAAGTAGTAGATGAGTTCCGGCAGCACGACGGCATGGTGATAGTTGGTGGTGAAGAACAATCTCCGCAAGGCTTCACCAAGCACTACAGAAACTAGATGGAGGAGAAAGTAGAGGGACGGGCTTGCCGGCACACGGCTTGGTGTATATTGATGTGTGTTACGTGCTAGCCCTGCCCCTCTATTTATATGTTGAGCCCTGGGGTCGAAACTTGGAGCAAAAGCCTCCTTAAAGTCGATTTTGCCCGAAAGGCAAGAGTCCCACTCGGACTCCAGGGCTAGACGCCAGGGTTCCCGGCATCTAGCCTCTGGTCTTCGCAAAACTTCCTTTTACACTTTCCAAAAAGCCTCGTGGGCTTTCCCCTTTGGCCCAAATAAAGTGTTCTCATACCCAAACATTTCGGGAAACATCCAAAACCCATTCCGGAAGCCAAACACTATTATCCCATATATCAATCTTTATCTTCGGACCATTCCCGAGTTTCTCGTCATGTCCGTGATCACATCCGGGACTCCGAATAACATTCGGTCACCAACACACATAACTCATTCAATACTATATCTGTAATACCCGTGTTTATTAGAATAAATACGGTCTTGTATTTAGAAAACTAATAGAAATTAGCATACGCTGTAGTAGAAATTATTAGCTTAATTAGATAAAATCAATTTTTTTGCAATCATTGGTTAGTACTAAGTAAGAGTAGTTAACTTAGTTCCTTAGTGTGGAAGGAATATGCATGTAGAGTCTTCCAGTAGGTGGCCATGTGTAACTACACTACAGTGCAAGATATTTTACAGCCCAAGCTTTCACTGATCCATAGCATTTAATGACTTGTTGACTCAGCTACTACGTGTGCGGTGCTAAATGGAGAAGTACAGACAACAGTAAAAAGAGAGGACACGCAGGCTGTAGATATTTCTGAGTAGCATACTTATCTGGCTCCATCTCTTCCCTACTCTGCCTATAAATAGAGGAGCAATACCACGCTGTAGTACCCATCCCAACATACAAACCGGGTCACTAGCTAGCTTTGCATGGAGTAGAATCCCACTGTTTGGCAAGAGCGCTGGGGGAAACAGCGATTCAGCGAGTCAGGCAAGCATGCGTTCCATCTAGCCTTTCTAGCTGTCCTATTCCTTGTTTGTCTCACTGTTCATGCCATGCTCTATACAGCTAGTAGTATTTCTGAAGCTCTCTATAATGTGCACTGTTTCGTGTGATTTGTTCCTATACATCTCTCATGCATTCCACAGTGCTACCTTTTGGTTTATGATCACGGTGGAGAAACCCTTGGTACATGCATGTGAGCACATGGATTGATGGCTCATGCATGGATGGTTGGTTCTGTGAAAATCCTAGAGATATTTATCTTGGTCCTGCATGTATTTTCCTCTTGCTAATCCTTGTCTAGTAAATTTTATAAAATCTGGTGTCATGACGGCAAACGTATTGTACCGGTCACAGTTCAGGTATGGGACTGTCTGGGCTCTCCGTTAGGAACGACACTCGTTCGGAAGTGTGTCGATGATGGATCCGTAGGAGCGATCGACACTAGTAAGTCGGGTGGTCGGTTCTTAGGGGATCAGAGAGCTCTGCTCTACTAGCACCTGTGTGGTTCTAGTCGAGGCTGTCGACGTCGGAGTACCCCTCTTAAGAGTGTAAAAGTGTGAAATTTCACCCCTGTGACTCCCGGGTTGGGAAGCTTGCGGTCATATATGATGCCAGTTATTCCTTTTCTTTTCCTTCAATTAAATCTCCATTATTTTTCACTGCCATCAAACTCTTTCTATACAACTAACCCCTATATTTTTTTGTCACTTTTGCCGAGAGGAAATTCCTTTTGTACCTGTATGCTTGCTGAGTATGAGATCATACTCATTCTTGCTATTGTTGTTGATTTTTTTTGCAGAAGTAGCAAATGATGGATGTGATGATGAACAGTAGGGGTAGCTCTACGGGTTGGGAATAAAAATAAAGTTGCATGTACCATGTCCTTTGTAATAGCTAGTAATGAATAAAGTTTGCTCGTGTACTTACTGGAAAATAGTTTGTTTACTAGCCTCACATGCTTATAAATTGAGATTTATAAGCATGTGGCGATTGTCATGGCTAAGACCCACTTGGGGGCGTGACAATATCGTCAACGAACGTTAAGCGTGCGGACCCTACGGGTTCGAGAACTATGTAGACATGACCGAGACATCTCTCCGGTCAATAACCAATAGCGGAACATGGATGCCCATATTGGCTCCTACATATTCTACGAAGATCTTTATCGGTCGAACCGCATAACAACATACGTTGTTCCCTTTGTCATCGGTATGTTACTTGCCCGAGATTCGATTGTTAGTATCATCATACCTAGTTCAATCTCGTTACCGGCAAGTCTCTTTAGTCGTTCCGTAGTACATCATCTCATGACTAACTCATTATGCATTTGCTTGCAAGGCTTATTATGATGTGTATTACCGAGAGGGCCTAGAGATACCTCTCCGACACTCGGAGTGACAAATCCTAATCTTGATCTATGCCAACACCACAAACACTTTCGAAAACACCTGTAGAGTATCTTTATAATCACCCAGTTACGTTATGACGTTTGATAGCACACAAGGTGTTCCTCCGGTATTCGGGAGATGCATAATCTCATAGTCAGAGGAACATGTATAAGTCATGAAGAAAGCAATAGCAATAATACTAAACGATCATTGTGCTAAGCTAACGGATGGGTCTTGTCCATCACATCATTCTCCTAATGATGTGATCCCGTTGATCAAATGACAACACATGTCTATGGTTAGGAAACACAACCATCTTTGATCAACGAGCTAGTCTAGTAGAGGCATACTAGGGACACTCTGTTTTGTCTATGTATTCACACATATATCAAGTTTCCGATTAATAAAATTCTAGCATGAATAATAAACATTTATCATGATATAAGGAAATATAAAATAACAACTTTATTATTGCATCTAGGGCATATTTTCTTTAGTCGCCCACTTGCGCTAGAGTCAATAATCTAGTTCACATCGCCATGTGATTCAACACCGATAGTTCACATCGTTATGTGTTTAACACCCATAGTTCACATCGCCATGTGACCAACACCCAAAGGGTTTACTAGAGTCAATAATCTAGTTCACATCGCCATGTGATTAACACCCAAAGAGTACTAAGGTTTGATCATGTTTTGATTTGTGAGAGAAGTTTAGTCAGCGGGTCTGTTACATTCAGATCCGTATGTATTTTACAAATTTTTATGTTTAGAATGCTATGCAGGGAGCTACTCTAACTAATTGCTCCCACTTTCAATACGCATCCAGATTGATACTTAGAGTCATCTGGATTAGTTTCAAAGCTTGCATCGGCGTAACTATATATGACGAACTCTTTATCACCTCCATAATCAAGAAACATTTCTTTAGTCCTCCAGTTACTAAGGATAATTTTGACCGCTGTCCAGTGATCTACTCCTGGATCAATATTTTACCTCCTTGCCAAACTCATGGCAAGGTATATAACAGATTTGGTACACAGCATGACATACTTTATAGAACCTATGACTGAGGCATAGGGAATGCCTTTCATTCTCTCTATATGTTTCTGTCGTGGTCAGGCTTTGAGTCTTACTCAACTTCACACATTACAAATCAGGAAAGAACTCCTTCTTTGACTGATTCATTTTGAACTACTTCAAAATCTTATCAAGGTATGTACTAATCGAAAGTCTTATCAAGCGTCTTAATCTATCTCTATAGATCTTGATGCCCAATATGTAAGCAACTTTACCGACGTCTTTTATTGAAAAACTCCTTTTAAACAATCCATTATGCTTTCCAGAAAATTCTACATCATTTCCGATCACCAATATGTCATTCACATATACTTATCAGAAATGTTGTAGTGCTCCCACTCACTTTCTTGTAAATACAGGCTTCACCGTAAGTCTATATAAAACCATATGGTTTGATCACCTCATCAAAGCGTATATCCCAACTCCGAGATGCTTGCACCAGTCCATAGATGGATCGCTGGAGTTTGCACACTTTGTTAGCACCTTTAGGATCGAAAAAACCTTCTGGTTGCATCATATACAACTCTTCTTTGAGATATCCATTAAGGAATGCAGTTTTGACATCCATTTGCCAAATTTCATAATCATAAAATGCGACAATTGCTAACATGATTCGGACAGACTTTAAGCATTGCTACGAGTGAGAAAATCTCATCGTAGTCAACACCTTGAACTTGTCGAAAAACTTTTTCGACAAGTCGAGCTTTGTAGACAGTAACTCTACCATCACCGTCTATCTTCCTCTTGAAGATACATTTATTCTCAGTGGCTTGCTGATCATCGGGCAAGTCCACCAAAGTTCACACTTTGTTCTCATACATGGATCCCATCTCAGATTTCTTGGCCTCAAGCCATTTCGCAGAATCTTGGCTCATCATCGCTTCATCATAGTTCGTAGGTTCACCATGGTATGGTAACATGACTTCCAGAATAGGGTTACCGTACCACTCTAGTGCGGAATGTACTCTGGTTGACCTATGAGGTTCAGTAGTAACTTGATCTGAAGTTTCATGATCATGATCATTAGCTCCCTCACTGATTGGTGTAGGAATCACTGGAACTAGTTTATGTGATGAACTACTTTCCAATTCGGGAGAAGGTACAATTACCTCATCAAGTTCTACTTTCCTCCCACTCACTTCTTTCGAGAGAAACTCCTTCTATAGAAAGGATTTATTCTTAGCAACGAATATCTTGCCTTCGGATCTGTGATAGAAGGTGTACCCAACAGTTTCCTTTGGGTATCCTATGAAGACACATTTCTCCGACTTGGGTTCGAGCTTATCAGGTTGAAGCTTTTTCACATAAGCATCGCAACCCCAAAGTTTAAGAAATGACAACTTTGGTTTCTTGCCAAACCACAGTTCATACGGTGTCGTCTCAACGGATTTAGATGGTGCCTTATTTAACGTGAATGCAGCTGTCTCTAATGCATAACCCCAAAACGATAGTGGTAAATCGGTAAGAGACATCATAGATAGTACCATATCTAATAAAGTACGCTTACGACGTTCGGACACACCATTATGCTGTGGTGTTCCAGGTGGCGCGAGCTGTGAAACTATTCCACTTTGTTTCAAATGAAGACCAAACTCATAACTCAAATATTCGCCTCTGTGATCAGATCGTAGAAACTTTATTTTTCTTGTTACGATGATTCTCTACTTCACTCTGAAATTCTTTGAACTTTTCAAATGTTTCAGAGTTGTGCTTCATCAAGTAGATATACCCATATCTGCTCAAATCATCAGTGAAGGTGAGAAAATAACGATACTTGCCGCGAACCTGAACACTCATTGGTCTACATACATCAGTATGTATTATTTCCAATAAGTCACTTGCTCGCTCCATTGTTCCGAAGAACGGAGTTTTAGTCATCTTGCCCATGAGGCATGGTTCACAAGCATCAAAAGATTCATAATCAAGTGATTCCAAAAGTCCATCAGCATGGAGTTTCTTCATGCGCTTTACACCAATATGACCTAAACGGCAGTGCCACAAATAAGTTGCACTATCATTATCAACTTTGCATCTTTTGGCTTCAATATTATGAATATGTGTATTACTACAACCGAGATTCAATAAACCATTTACCTTGGGTGTATGACCATAGAAGGTTTTATTCATGTAAACAGAATAATAATTATTCTCTCACTTAAATGAATAATCGTATTGCAATAAACACGATCCAATCTTGTTCAAGCTCAACGCAAACACCGAATATCATTTATTTAGATTTAACACTAATCCTGAAAGTATATGGAGTGTGCGATGATGATTATAACAATATTGGAACTACTTCCAACACACATCGTCACCTCACCCTCAACTAGTCTTTGTTTATTCTGCAACTCCTGTTTCGAGTTACTAATCTTAGCAACTGAACTAGTATCAAATACCCAGGGGCTACTATGAATACTAGTAAGGTACACATCAATAACATGTATATCAAATATACCTTTGTTCACTTCGCCATCCTTCTTATCCGCCAAATATTCGGGGAACTTCCGCTTCCAGTGACCATTTCATTTGCAGTTAGAAGCACTCAGTTTCAGGCTTAGGTCCAACTTTGGGCTTCTTCACGGGAGTGACAACTTTCTTGCCATTCTTCTTGAAGTTCCCTTTCTTCCCCTTGCCATTTTCTTGAAACTAGTGGTCTTGTTAACCATCAAAAATTGATGCTCTTTCTTGATTTCTACCTTCATTGATTTCAGCATCACGAAGAGCTCGGGAATTGTTTTCGTCATCCCTTGCATATTATAGTTCATCACGGAGTTCTAGTAACTTGGTGATAGTGACTACAGAACTCTGTCAATCACTATTTTATCTGGAAGATTAATTCCCACTTGATTCAAGCGATTGTAGTACTTAGACATTCTGAGCACATGCTCATTGGTTGAGCTATTCTCCTCCATCTTGTAGGCAAAGTACTTGTCAGAGGTCTCATACCTCTTGACACGGGCATGAGTCTGAAATACTATTTTCAACTCCTGGAACATCTCATATGCTTTGTGGCGTTCAAAGTGTTTTTGAAGTCCCGGTTATAGGCCATAAAGCATGGTGCGCTAAACTATCAAGTAGCCATCATACCGAGCTTGTCAAACGTTCATAACGTGTGCATCTGCTCCTGCAATAGGTTTGTCACCTAGCGGTGCATCAAGGACATAATACTTCTGTGCAGAAATGAGGATAATCCTCAAATCACGGACCTAGTCCGCATCATTGCTACTAACATCTTTCAACTTAGTTTTCTCTAGGAACATATCAAAAACATAGAGGAGCTATAATGCTAGCTATTGATCTACAACATAATTTGCAAATACTATCAGGACTAATTTCATGATAAATTAAAGTTCAATTAATCATATTACTTAAGAACTCCCACTTAGATAGACATCCCTCAAGTCATCTAAATGATCACATGATCCAAATCAACTAAACCATGTCCGATCATCACGTGAGATGGAGTAGTTTTCAATGGTGAACATATTATGTTGATCATATGTACTATATGATTCACGCTCGACCTTTCGGTCTCCAGTGTTCCGAGGCCATGTCTGTACATGCTAGGCTCGTCAAGTTTAACCCGAGCATTCTGCATGTGCAAAACTGTCTTACACCCGTTGTATTTGAACGTAGAGCTTATCACACCCGATCATCATGTGGTGTCTCGACACGACGAACTGTCGCAACGGTGCATACTCAGGGAGAACACTTGTACCTTGAAATTTTGTAATGGATCATCTTATAATGCTACCGCCGTACTAAGCAAAATAAGAAGCATAATAAGATAAACATCACATGCAATCAAAATATGTGACATGATATGCCATCATCATCTTGTGCTTTTGATCTCCATCTCCAAAGCATCGTCATGATCTCCATCGTCATCGGCTTGACACCATGATCTTTATCGTAGCGTCATGGTCGTCTCGCCAACTATTGCTACTACTACTATCGCTAACTCATAGTGATAAAGTAAAGCAATTACATGGCCTTCATAATTCATACAATAAAGAGACAACCATAAGGCTCCTGCCGGTTACCGATAATTTACAAAACATGATCATCCCATACAATAATGTATAACTCATCACGTCTTGACCATATCACATCACAACATGCCCTGCAAAAACAAGTTAGACGTCCTCTACTTTGTTGTTGCAAGTTTTACGTGGCTTCTACAGGCTTATCAAGAACCGTTCTTACCTACGCGCACACAAACCACAACGATTTTTCGTCAAGTGTGCTGTTTTAACCTTCACAAGGACCGGGCGTAGCCACACTTGATTCAACTAAAGTGAGAGAGACAGACACCCTCCGGTCACCTTTGAGCAACGAGTGCTCGTAACGATGAAACAGTCTCGCGTAAGCGTACGCGTAATGTCGGCCCGGGTTGCTTCATCTCACAATACCGCCGAATTAAAGTATGACATGCTGGTAAGCAGTATGACTATTATTGCACACAACTCATTGTGTTCTACTCGTGCATATCATCTACGCATAGACCTGGCTCATGATGCCACTGTTGGGGAACACATTATTTCAAAAAAATTTCCTACGATCATGCAAGATCTGTCTAGGAGATGCATAGCAACGAGACGGGGAGTGTATCTTCATACCCTTGAAGATCGCAAAGCGAAATCGTTTATCAACGCGGCTGATGTAGTCGTACACCTTCACGATCCGTCCCGATCTAGTACCGAACGTACGACACCTCCGTGTTCAGCACATGTTCAGCTCGATAACGTCCTCGCCTTCTTGATCCAGCAAGACGGGCGAAGTAGTAGACGAGTTCCGGCAGCACGACGGCGTGGTGACGATTGGTGGTGAAGAACAATCTCCACAGGGCTTCGCCAAGCACTACAGAAACTAGATGGAGGTGAAACTAGAGGGACGGGCTTGCCGGCACGCGGCTTGGTGTATCTTGATGTGTCTTAGGTTCTAGCCCTGCCCCTCTATTTATATGTTGAGCCCTGGGGTTGAAACTTGGAGCAAAAGCCTCCTCAAAGTCGGTTTTGCCCAAAAGGCGAGAGTCCCACTCGGACTCCAGGGCTAGACGCCAGGGTTCCCGGCGTCCACCCCCTAGACGCCAGGGTTTCTGGCGTCTAGCCTCTGGTCTCCGCAAAACTTCCTTTTACACTTTCCAAAAAGCCTCGTGGGCTTTCCCCTTTGGCCCAAATAAAGTGTTCTCGTACCCAAACATTTCGGGAAACATCTAGAACCCCTTCCGAAAGCCAAACACTATTATCCCAAATATTATTTTTATCTCCAGACCATTTTGGAGTTACTCGTCATGTCCGTGATCCCATCCGGGACTCCGAATAACATTCGGTCACCAACATACATAACTCATTCAATACTATATCGTCAACGAACGTTAAGCGTGCGGACCCTACGGGTTCGAGAACTATGTAGACATGACCGAGACATCGCTCCGGTCAATAACCAATAGTGGAACCTGGATGCCCATATTGGCTCCTACATATTCTACGAAGATCTTTATCGGTCGAACCGCATAACAACATACGTTGTTCCCTTTGTCAACGGTATGTTACTTGCCCGAGATTCGATCGTCGGTATCATCATACCTAGTTCAATCTCGTTACTGGCAAGTCTCTTTACTCGTTCCGTAGTACATCATCTCATGACTAACTCATTAGTCATTTGCTTGCAAGGCTTATTATGATGTGTATTACCAAGAGGGTCCAGAGATACCTCTCCGACACTCAGAGTGACAAATCCTGATCTTGATCTATGCCAACACGACAAACACTTTTGGAAACACCCGTAGAGTATCTTTATAATCACCCAGTTACGTTGTGACATTTGATAGCACACAAGGTGTTCCTCCGGTATTCGAGAGTTGCATAATCTCATAGTGAGAGGAACATGTATAAGTCATGAAGAAAGCAATAGCAATAAAACTAAAGGATCATTATACTAAGCTAACGGATGGGTCTTGCCCATCACATCATTCTCCTAATGATGTGATCACGTTGATCAAATGACAACACATGTCTATGGTTAGGAAACACAACCATCTTTGATCAACGAGCTAGTCTAGTAGAGGCATACTAGGGACACTCTATTTTGTCTATGTAATCACACATATATCAAGTTTCCGATTAATACAATTCTAGCATGAATAATAAAACATTTATCATGATACAAGGAAATATAAAATAGCAACTTTATTATTGCCTCTAGGGCATATTTCCTTCAGAAACGTCATCGACCCGCACGTGTGCTAAACTCGAAGGTGTCGTCCATTCGGCACTAGATTGGTTGGATCGTGATCGGATCGTGAAGAGTACGACTACATCAACCACGTTATATACGCTTCCGCTTTTGGTCTACGAGGGTACGTAGACACACTCTCCCCTCTCCTTGCTATGCTTCTCCTAGATAGATCTTGGGTGTTCGTAGGATTTTTTTGATTTTCATGCTTCGTTCCCCATCACGCGTCATGTCTATGGAAATACTCGAGCACCTGACACACAGAGGTGTCATCTCATCTACTGAAATATGACAGAGGCAAGCTGTATGCCTCGCTGACCATTATTCTTATACATTCACACTTATTGTGTAGACCAAATGTGGCACCCCAGGCCTATATAAGGGCAGGGCCATGGTCGAAAAAAGGGGGAGGAGAGCAACCACCACACCACCAGCAAATATAAGGAAAGCATAAGATAGGAAGAGAGAGAGAGAGAAGGAAGAGCAGATTTAGGAGTGTTCGGGCGCTTTAGCTAGTACCCAGATCACCATTGGTCTCAATCCGACCACCACTGGTCTCACTCCGACCACCACCATTGTAACACCAAAGCACTTGTATCCCCTAGTTCATATCCATACCAACATGATGTATGGTTTTACGCTAAGATGGCAACCTGGACCTGTATAAAATCCCCTTGTTCACTGGCTAGTGATCAACTTACTTGCTCGGTGATTTGTGCACTGCTAGGCCACCGTGCGATCAGATGCTTCAAGTGCCCATAATACTCTGACACGGCCTCTTGGATGGTGTACCATCAATGGTTGAGGGAAATCCGTTCATGGTTGCAAATCAGAGCGTTGGAGTAGGGTGCGAAATGCTTGTGTTCATAGAACCATATGTGAATGTTCCTCTAAAAGGGTGTGCCCTTTTGCTCTATGCCATGGATCGGATCGATGCCAGTGGCCAACCATGCATCGCACAATAGCTCATCCTCCCACATGTTGAAACTTTCTCCTTTGCCCTTCTTCTTTGAATCGACGGCTGTATCATACGGATAATCATTGTCACCGCCCTCCTCCTCCTCCTCCCCCACTCCCTCCGGCTGCGGCTCAACGCTGTTGTTTCTATGTGACATTGCTGGTGTAGGTGTAGGACTGCTGTGTGGTGGTCCAGGTGTATGACTGCTGCTGCTGGTAGTTAGCAGACTGGGTGGGATCTGAGTCTTCCACCTGCCTGTCCTCATAGCACCCTCCTCCTCCCGCGCCTCCACCGTGGATGATGTCAACCATCTCACTGCCCGTGTCGTACGCTGACTCCCCCGCTCTAGGCATTGCGGCGAACAACGCGTGCGGGCACCCATCTTCTCCCCAACCGCTGTCCCCGCCCGGACGAGCTGTGGTGAAGAATACTCGGAGAAGAGCAGCGTCGCGTTAACGTCGACCATGTAAGGCACCGTACCGATAGGGGTTGCGAGCTTCTTGCCAACGTAGTAGTATGAAGGCTTGTAAGGCTCCGGCCATGACATCGTCTATACTTTGGGCGCGCCTGTCTGGCGCCGTTCGCCACAGCCGCGCCGACCGCCTCATCCCCCACGACCTCACGCCCATCGCCACCACCAGGCCCACTGCTTCTTGAGCTTCTCCTCCTTTGCGGCCTTAGCTTTGACGTGACGAGTTTGTTGCGTTGCCGAGCTGATCTTTCGGGAGAGAGTGATGCTCGGATCCTTCGGCACCTCCGTCGGCTCCATCTCTGACGGTTCCATGTGTCGAGGGCGGAATAAAGGAGAGGGTGGGGGAAAAGAGCGGGTATTGGGCGGAGAGCGGAGGGGAATGGAAGGAGAGAAATGGGGGATTTTGGCGTGAAAATTGTGCGGGATTCTACAAAAGCGTGGGCCCGGCCTTCCTTTTGGGTGGATTAGGGGGTAGAGAGCGATATTTGTAGTGTCCGGACTCCCGCAAAGCCCCAAAACATTTGTCTCCGATTTGTCGAAGAAATTGCGTCCGGACCGCGTCGCGGATCGATACACGACCGTGTTGGATGGCTTCCATGGTCTGAACGATTGCGGAAGGTTTCCTCATCGCGCCACTTTCTAGGAATCACCTTGGCTAGATAGTTTTCATCCCAAGTGTCGGTGTCAAAATCGGCGGATCTCGGGTAGGGGGTCCCGAACTATGTGTCTGAGGATCGATGGTAACAGGAGTCAGGGGACACGATGTTTACCCAGGTTCAGGCCCTCTCGATCGAGATAAAACCCTACTTCCTGCTATATTAATATGGATGAATATGAATACAAGAGTTGATCTACCTCGAGATCGAATTGGCTAAACCCTAAAGTCTAGCCTATGAGGATTTGAGATTCTCCGTTAGCCTCTACAGACTAAACCCTCCGGTTTATATACACACCGGAGGGGCCTAGGGTTTGTACATACCATCTTGCAGAGGAAGGAAAGATTACACCCGAACCTAAAACCTGCCTTTACACGAATATAGGAGTCCTATCCGGATACGAGAGATGATCTTTGACTATGATCTTCACGGCCCACCAGTCCGTCCCACCAAGAGTTATATGGCCTCCCGAGGACCCCTCTATCCAGGACTCCCTCAGTAGCCCATGAACCTGACTTCAATGACGATGAGTTCGGCTTCCGTATTGTCTTCGGCGTTGCAAGGCGGGTTCCTTCTTCCGAATATATCTTCTGGAAAAAAAGAAGTATTGTGTTCGGCTTTGCATGGTTAGTATAACCCTTAGCCTCGAAGGCAAGGCTCTTTAAAAGAAAATGAATTGTGTGTCTTTACTGACAACTTTTGGGTGAAGTTCCGCGTCGAACCCACTAGCATATCGAACCGTTTTATTTGGTCTTGGTTTCGCGTTTCGAGGTAAATCCTCATTGACATGTCCCATCAAAATAGAGATCGTGCCCGCTTTTAGTGGGATCCTTATCAATATGACGCGATCACCCACGCCGCGCATTACGCACGACCGCTTTAGGAACCGGCGAGGTTTATGGCTAAAGTGGGGGGACGCTTTGTATTCATAGCGTTATAAAAGGATATCTATCCCTTTCATCAGCCCCACGCCTTCCTCAAGCTCGAGCTCTTCAATCTCCCTTGCCCCCGTTTTCTCATCTCCCGCGCCCACCGCTCCTCGTTCCTCAACCACTACTCCCCTTCCCAACAATGGTTGGATCCGGTGCCAGAGGCAAGTGGGAAGATTCCATGGTCACAGAAAAGACCGTGGAGGATCTACGAAGCGAGGGCTATCTCGCCGCCAGTATCGCGCACCGACTCCGTGCCAAGGGTCAGGTGATTCCCGTCCCTGAGGTGGGTGAGAGGGTAGTGTTCACTTCCCATTTTGTTAAGGGGCTAGGTGATACGTCTCCAACATATCTACTTTTCCAAACACTTTTGCTCTTGTGTTGGACTCTAACTTGCATGATTTGGATGGAACTAACCCAGACTGACGCTGTTTTCAGCAGAATTGCCATGGTGTTGTTTTTGTGCAGAAATAAAAAGTTCTCGGAATGACCTTAAAATCCACGGAGAATTATTTTGGAAAATATAAAAAATACCTACGGAAAGATCCAGACCAGGGGGCCCACACCTTGTCCACGAGGGTGGGGGGCGCGCCCCCTCCCCTTGGGCATGCCCCCTGCCTTGTGGGCCCCTTAATGCTCCACCGACGTATCCCAAGATCCCATATATTCACTTTCGGGGAGAAAAAATCAGAGAGGAAGAATTATCGTGTTTTATGATACGGAGCCGCCGCCAAGCCCTAATCTCTCTCGGGAGGGCTGATCTAGAGTCCGTTTGGGGCTCCGGAGAGTGGAGATCATTGCCATCGTCATCATTAACCTTCCTCCATCACCAATTCCATCATGCTCACCGTCGTGCGTGAGTAATTCCATCGTAGGCTTGATGGACGGTGATGGGTTGGATGGAATCTATCATGTAATCGAGTTAGTTTTGTTAGGGTTTGATCCCTAGTATCCACTATGTTCTGAGCTTGATCTTGTTATGACTTTGCTATGCTTAATGCTTGTCACTAGGGCCCGAGTGCCATGATTTCAGATCTGAACCTATTATGTTTTCATGAATATATGTGTGTTCTTAATCCTATCTTGCAAATCTATAGTCACCTACTATGTGTTATGATCTGGCAATCCCGAACTGACAATAATCGGGACCACTCCCGGTGATGACCGTAGTTTGAGAAGTTCATGTATTCACTATGTGTTAATGCTTTGGTCCGGTACTCTATTAAAGGAGGCCTTAATATCCCTTAGTTTCCAATAGGACCCCGCTGCCACGGGAGGGTATGACAAAAGATGTCATGCAAGTTCTTTTCCATAAGCACGTATGACTATATTCAGAATACATGCCTACATTACATTGATGAATTGGAGCTAGCTCTGTGTCACCCTAGGTTATAACTTCTACATGATGAATTGCATCCGCATAATTCCCCATCACCGATCCAATGACTACGAGCTTTTCACATATTGCTTGTTGCTTATTAACTTTTCCGTTGCTACTATTACAAAAACACTACCATTACTTTTATTGCTGCTACCGCTATCTTCATATTACTTTGCTACTAAACTACCTTGCTGCAGATACTAAGTTTCCAGGTGTGGTTGAATTGACAACTCAGCTGCTAATACTTAAGAGTATTTTTGGCTCCCCTTGTGTCGAATCAACAAATTTGGGTTGAATACTTTACCCTCGAAAACTGTTGCGATCCCCTACACTTGTGGGTTATCAAGACTATTTTCTGGCGCTGTTGCCGGGGAGCATAGCTCTATTGTTTGAGTCACTTGGGATTTATATCTGTTGATCACTATGAAGAATTTGAAGGACTCAAAAACCAAGATCTTACCCTCAACTACGAGGGGACGTAAGGAACTCCCATCTAGCTCTACACTTGATTCACCATCTGTTATGGGTAAATTTGTGAAACCTACTTCTGCTATCGAATCTGATATGTCGTATGTTCTTGATGATGCCACTTCTGCTATGTATGATGAAACTACTTCTATGCGTGATAATACTGTGCCACTAGGTGAATTTCCAGATGAACAAATTGCAAAGGTTAGGGAGAATGCAAATATTGAAACTTATAATATTTATAAAAGTGATGATGAAGCTTCTCCCTATAGATATGAATTGCCTATTGTTCCTGAGGGTTATGTTATGGATGAAGAAACTGCTAGAGACTTTCTTGCTTGCAACGATAGATATGATCTTAAGAAACTATTAGCTAAGCTGAAAGAAAAGTCCTTGAATGCTAGAATGAAACATGACCCTGCTTTCGCTACTTCACCTATCTATGTTACTGATAAGGATTATGAATTGTCTGTAGATCCTGAGTTAATTACTTTAGTTGAATCTGATCTTTTCCATGGCTATGAATCTGAAACTGTTGTGGCACATCTTACTAAGTTGAATGATATAGCCACCCTGTTTACCAATGATGAAAAGATTCATCATTACTATATCCTTAAGTTGTTTCCTTTCTCGTTAAAGGGTGATGCCAAGACTTGGTTTAATTCTCTTGATCCTGGTTGTGTGCGTAGTCCCCAGGATATGATGTATTACTTTTCTGCTAAATATTTTCCCGCTCATAAGAAACAAGCTGCCTTACGGGAAATATATAACTTTGTGCAAATCGAAGAAGAGAGTCTCCCACAAGCTTGGGGGAGGCTTCTTGAATTAATTAATGCTTTGCTTGATCATCCTCTTGAGAGGAATGATATACTTGATGTCTTTTATAATGGACTAACCGATGCTTCCAGAGACCACCTGGATAGTTGTGCTGGTTGTGTTTTCAGGGAAAGAACAGTTGATCAAGCTGAATTACTATTGAATAATATGCTGGCCAATGAAAATAATTGGACACTTCCTGAACCAGCGCCTTAGCCAACTCCGAAGAAAAGAGGTGTTCTATTTCTCAGTCCTGAAGATATGCACGAGGCAAAGAAATCTATGAAAGAAAAAGGTATTAAAGCTGAAGATGTTAAGAATTTACCACTTATTGAAGAAATACATGGTCTTGATAACCCGACACATGTAGTAAAGGTAAATTCTCTTTATAGATTTGATGAAGGTGATATTCCTCGTTATAAGTCTGCTAGCCAATGCTTAGATGAGTTTGACAATTTTATTGTGAAACAAGAAAACTTCAATGCTTATGTTGGTAAACAATTACAACACAATGCTTATATGATTGAACGCTTGAGTGGTTATCTTTCTAGAGTTAAAGGTGAACTGAAACTCATTAGTAAACATGCTTCCATGGTTACCACTCAAGTAGAACAAGTACCTAAAGCTCAGAATGATTTGCTCAATGAATTAAATAGTAAGAATAATGATAATGCCATTAGAGTTGTGACTAGAGGTGGTAGAATGACTCAGGAACCTCTGTATCCTGAAGGCCACCCTAAGAGAATTGAGCAAGATTCTCACAGAGCTAATTTAGATGCACCTAGTTCTTCTAAGAAAAAGAAAAAGAAAAATGATAGGACTTTGCATGCTTCTAGTAAACCTATAGCTGACACACCTGAGAATCCCAATGATATATCTGTTTCTGATGCTGAGACACAATCAGGTAATGAACATGAACCTAATGATAATTTCAATGATGATGTTCATGATGATGCTCAACCTAGCAATGATAATGATGTAGAGATTGAACCTGCTGTTGATCTTGATAACCCACAATCAAAGAATCAACGTTATGATAAGAGAGACTTTGTTGCTAGGAAGCACGGTAGGGAAAGAGAACCATGGGTTCAGAAACCCATGCCTTTTCCTCCAAAACCATCCAAGAAAAAGGATGATGAGGATTTTGAGCGCTTTGCTGAAATGATTAGACCTATCTTTTTGCGTATGCGTTTGACTGATGTGCTTAAAACAAATCCTTATGCTAAGTATATGAAAGATATTATTACCAACAAAAGAAAGATACCTGAAGTAGAAATTTCCACCATGCTTGCCAATTACACTTTTAAAGGTGGAACACCTAAGAAACTAGGAGATCCAGGAGTACCCACTATACCTTGCTCCATTAAGAGAAACTATGTTAAAACTGCTTTATGTGATCTTGGAGCCGGTGTTAGTGTTATGCCTCTCTCTTTATATCGTAGACTTGACTTGAGTAAGTTGACACCTATTGAAATATCTTTGCAAATGGCTGATAAATCAACTGCTATACCTGTTGGTATTTGTGAGGATATGCCTGTTGTGGTTGCAAATGTTACTATTCTAACAGACTTTGTTATCCTTGATATTCCCGAGGACGATAGTATGTCTATTATCCTTAGTAGACCCTTTTTGAATACCGCATGGGCTGTTATTGATTGCAACAAAGGCAATGTCACTTTTTATGTTAATGGTAATGAGCATATGGTACACTTCCCGAGGAAACAACCTCAGGTCCACAGTATCAATTATATGGGAAAAATTTCAACTATCACTATTGGAGGTTTTGAATTTCCTCTTCCTACTGTCAAGAAGACATATGATATTCTTATTGTTGGGGACATACATATCCCCATTGAGGTAACCTAGTGTTATTCGAAAATTCTCCGGTTTCATGTTATTCGGAAAGAGTTTATTAACAAGACCTGATCAACCTTGTTAATGGATTCCTTTTGATGAGCATGAGATAGGTGAATCTAGATAGAACAACCTTCTGTACCCTCCTTTTACTTTCTGTTAACTAGGATAAATAAAGCAAAAATAGTATTATTTTTCTGTTTCCAGACTTATCCGTGCAATAAAAAATTACCCCGAAAATAAAAGTTCTCCAAATGCCCTGAAAATGAAATATGATTTTTTCTAGAATATTTGAGAATATTTGGCATAGAAAACACAGCGAGGGGAGCCAGCACCTGTGCACGAGGGTCCAGGGTGCGCCCCCCCTCACAGGGCGCACCCCCTGCCTCGTGGGCCCCACGTCGCCCCCTCCACTTATTCCTGCACCCATTCCCTTCTTCTTCCTCCCAAAAAATCACCAACCAGCTCAAGCACGAGTTATAGCTCATCTTGCTGCCATTTTCGATCTCCTTGCTCAAAGCACCATTCACCAAACTGTTTGGGGAGATTGTTCCTTGGAATGTGACTCCTCCATTGGTCCAATTAGTTTTTGTTCTAGTGCTTTATTTGTTGCAATTTTTTGCTGCTGTGGTCACCTTGTTCTGTTGCTTGCATGTCAAATTTCTTTGGTCCCAAGTAGTTCTAATGCATGATATAGTCCCTAGGCACTTGTTGGAGTTGTTGCTATCAATCTTGTTGAGTTTGGTTAACTTTTATTTTGAGTTACTAAAAATTTCAAAAAAATGCATAGGAAAAACTTCCAAGGTGGTTTCTTCAAGGAAGCAAGAATCGAGGCTCGCGTTTCGTGGGCCGGACGATGAACTACCGAGGGAAGTGGAAGTGCGGCCTTGTGAATGGCCGTCAGATGACTTTATGGATCAGGTTGGTATCAAGGAGGAATTTTACGCATATGTGCGCAACGCTGACCTCGAGGGCTTCATACAAGATAAGTGCCCCCAATACCGTAACTTAACTGATACCTTTGTGAGAAGGTTTAAATTTTCATCTTCACGTAATTCTCACACTATCCCGTTTGACCTTTATGATAAATCTTACACCATGGACTTAGAGGATTTTAATGATGCTTGTAAGCTCCCGCAGTGGGGCAGTATGGGTGATCCTCGCATAATCTGAATATAGAGATTTCCTTGCTAGTATCACAGTGGGGGAATCTAGAGAAATCACACAAGCTACCATAGGGAGCATTCATTTTCCTGCTATTCATTACTTTGCTCTCTTTATTGGTAGATGCATAAACGGTAAAGATGAGGCTTGCCACATGTGTGTCCCTGATCTTAGTGTTCTCAAGAGTGCGGTATTAGGTGATAGACAATATAACTTGGGAGACATTGTTGCATGTAGGCTACATCATAATGGTTTGCATGGAGATTTATTTGGTGGGATTTATGCCACTCGCATAGCCCGCCGTCTTGGTGTGCCTGTACATGAGAATGATGAACCTTTGCCGCCTGCTCATTTGGATTACCATGCCATGACTAGTCACCGGTTTATAGAGAGGGATGAACAATCCCTCAAATATCGACTAATCTTTAACAGGCGTCATGCCATCCCTATTACTCTTCCCGCCCCTACTTTGTTTGACTTTCAGGCAAAAGGGAGATATACTATAACTAGGGAGGAGGCAAACGAGTATCATAACACGATGGAAGCAGCCCGCCTTCGAGCTGCAGCTCAGCAGGCAGTAGCTGCTGCATCCCAATACAACCCCAACCACGACTTTGGATATCCGCCAGGCCAATATCGGCCATAGACCAACTTAGGCCAAAAGCCTAAGCTTGGGGGAGTATGTGTTTCTCACCGACTTTACATTCATGCTCACACACTTATTCTAGTTGTCGGTGCTCACACTCTTTCATTGTACCATCCATGTTTAGTTTCAATTCTTTTTCTCGTGTGCTAGAAGAAAAACCTTAAGAAAACCAAAAAAATATTAGTTGTAGCTTCTAGCTACTTTACTTTACTTGTAGTAGTAACTAAAAGAAAACCCCAAAAGATTTCCCGTTCTTCTTTTGCTTGTTGGGAGCTTTCCCGTGTAAATAGTTTCTTTTCTTTTCTTTGGGGGTCAAGAGTAGAAGACCATGATTGAAAATGCTTAGTGGCTCTCATATGCTTTATTGTTGATTTAACCTTGAGCCATATTACCTTGTCTTCTCTCTTGTATTAAATGCTTGCAGATTCCAGCTTAGTCCAATGCATGTGCACTATTATTATTATCCACACCGTTCGGTCGTGCGAGTGAAAGGCAATAAGGATGATATATGATGAACTAATTGAGATGAGAAAAGTTGGTATGAACTCAACCTCTCTTGTTTTTGTAAATATGATAGTTCATCGTTCCTGATTCAGCTTGTTATGAATGAAACATGCTTGCAATGACAATTAGAGATCATAGGTGCTTATGCCATGCTTAATTAGCTGAGAGTTTACAATGGTCTATCTTGCGTGCCAACATGATATTAAAATGGTTGTCATGTGGTATGATGGGGTGGTATCCTCCTTTGAACGATTCAAGTGGTCTGACTTGGCACATGTTCACGCATGTAGTTGAAACAAAATCAACATAGCCTCCACGATATTTATGTTCATGGTGATTTATATCCTACTCATGCTTGCATTCATTGTTGATTAATTTTAATGCATGTTCATGACCGTTGTTGCTCTCTAGCTGGTCGCTTCCCAGTCTCTTTCTAGCCTTCACCTGTACTAAGCGGGAATACTGCTTGTGCATCCACTTCCATAAACCCAAAAGTTATCCCAATGAGTCCACCATACCTTCCTATATGCGGTATTTACCTGTCCTTCCAAGTAAATTTGTATGTGCCAAACTCTAAACCTTCAAATGAAATTCTGTTTTGTTTGCTCGAACAACTGATGTATCAACTAGGGTTGTCTATATCTTCCATGCTAGGTGGGTTATTCTCACGACGAGTGGACTCCGCTCATCATTCATGAGAAAATGGCTAGTAACCGGGATGCCCAGTCCCATGCTCAAAATCATAATAATTAAACAAAACTCCCCAGGGATGTTGCTTGTTTGGACGGTACCCCGTGGCTTCGGATGGCCGTGGAGTGTGCTTGTTGGTGGTTGGGGAAGTATAAACTTTACCATTCTGTTTGGGAACCGCCTATAATGTGCGTAGCATGGGAGATATCAAGATTCTTGGTTGTTATGTTGACAATGAGAGTATACCGCTCAAAATGTTATTCATCTCTATTTAAAAATCGAGCTCTGGCACCTCTACAAATCCATGCTTCCCTCTATGAAGGTCCTATCTATTTACTTTTATGCAGAGTCATCATCCTCTTATCAAAGAGCACCAGTAGGAGAGCACCTCTGTCATTTGCATGTATTACTATTAATTTGCATTGAGTATGATCATGACTGGATCTCTTTTACCACGAATTACAATGTCTAGTCACTCCTTGACCCTTAAAGGTGCTCTGCATTTATGTTTTGCGGTCTCAGAAAGGGCTAGCGAGATACCATCTTCTTATATCATATCATGATTGTTTTGAGAAAGTGTTGTCATCCGAGGTTTATTATTATTGCCCGCTAGTTGATTATGTCGTTGATATGAGTAGACTTGAGACTTGGAAGTGATTGTGAATGTGGTTAGTTCATGATTATTGCTGAAAACCTGAATGCTGGCTTACATATTTACAATAACAAGAGCAAACAGAGCTTGTCAAAGTTTTTCTTTTTCACTTTCAGTTTATCAACTGAATTGCTTGAGGACAAGCAAAGGTTTAAGCTTGGGGAAGTTGATACGTCTCCAACGTATCTACTTTTCCAAACACTTTTTCCCTTGTTTTTGTAACAGCCTGGTTTTTGGCCCTTTTCTTTTTCTTTTTGATTTATTCGTTTTGGCTCTGTTTTTCTTTTTGGAGTGATTCGGTGGCCTTGTCACCTGGGAAACCATCCTCTTTTTCCCTCCCAAGTGGCTCATCATTCTCAAAACCTTGCCAAGATCATGTCACTCCACTACCAGACCAAACCCTAATTTCTTTTTCTAGGGAATATTCTTTTTCTATTAAAGGAATAACCCTGTCTGCCCTAGGTTGTGAAGCAACCTATATTTCTGTCACTCCAAAAAATTCCCAAATAAATTCTAATAAATTGTTTGGGTCATATCTTCATCAAATATGGCAAAACTTTTCATTGCCATGTTAAAAAATAATTCTCAAATATTCCTTTTCCTATTATTCCCTAAATGGCACTTTGTGCAGCAAGTGCTATTTATATTTGCCCAATTGACCCCAAACTCCTTGGACATCTTTTTCTGTCCAATTAATTGCCACATTCCAAAATTCAACTTTATTCTCCTAGCCAACCTTCCTCAATGATTTTTCAAAGTTTTTGTCAAAAAGAAGCCACTATGAAGGAAGTACTAGCTAGGGGCATCCAAATGAGTTGAAATTTTGCATGCCTCCTCTTGTGATCATATTATCCCACTCCTCCAAAATTCATCTCCATCCAATCAACCATGTGAGCACACCTTCAAATATTTGTTTCTACCCAAAATTTCAGTTTGTGAAGCAAGTATATTTTATCTTGCTCCACTATGGCTGCAAATATTCCAGGACCTTCTCTAACCCATAACACCTACCTCCACCAATTTTGGGCACATTTTGTGTAGCCATTTTCCCTCTGGAATTTTCCTAAGTTTCTGGACAGAAAGGATGCTTGTGAAGGAAGTACAAATTTGGCTTGTCCAATTGCTATGAAATTCCTACAACATCTTACTATGACCAAATACCTAAGCCTTGCCAAGTTTCATACCAAATGGAGTTACCATTTGAGTGCAACATCTTGATCTAGTTTCTGACCAGATTATGTGGTTGTTAAGCAACTACATTAAATATTTATCCTAATCTTCTCAAACTTACGAGGATGGAAGTTCTTCTTTACCTCAACCTCGAAGACAAGCTCTTTGCTTCCAAAGACCTCCCTGTTGATCAGCAGTTCTCCTCAAAGTTTATTGCAGTAAACTTCAAATGATCTTTACCATTTAACCAGAGCCTTTTTCACCATTCTACCACCGTAGGGGAGAATTACCATGGAGAGACTTACCAGTAGACAACATTTTACTGCCCCTCTTACCCACTACAATCCATTGCGCGTGGTGATCACGGCAATGGCATGCCTGTGCACGCGCCCTGTGCACTGCGGCCGCGCCCAGGCATCGTCTGTGCTTCGGCACCCCCGCCCCTCGTCGTCTTCGCGCGCGTGAGCGTGTCCCTTGGCTTCGCCTCATCGTCGCCGACCCCCTGGACCCCTCTCCCCCTCCGTCCTCTTCCTCATCGACGCAAGCCGCCGAGCGCCGCGGGCGAACTGTGGCCGACCGCTCTGGTCGCGCCGTAGTGCTTCCCTTCCTGCACTCTCTTGGCCCCCTCCACCCCGTGAGATCCCCCCACAGTGCCTCCTTCATCGCCTGCCTCCGAACTCGCGAGCGTGGGCACGCGTCCGCGGTGCCGGACACGCATCCGCGACGACGACAGGGCGGCACACCCCTCCCCTACCTATATAAGGCCACCCCAAGGCCCCCGTGATCACCAGCCTCCTCTACTCCCTCCTCTAGACCCCCTCGGCCTCTCCAATGAACTCGAAGAGCTCCCCTGCTATCCCTCTGTCGCCATGGCCGCCGCACAGCCGCGCCTAAATTTGGCCGAACCAAGCTCTCCCCCTCCTCCTGGCCGTCACCAGAAGCCTCCACCGCACCCCTAGGAGCCTCCCCGCCGTTCCCTCCTCCTCTGTTGGCCTATGAACTTGGTTCCCATCTACGCCCGTCGCTGCCGTCCGTTCCGCTCGAGAAGTCGCCGCACTGCTCCTCTCCGGCGTGCGTACATCCCCTGGATGGGTGCGGACCTCCGTCCCGAGTCCACCGGTGCCCTCTCCCTGTTCGAAGATGGCCGGAGCCACCGTGCCCGGCGACGACCGCGCCCCTGCTCTGTGTTCTGTCGAGGAGAGGAGGAGCAGGCGCGAGAGGAAGAAGAAGGAGGCACGGGGGGAGACCAGTCAAAGCGCGAGCCCCACCTGTAAGCTGCACAGAGCCCGGCCCCGCCCTTGCCAGCGTGGCAAGTGGAGGCGTCTTTGCCTGAAGTGCGCTTGCGCATGGGTAAAGCGTAATAACCCAAGTGCGTTTTCGTTTTCAGAAAGCGTATTTTGCCTCTCCTTCAGCCGAAGTATGCTTTCCTTTACTGAAGACGTATTTTCTCTCTGTTACAGCGAGGAATACGTTTTCGAGAAGAAAACGCGTATTTTCTGGAGTGCGCTTTCTGTTTTTCCAGCCGAGGGCCTGTCTATAATGATTTCTTTGCAAATAGGTCCCTAGCAGAAAACACTTCATAATTTTTTGCTTACAATTCCAAATGAGGTGATTCCAACGCCCATCTCTTCGTCTCGTCGAGCCAGTTCTGTTGGCATCATTTTCATTATGTTTCAACATTCTGAAAATGTCCATTTTTCCCTTGCCGTTAAACAACCCCCTTCGAGAGAGAATGTTTTCCAGCGAATCTTTTTGCGAGCTTTCCGCACTTTCTTCCGGTGATTTCTTCCACCCCAGGCAAGCCACACCCTCCATTTGCATGATTGCAAAGCAGTAACGTGGTTCTTTATTTGAACTTATTTAAAAGATTGTAGTAGCTATGTATGATCTTGTTCATGGCATTTCTCGGAGTTCTATTTTTATCTTATTATTGCCATGATATTGCTTGAAGCACTAGGACTTATATTTTGATGCTTATGTGGATGACATGTTGCCTTTGGATTCTTAGTGATTATTTTCATGCTAGTACCTGGTATTATTTCCGGAGTATTACTTTGGATATCATGTTGCCTCTGGATTTATTAGTGGCTAGTGTTAGTTTCATCATGACGCTAGTTGATGTTATGTTTTGGAGAATGATGATGGAAATGATGTTTGCATGTAGATCATAGCTATATAATTAGTTCTTGATATTTGCGTAGTAGTGTTATCTTTCTTGGATTCTTCATGATAGAGATGTTATGCTATCCTTGGAGTATTTTGTTATGATGATATTAAGCTTTGTAATATTTGTTGGATATTGCTATGACTTGGATTGTTAATTTGATAGTTAATATCGGAGTATCCGTATCATAGTTATATTTTTTAAAGATAAATTCCGTCATTAAGTTGGCCAGGTGCCACCGAACCGGGCTTTCCCAAGTGCAACCACATTTGCCTTTTATGGGAAGACCCTAATGCGATGCTATTGTCATGCCTCTCGCCGGTGCCTCCAACTAGGGAAGGTTATGGGCACGCGCTACCCTGATCAGGTAGTCGGACATAACCTTGTGTGCCCGTAGTTGGATGATAAGCGCTTTTGTCCCCGTTTGGGGCGGTTGATTATTTTGGCCACGACGGTGGTCGTTGGTGTCTTTGGTAGACACGGGGCCACCCAGGACTAAGCCCAGTGGGGAATGAGTCGGAGTGGCCGGGAGAGTGTCATGACAGTAGATCGGTTTTGTCGGAACGCCGTTGGTCCACCTGAATGGGAGAATGAGGCCATGGATTCTGTAGTGTGGGTAGAGTGCACTACCTCTGCAGAGTGTATTTGTTTAATCTATCGATAGCCACGTCCTCGGTCATGGGCATGTGTTCGTACTAGGTGACACCGTTCGATCAACACTCAAATGACGGTATAACAAAATGAATTATATGTGATATATATATATATATATATATATATATATATATTGATATTTTGAGCAGTGCAGGATGTTGATGATGATGTAGACCAAGTGTTGGTCATGGTGGTGATCGCCGGAGAGATCATGTTTGATTTTGATCACGAGGTGGTCAAGGTGGCATATTACTTGGTCGGTTAGCCAAGAGAGATATGGCTATGTGAATCTGAGATGGTGGTTTATTAGTATTATATCAGTTTCATACCATGCTTAGTAGTTGCTTCATCATGATAGTTGTTAATTAATTAACCTGTTAATGCTATGTTATTGTTTTGCCTTGATGCTTTTGGTTGTTGTGAGCTTGCAAGTACATTCAATGTACTGACCTCGCGTGTCATGCCAGATTGCAGGTGATGCCATGATTGCTTGATTGCTTGTCGAGGTTGCCGTGCGTGCGAGCTAGATCGTGTCCCAGCCAGAGTCCCTGCGGAGTGGAGTTCACCACCTTCGTCGTTGTTCCGTTGCTACGAGTTGTTCCGCTGCTAGCATAGAGCAAGTGTAGTATCGCCGGCGGAGTGTCGCCGTGCTGATGTGCATCTTTGTAACATGAGACCTTTGTAATTTTATTCGTGTAATAAGAGCTGATTTGTTCTATGTCAAGCAGTGTTGTTTTCCAGAGACTTCTCCTCGATCTCTGGGCTGGAAAACGGGGCATTTCGGTTTCTCTGAGCCGGGGTGCCACATCGCTTGCTCGGGTATTACTATGGCTTGGATTATGAGTTTGATAGTTGATGTTATGTTTTGGAAAATGATGATGATACTTGCCGTTCAAGGCTGTAGGCCCATAACTTTTCCTAGACCGCTGGAACGTTAGAAAACAACAGTATAGGGTCTGGTTGTTGCCCTTGCTTGCTGCATTTGTTTGCTGCATGTAGTCTTATTTCGGTTACCATTAACCCATGTTTTCATGCGTAGATGGCGGTCAACTTCCATGTGTTCAGTGCCCTTCCCTTAGCTCCCGGTGCTGTTCCCATTGAGTTCAGTCCCACTCCTGCACCTCTTAGCTTTGCCGCCCTCCTTGGCGACATGTGGCGTAGTATTTATTCCCTCGAAGATCCACCTCATTATCAAGTATTCCAGTTTTCTGCTGGAGGCAGAATTTGGGAATATGTTGCTCATGTTCATCTGTCAGCCCCGATTTCTGTCGGTAAGCGCACCTACAGTTTCCACGGTGGTTACGACGCTACTCCTGAGCGTACCGTTCAGCTTGCCGCAATGGCAGGAGTCACCGGTCTTCATCATCAAGAGAGCATGGTGCAAGAGAACCGTGCTTATCAATACTATCCCACCATCGTCGAGAATCCTAGGAGAATCCAATTTCCCTCCGTCAACCCTCAAGATGACCCGTCTATCCTCGCCATGTCTCGTTACATGATGGCTGAGTGTCTTCTTATCTCTGAGTTAGTCTGAGACGCCATTCGAGCCAGGAGATTGCTTGGTGTCGCTTTACCTCAGTCTCCGCCAATTCCTCCAACTCCTCCACCTCGTCCATCCAGAGTTCCAGAGTCAGCGGTTCCACTCGCTACTCCCTTAGCTTCCTCGTTCGTTCGCGAGCGTTTGCTCAAGTGTAGGATGTAATCCTTCGTGTAGTGTTTGTGCATCTGCTGTAGCATCATGCTTGTGTGTGCCTGTGTGAAGTAGCTTTGTAGCTTGTTTGTTGTATGATTTGTTGCAATAAATTGTTTTCTCGTGCTTCTTTGTTTTAAATCTTCGATGTTACCCCCTTATGGAAATTATTCCTCGACCGACACCGGATCAGAAGAAGCCGTGAGCAGTACAGATATACACCAAGGAATTCAGATTGTCAGCCGACAGCATTGTATTACATCCGGTCTGAATACAAGTATATTCTGCTCAGACTTTCAGCAACAAGCACATGTACCAAGCCTGTGGCACCCCGGCTCAGAGAAAACCGGAACGCCCCGTATTCCAGCCCAGAGATCGAGATGAAGTCTTCTGGAATACGGCACTGCTTAGTATAGAACAAACCAACTTTCTATTACAACACGAATATGATTACAAGGGTTCCGATATTACAATGAATAACATCGGCACGGCGACACTATGCCAACACGGTTGCTCTATACAAGCAGCATAACAACTTAATGCAGCGGAACATCTACTGGCAGGGGAACAACGAACGACGATGATGGACTCCAATCCACGGGGACTCTGGCTGGAACGTTTATCCTAGCTCGCGAACACGGGAACAACACCAAACAAGCAAGCAATCCAGGCATGACCTGCAAGCTGGCATGACACGCCAGGTCAGTACATTGAATGTAATTGCAAGCTCACAATAAACCAGAAGCATTCAAGGCAAACAACAACATGGCAATTACAGGTTAATCAGGAATTATCATGATATCAACCGGATAACATAGCATGAACAACATGCAATATGAGCATGGCATGAACATATGAATCTGATAATACTAGCATGCAACATGATGACACTACATGCACCATTTATTATGTTCGGGTTACCTCGTAACCATCACATGCATCACTTACCAACCTCGGACGTTATACGGTCATCTCAGGATAAAATCAAGCTTGGTATAAACCATACCGTAGTAATCATCAAATGACCACAAGAAGCTTGATATTTACCCACGATTCTCGCACAACATCATGAATATCCAACAACTCGGTATCCTCGATCCCACCGTAATCATTCCGGCGATCACTGCCACGACTAACACTTGGTCTCAAACGGTGATCTTTCTGGCGATCACAACCAACTTATCTCATCATCGAACTGGGGTTGTTATTATTAAGCACATTATTATTATTACTGTTGACTCATAGTGTGACCAACTACAAACTGGGCCCTTATCCGCGGGCGCGGCTATCGATAGATTTAATATACACTCTGCAGAGGTAGCGCACTGTACCCACACTACGGAACCCATGGCCTCGTTCTCCCATTCGGGTGGACCAATGACGTTCCGACAAAACCGATCTATTGTCATGACACTCTCCCGGCCACTCCGACCAACTTCCCTTTTGGGCTAAGTCCTGGGTGGCCCCGTGTCTACCAATGACACAACGACCACCGTCGTGGCCAAACATAAACGGTCCCAAACAGGGACCCGTATCCAATCAACAACAACGGGCACACAAGGTTATGTCTGCTTACCGGGCCAAGGTACCACACGCCCATAACCTTCCCTCATTGGAGGCACCGGCGAGAGGCATGACAATAGACCCAGTTAGGACCTTCCCATAAAGGTAAACGTGGTTGCACTGGTCAGTTCGATATGGTGGCACTATGACTCAGCCAACAGTTGTTCAAGTTCAATTTAATCCGGTTAAACTTGAATGCAAATATGCTGAGTCATGATAAAATACATGATGCAATTACAATGCATGAGCATGAATATCAACATAAGCATGAGAGGACACATAACTATCCACCATATCAACAATGAATCATAAGCATGGCATACTGACTAGCATGAACATCATAAGTACATACTTTTTCGAAACATAGCATGATCTCTAGCATCAACAATAAATATCATGGAAGAACATATCAACAATATCAACATGCAAGCATTTAACTAACTAGATGCAAAGGAACATGCATAGCAACAGTACTCGGGGCAGACGGCAGTCATGCACCGAAGACCATCACCAACATCAACATGTACTACTAGCAAGCATAAACATATGAAAAGAATACTAGCAACTACCAGGGCATGATAACCAGGTGCATAACAACATAGCAAGAAAAGAAACAATAACCCCGAAGTATTACCGAAACAACGATAATCATATTTTTAAACAAACAAACATGTAATAAATATTCAAGTTAAAAACCATGGCTACTGCATGACTATCATGCAATTGGGTATTGTGGCTTGCCTGGGGGTGACGGAGACTCGAGGAAGAAGTGCGGAACGATCGCGGAAAGAATCGCCGGAAACAGTTCTCTCTCGGAGGGGGCTGTTTACGACAAGGGCAAGTGGTCATTTCCAGTATGTCAAACCATAGTGAGAATGATACCAACAGAAAGGTCTCGTCGAGACGAAGACGTGGGCTTTGGAATCACCTGATTCAGAGTTAAGGTTGAAAAGTTATGAAGTGTTGAACACCAGGGACTAATCTGTGAAGATTTTTATCACCAACGGGTCCCTGAGTGGATAAGGCAGAGACGCAAAATCAGAAATACGCCTTCTGGATTGGAAAGCGCACTTCGGGTAGAAGAAGAAGTAAACTATGTTTTCATAAATAGAAAACATATTCAACAGAATGCGTCTCCACTTAAAACACCTGGGCCCGGGTGGGAGAGACTTACAGGGGGGCCCACGGGCAGGGGGCCAGGCACGGGCGTCGTCGTCTTCCTCGCACTGTCTCCCGCACGAGACAGAGGAGCCACGACAGTTCACTAATGGAGGTCAGGGGCAGAGCACGGCAGTGGCACTGTTGTGACGGCGCGCTGCCGACGAGCCACGACGAGGCAGTGGTGCAGGGAGGTGCCGACGAGCACGGGCGAGCTCCTGGACAATGTTTGAGGCCGAGATGAGGAGGGAGGCGACGAGCACAGTGGCCCGACCGTTCCAGAGCGTGCGTTGTGCATGATGCAGGTGCGGTCACCACGCGCACTGGTGCAAGCGTCGAGCTTTGGCGTGGCCAAGAATGTCCAGTAGGATTACCTAGGTGCCCTTAGGAAGAATGCAGAAATAAATTGGTCCAGGGGCAAAGAAGAGATTTGTAGATGGCTCCATGGTAAAACAACGGCAAGGCGTTTGTAACTTCCTGTGGTTAAACCATCTGGGTAACTTGGTAAAAAGTTTGTCTCGCGATGATCTTACACCAAGATGATGTAGATCACCAAAAATCAGACTAAGGGGAGGGGTTTAGCTTAGGGTTGCTGTAGAAAGTGCAAAACTGGCCAGAATTAGAGATGATGATGTTGCACTCACATACTTGAGTGTCATGAGCTGAAATTTGGTGGAGTTGAGTTATTTGACCATATGGAGCTGCTGTAAAAACCTCATGCCATTTGGAGTTACCAAAGTGGCACTTGCTTCACGAAACTCCATTCTGGACATAATCTTGTAGAATTTACTGAGGGTAAAAGGATAACTAGATTGAGCCAGAACTTGGTGAAGTGAGTAGAGGTAGATGTAAGCATGGCCTGGTAAATTGGCAGCTCCAATGAAGCAATGTAAAATAGTGTTGCTTCACAAAGTGAAAACTTTACCAGAAACCAAGATTTGGAGCTGAGCTCACATAGATTATCTTCATGAGCTCTAATTGGGTGAAGATGCATGATTTTATTAAAGTAAGGATGTGACCAAGTTTCATCTCATTTGGACATGCATAGAATATACTTCCTTCACAAAGTTTCTTTCTGAACAGAAACTTTGAAAAATCAGTGGAAAATAATTACTAGGAAAATGTGTATGAAAATTGGTACAAGGAATTGATATGGACATAAAAATAAGTCCACCAAGTTTGGGGGAAATTGGGCAAAGATAAATAGCACTTGCTTCACAAAGTGCCATTTAGGGCAGAATAGGAAAATGATTATTGGAGGATTATTTTTGAACATGGCAATGAAATGTTTTTCCATATTTGAGCAAGATATGACCCAAACAATTTATGAGAATTACTTGTGAATTTTTGGAATGAAAGAAATATAGGTTGCTTCACAACCTAGGGCAAAAAGAATTATTCCTTTAATAGAAAAGGAATATTCCTTGGAAAAAGAATATTGGGTTAGGTCATGGATGGAAATGACAGGGTCTAGGGATAGATATGAGGATGACAAGCCACTCTAGAAAGAAAGAAGAGGTCAGCTTCTTCAGTTTCCAGACCACATAGCCACGGAAAAAGAAAACTCAGGCAAAAATCTCAAAAAATCCAAAGAAAAAGAAAGGGCCAAAAATCACGCTGTGACAACTCTTCCCCCTTAAAGAAATCTCATCCTCGAGATTTGGTTATTCCGGGTTAAATAATTTTTCTGACTTGAAGAAACCGTTTCCAACTCAGGTTTCTTTTATTCATAATATTTCCACTCAATTGGATCTGACTGACTGTCGTGATATGGGGTGGTTTGCTTTGTTGTATCTGACATTCTGATAGGGCGTACCTTATACATTCCTATTTATACTGACTCAAATTTTATCTCATACCTGTTGGCTGAGCTAGCATCCGAAATATCATTTTTACGGACATACCTGTCCTTCTTGATATTGATGTATCGAGTATCGAGAATATTCCACGGAGTTGGGGAACATATCTTCCCGTGAAACAAAGAATCTCTTCTATCCAGGCATCGGATTCCTCGAATATAGGCATGCCTTCTGGTTCCACAACAGTGAGGTGGATCTGTTTTTGCTAACGGATGTTGTCATCTTGCAGGAGTTTATGATGTATCTTGACTGTCTTCACAGTCAAGCTGTACCAAAGGTTTGACTGTCGCTTGTCGTGACTGATAGAAAAATGCACCATCCTTTGATGATAAAATTTGGAGTCTTGACTGGTAGTGTTCTTGGCAAAAATTCCCATCCACACACGCTATTCTTAATTGCTTCCTCTATGCGAGAGATAACAATCCTCAAAGTACATATTTTCACACTGATCTTTCATTGTGCCAGTATCTCCTTGGGAATAATAGTTGGTGCGATGCTCCATCGCGGGGGTTGAGGTTAATATATTGAGCTGTCCATGAGTCTGACCGGACAGACTCGGGTATTCAATGCTGACAGTTCTGAGCATACTGTGGACTGAGCTGGTTGCCTTGCTATGAGGTCCTTATCACCATGGAGTATACCTTTTAGGTGGATCTTTGCTTGGGTTCGCCGTGGAATAAGACGGTTCTTGGGCATCCACATTTTTCACATAATAACCGACATACCTGTATTGTTTGTCTTTCTCTTTCATTATTACTTTCTTCATCTGGATCCTCAACTGAAAGTGCGGGGCCTTACATAGATCCTTGATTATTTTTGCGGCTCTGAATATGGTTACGTACAATATCTGGCAATCATACCTTGGTCTAGTTCATGTTTTGAGCCTCGGTACATTTCTCCGGCTCACGTGTGGTTATACAGATCTCAATACTGTTGGGGGTTATGCCGGACAGTGACAGGGTTAATAACACCATATTGTTGGATGTGCGGGACTGATCTTGACAATGACTGCGAAGATTATTGTCTCAGTGTTTCCTTTCCTTCAAGACTTGTTGATTATAGCATCACCCACTGGTTTTTGTTTCTTGAATAACTAGTGAGATGGTTGGATGTGTACCATGAATTCTTCCTTGTGCGAGAGACTTAGCAGCATACTGAAATATCTGATTCTTGAGGCATACCTTCGACCGATTTTTATTCAGACCAACTGTTGCAGATCTGCCACTTGGAAAACACTGACATATGCTGACAATTCCAAATTTAATGTCTTGTATTAGTGCCACACAGAAGAATACTGGGCAGCTTGCGTTCGGAAACCACCGGGGTGTCGTGCTAAGGAAGACTGAGTGGCTTATGCTCGAAGCCTTTGGTGGATATCTTCTTGAGGAGAAACGGGGTACCATACCTCATAAGCTTCCCCCCTTAAAGACCTTGCTAGGGAAGACTCGGTACATTATGCCAGAAGCTTTTGCGGTATGGGAACCCATTCATTTCCTATTGATGCAGACTGGGAACCTTATCTTTGTACACTTCGTCAATAAATTTTTGAGATGGATGGAACTGATTTTCTGGGTGATTGGACTGACATATCTATATATCTTTGTCAGTCCTGCAGCTGATTATTTGTATGGCAAGAATTGTGTGACTGTCCTTACTTAATTCATTGCGTATTTTGACTGACTTCTGGGTGTCGCAATGCTTTAAATTTGGCTTATGAATGATTCAATCATCGCGTACGGACCATACCTTTGACTAGGAATGCACTGTTGATCCATTTTTGTTCTCTTGCTGATTTAATCACTACTGCGATAATGTGTATCTCTGGCAGGTACTTGTTGCCAAAAGTCTGAGCAGAATATACTTGTATTCAGAATGGATGTAATACAATGATGTTGGCTGAAAATCTGAATTCCTTGGTGTATATCTGTACTGCTCACGGCTTCTTCTGATCCGGTGTCGGTCGAGGAATAATTTCCATAAGGGGGTAACACCGAAGATTTAAAACAAAGAAGCACGAGAAAACGATTTATTGCAACAAATCATACAGCAAATAAGCTACAAAGCTACTTCACAAAGGCACACACAAGCATGATGCTACAACAGATGCACAAACACTGCACGAAGGATTACATCCTATGCTTGAGCAAACGCTCGCGAATGAACGAGGAAGCTAAGGGAGTAGCGAGTGGAACCGCTGACTCTGGAACTCCGGATGGACGAGGTGGAGGAGTTACAGAAACTGGCGGAGACTGAGGTAAAGCGACACCAAGCAATCTCCTGACTCGAATGGCGTCTCGGACTAACTCAGAGATAAGAAGACACTCGGCCATCATGTAACGAGACATGGCGAGGATAGCCGGGTCATCTTGAGGGTTGATGGAGGGAAATTGAATTCTCCTTAGGATTCTCGACGATGGTGGGATAGTATTGATAAGCACAGTTCTCTTGCACCATGCTCTCTTGATGACGAAGACTGGTGACTCTTGCCATTGCGGCAAGCTGAACGGCACGCTCAGGAGTAGCGCCGTAACCACCGTGGAAACTGTAGGTGCGCTTACCGACAGGAATCAGGACTAACTTAGGTTGATTAACAGTGGCCATGCTGGATGACAGGGACGGGTCAAATCCCTTAGGGTTATTAAGGGTTGATGGTGGCGGTGATCTAATGCTAGGATAATCTATGCTAGCCTTACAGCTATGATACCATGTCTTGTGGCACCCCGATCCGAATGGAGCAGGGGTCCTTCGCACGTCATCCCAGGATAACACCTGACGCACGACAGGTCCAAGATACAGCATTGCAGGTACAATAATATTCATCCAATAAAAGGGTAATGATTACATCTTTGATGAATACAATTATCTAGCATAGACCTAAGGCTATTTAACTGGCGGCAGAAGTCTTGGTTTGGCGGCGTAGTAACTCTGGCTGGGTTCCACAACTCACAGGACTGGCAAGATTACGGGCTAGCGCGATGGAGCAAGCGAACCTTTCGAGTGTGACCTACAAGACTGGTATGACACGCTAGGTTAGTACATTGAATGTACTTGCAAGACAACCAAATACATAGCATCCAAACAAGAAGAAGACAAGGCAAGAACCAAGCACATGCAACAAACTACCTTATATCAAAACATGGCATGAATTTAGATTAAAGGAGCATGAACCACTTCATACATCTACTAATACAGTAATAACATGGCATGTCCAATATGATTACGACATGGCGATAGTAACATAATATAATATCTTAATCATGGCATAACTTAATAAATAAATCAAAGCATGGCATGACATCATGAGACTAAACTGAAAATAAACTACTGTCCAAACATATTCAAATGCAGGCATAACATATTATTCTATGCAACAATTTCTTGTCCTACCATGGTTCATTAAAATGCAACTTATTACTCAAGTGATGCAACCAAACTTGTACACCGAGTCCAACGGACTCTCTTACCAACGGGTTATCTCGCCCAGAATAGTGATCTTATCGGTGATCACAACCACAACCAACACTTGGTCTCCAATATTTACCGTGAACTTGCCTTGTGATCGCAACGTCATCGTGACTTTGCACGACTATTTCATTCTTACCATACTATCAAATTTTATTATATCTGGTTTTATCCTCCACTTCGATCAAGACCCGATAGTGTGACCTACTACGAACTGAGTGCTATCGATAGACTTTATAAACACTCTGCAGAGGTAGCGCACTATACCCACACCACGAAACCCATGGCCTCGTCATCCCATTCGGGTGGACCAACGGCATTCCAATGAAACCAAACTACTGTCATGACACTCTCCCGGCCACTCCGACTCTTTCCTCACTGGGCTAGTCCTGGGTGGCCCTGTGTCTACCAAAGACATACCGACCACCGTCGTGGCCAAACTATCCCAAACGGGACCCGGTACCATAACAACAACAACTACGGGCACACAAGGCTTATGTCCGCCTACCTGATCAGGGTAGCGCATGTCCATAACCTCCCCTCATTGGAGGCACCGACGAGAGGTACAACAATAGTTCATATTAAGGCCTTCCCACAAAGGCAAATGTGGTTGCACTGAAAAAGTTTGATTTGGTGGCACCATGAACCGATCCCATCGATGATGGAGGAGTTTGTTATGATTAATTTATTTTTATTAACTCTCCATCATCATGAGCATATTTAACAAGAATGCAACAAGGAACATGCAGCATACAAAAGTAGGTACAAAAGTATCGAACTTCTTAGGTGCACAACTATTGTATAAGGAACAGGATAAAACCAAATACTAGCATATTAACGGTGCATAAAAAATCATCTTAGCATTTTATAACGATGTCATGAGAAATCAAATTATAGTGGTAACATGGCATTACAGATGATAACATTCTAGCTAGCATGGCAAAGGTTTCGTGTAACATAAGCATGCAGGAAGGACATAAAGAAGTGACGACAATAGATGACAGTATGAAAACAACTGCAACTACACATACACAAGGTACAAGCAAAGTCAGCATGCGAGTCCGGAGCTTATGATAAGAGGTTGGCTTGCCTGGGGCTGATAAATACTCCGGGAAGAAGCGGGAATAGATTGCGAAAAGAGTTGCCGAGAACACTTCTCTCTCGAAAGAGGCTGATTAATGGCAAGGGCAAAATGGTCATTTTCAGAATGTTGAAACATAATGAAAATGATGTCAACAGAACGGGCTCGACAAAACGAAGAAGTGGGCTTTGGATTCACCTCATTCGGAGTTACGGATAAAAAGATACGGACATTTAAAGTTCAGGGACTAGTCTGTAAAAATGTCTCTACAAACAGGTCCCTGACAGTTTAAACAGAACGCGTCTTTTCTGAAAGTACGTTTTCCAGAGAGGAAAACGTATTTCCGCCCAAAGCAGAGGAATAAGGCGCTTTTGCTAAGGGAAGACGTATTCTTAGGAATACGTTTCCACTTAACCACGTCAGCGGGCCGGCCCGGTCAACTCTGAGAGGCTGACAGGTGGGCCCAACACTTATCCACCTCAGCACCCGACTGGGTCAACGCTGAGTGGCTGACGTGCGGGGCCCGCAGGGCAGGGTCGTCGTGTTCATCTCGCCTCCGCTCGCCCGCGGTCTAGAGAGAGGTCGCCGACGCGGGGGCTCGTTCGGCCGGCTCCGGCCATCTCCGGCGGCGCCTGACCCACCGAAATGACCAGCGGATGGAGATGCATCCTTCCTCGCACTGAATGAGCCTCGAGGAGGGCGGGGACGAGGGCACCATGGGCCATGGCGGACGGTGGCTTCGGTCGACGACGGGAACACGGCGGGAAGCCACCGGAGGACCAAAAGGAGGGCGAGGAAGGCTACTGGGTGGTCGTGGAGGGCTCTAGTGGAGAATGGAGAGAGAGAGCGGCTCGCTACAGTCGACATCGATGGGAACAGAAGCGGCGGCCATGGCGGCCATGGCGGCCATGGAAGGGGATGGGGAGCTCTGAGGCGAGGGGAAGAGCTGGGAAGGGCTGTGGACTGCGAGGAGGCTCGAGAGGGCTACTTATAGCCGCGGGGATGAGCTCTAGACGGAGGGGTGAGGCGACACGCGGCGACCGACGTGTCCGCGCACCGGCGATGGTGCATCATCGGCAGACGTGGCCAACGAGCTCGGGAAGCGGCGGGGAAGCGACGAGGGGAAAGCGGACGAGCCAGGGCCTCACGGAGTCGAGCACGAGCACTGAGACGAGCAGAGGAAGAAGGTAGAAGAGAGGAACGCGACGACGTTACAGTGGCGCACTGTGCGGCCAGTGGCACTGCTCGCTGGAGAAGAAAACGAGCGAGGCAGGAGGTCTAGGAGGAAGAGGACGGCGAGGGGACACTATTAGGCGACAGGGGCGAAGCCAGAGCCGGTCGGAGCAGCGGTGCCGCCGACCACAGCGGCGAGACCACCATTTTGGCTGGCGCTCCGCGTGATCACCACGGACAAGGCGCATCCCAGAGTTCTTACTGGAGTAAAAACATGTCTACTGCATAGTCCCTCGAAGGTAAGGAGTTACCATTGTAAAGAAGTAGGCAGAGACAAAATGGAGTGAGTAGAATAAGCTCCACAAGTTTGCTGTTGCAAACTTGACAGCATTCTAGAGGTAAAACCAGAGAAGTAGAAAGGTAACAAGAATGTCTAGGAGGCTTAGGGTAACAAGGACTATGATCCTCAGAGTTTTGAGGCCATTAGGACAAACATTTAGCATAGTTGCTTTACAACTGCTAAATTCTGCCTATAAAACAAATGAGGATGAAGCAATCACTAGGAGTGATTGAATGTGCTGAAATTTGGCAAAGCTTGATGATTGGGTCACACAGTGATGCTGTAAAAAGCTCATACCAAATGGTCTTGTCAAATCATTACTTGCTTCACAAACATCATTTCTGACCAAAAACTTAGGAATAATCTAGGGAAATATTGGCTACATGGAATGTGCCAATATCTTGGGAAGATGAGTTATATGACTAGGAGAGGGGTTGGGAATATTTTCAGCTACAATGGAGCAAGATAAAATGTACTTGCTTCACAAACTGAAAAATTTGACAGAAAGCAAGAATTGCTTCTGTGCTCACACAGTCCAATGAAATGAGCTAGATTTGGGTAGAGGCTAATTATTTGGAGTACTTGAGAGGATGGAAGAGTTTCATCCCATTTGAAATAATTATGAAGGTACTTCCTTCACAAACTTGTATTCTGGTCAGAAACTTTGAAACATTGTACAAGGAGCTAGGATGAAAGGATTGAGCTCATATTTGGTATCCATGGGTGATTTATCAATGTTAATCAACCTGCCAAATTACAGCTCAATAGGAATTAAGAATAGGGCACGTCCTTTGCAAAATTTTAGAGAAGGTAGAAACTTGCATTGGATCATGTGCCAAAAATTTGAACTGTGGGACATGAAATAAAGATGGAACTAATGATTATATAGCAAGGACAAGCTCCACAATTTATGGGAGAATTTTCACTGCTATTAAAATAATAGTTCCTTTGGAAAATGGCAAAAATGCAATATTGACTAAAAATAGGAAAAGGCAATTTTCCTTATTTTAATGTGGCCAATATTTTTGCGAGAGCTTGGATTAGGCATAAGTATCAACTTCACCAATTCTCCTGAATTTAGGAGATGGCTAGTTATGCCTTTGGGTTTTATTCCTCAGACAGACAATGAAAGGAATAAATCATAATTCAAAAATATTGCATAGGACTTGGCAATATTTTTGCATATCCAAGGATTAGGAGGAGAAGATGGTCTCTTGGAAAGGATGAAATGATCAGCGGATCAATGCAACTGATGGCTCCTTTGCAATCACAAAAGGCCACCTATAAATTCCAAATGTTTGGAATTAGGGTTTGAGAGAGTTTGAGGGGATGCAACTGAGGTCTTGCCCACTGACAAAGACATGAGCAAAGTTTTGAAGAGTTGAAAATGACTAGAAATCTCAGGGTCATCTAGAAATCCTCATGAGAAAATTTGAAAAAGGGTTGCCAGGAAGAAATAACAACACAAAATTGATAACCCAATTTTGAGGCTGTTACAACTCTTCCCTCCTTAAAAAGAATCTCGTCCCCGAGATTCCTAGGGTTACTGCAACCAATAAAGATATCCATCTTGGGGAAAAACCCCTGGGTTAAATTTCACCCTTTGGCTGGATACAGACGAGTTGGGGTACCGATAATTGGTACACCCAGAGAAAGTCATGGGAAAACATGGTTTCCTCCACGGATAGGGGCACTCGAGATCAGACTCACAGAAAATGCTGGATGTACCCCAATGAACAGTGGTTTCACCCGCCGACATGTGGGTCCAGGGCCCAGTGGCAGCCTCCTTCTTCTACCTCCGGCTGGCTGCTTCATCTTCGTCGCTGCTCCGCGTGCGGCTTGGTGCAGCGCGCATCTAGCTCCTAGGACGATGAGGACCCTAGTGCCGTAGTGCGCGGCGTGCACGGCGACGGTGCAGCGAGCACTCACGTCGCGGGCCAGCACCTTGTCGGCACTGGTCACGTATTCGCCTCCTGGACGCCGGTAATCGAGCGACGAGTGATTTCCCTGGACATCGCTCATCATACACCAAATTTGGGCTATAAAAACGGCAGCGCGGTTTCTCCTCCAACACACCAACGCAATGCCGCTCTACTACCTCTTCGGTTTGGACGAGATCGACCCAAGCTCCTTTGGCGAGGCGGTGTTCTTGGTGGCGCTGCGGTGGTTCCTCGCTGCTCTGCGGGGCACACTGATCGGCTCGTCGTTCCTCCTGATGATACTCATTAGGAATGAGCGTTTTCGAGGCAATGCGCGGCTTGGGGTGGTGGATCGAGGTGCGGGAGAAGATGGTGCACTGGGTGGTCCTCTGCCACGCTTGCTCCTCTGTCGCTTTGCGCCGGCGGAGTAAGTGTGGGTTGCGGTGGAGCGAGGTGGTGACTTGCCTGCGTTACGCAAGGCAAAGGTGAGGGTGACGGGGTCTAGATGCTTGTGAGGTGGCCGCGCCAGCTCAAGATGCATACGGTGGTGCGGGAAAAACTTTCGCGGATGATTCCACGAAAAGTAGGTGTAGAGGTAGAATCAGAGTGGAAAGCTGTATTGCAATCGATGTACTGGTGTGAGAGAAATAAAGTTGGCAGCGTTTCTCCTTAAATGTAATCGGAAACGAGAATTAGAGACGAGAATTTGCCCGATGGAAAGGCCTCTGCGAGGATCTGTTTTTGGAAAGCCGGGCACATGAGGTGTGCACCGATAGAGAGAAAATATGCGACTTTGCATGCCCACAAGTACTGCCCAAAAGTACCCGTGGGTGAACCAAGTGTGCGTGTGACATGCAGTATAATCCAAACTGGCAAACAGAAGAAATAAAAATGCAAGAAAGAACACACCAGACAAATTATACTAAAGTATTTTAATGCTAGTGGGTATATGTAATCCTGGTACACATATACCTACCCTAGCACGCATTTTTTTAGACTCGGGACGAGTCAATGTTATTTTAGTGTATGTGATTTACTAATTAAAATCTGGTTAGCAACATACCACCAACCTTGTCAAACATTTCTTCTTGACAGAGCGACAAGCAAAAACAACACAAACCCCAAAATCACACAAACATTCATACCATACGGATTACATTATTGCGAGCATCCAACAAAAGCACGAGCGCGCTACGCGCTACACGAGACTACTCCCTCCGGGACACAAAAGTTTATCCTCCTATCGAGGATGAACAGACTGACTGACCTACTTGCAGAAACACCTGACTGTGTGACTAAAGTCATGCAGAAGACCGAGCTTGCCGAGGCTCTCCGGGAGGACGAAGACTGAGCCAATCTCCATATTTAAAAATCGTCTGACAACACTATGGGTGGGGATTCGGCTACTGCGGGTGTGGCTGAGGTTGACCCCGGTAAATGATGTTGGTGGATCCGGTAAAGAGCCTGGTCGAAGGTGATGGGGGTTGGTCTAGGCCACATCACAGGACGAGAAGGTAACAGGGGTTCAGATGGCATGGGGTGAACAACTTGAGATGCGGACCTACGAGCTTCACGGTAAGCTTCCTTGACAACTCGTACCGCTTCATTGTCTATGGTTCTAAATTCGACAATAATCTTGGAAATCATCATCCCCTGAGCAGTGATATACTGCACTAGGCGAGCGATTGTGGGATCCTCCCCTTGGATAACTGGAGAAGGTTGCATAACTGCTTCTGCCACAATGGGGAAAAAGCAGAACTCCCGCTTTTCTGCCACTTGCGGAGACTTGGTTCGGAGGTGGACGATGGCCTCCACACAGTAGTGGGCATGGCTCTGCCCTGAAGAACCAATGACTGACCATCTGCTGCGGGACCTGGGCAGATGTGCACTCTAGCATCATAGCGATGAAGGTGAGGGACGGGTGATGATTGAAACACCAGGTATTCAGGGCTGGCGTTACAGCCCAAGGCCTTGCTGAGCATCTCAATGAGAAGAGGTGGAAAGCCAGGGTGGTTGACAACAAAGGTGCGGGTGTAAAACTTGGAAGCTTTTAGGGCTCTAGTCATGGCTGGAGTGTTACTAGCTAGGCTTCTTTGCAGGGACATGGCGGACTGAGGAGTGAGAGGTCCGGCTAGCGAAAGAGGGATTTTATAGGCAGCTATGCGGGGCATGCCCGCAGGGTGCGGCACCTTACCCTGAAGGGTAAGCGGTGCGCTCGACCGAAAAAGATAAGGGTGCTATTCGTTCCACGGATAACTAGGCGGGGACAGCGGGGTGAGGACGTGTCGGTCCCGACTACGCCACCTGTTGATTAACAGTGGCCATGCCGGATGACAGGGATGGGTCAAATCCCTTAGGGTTATTAAGGGTTGATGGTAGAAGTGATCTAATGCTAGGATAATCTATGCCAGCCTGGCTGCTCTGATACCATTCCTATGGCACCCCGATCCGAATGGAGCAGGGGGCCTTCGCACGTCAGCCCAGGATAACACCTGACGCACGACAGGTCCAAGATACAACATTCCAGGTACAATAATATTCATCCAATGAAAGTGTAAATGATTACATCATTGATGAATACAATTATCTGGCATAGCCCTAAGGTTATTTAACCGGCGGCGGAAGTCTTGGTTTGGCGGCGTAGTAACTCTGGCTAGCCTCCACAACTCATAGGACTGGCAAGATTACGGCCTAGCGCGATGGAGCAAGCGAACCTTTCGAGTGTGACCTACAAGACTGGCATGACATGCCAGGTCAGTACATTGAATGTACTTGCAAGACAACCAAATACGTAGCATCCAAACAGGCAGAAGACAAGGCAAGAACCAAGCACATGCAACAAACTACCTTATATCAAAACATGGCATGAATTTAGATTAAAGGAGCATGAACCACTTCATACATCTACTAATACAGTAATAAGATGGCATGTCCAATATGATTACGACATGGCGATAGCAACATAATATATTATCTTAATCATGACATAATAAATAAATCAAAGCATGGCATGACATCATGAGACTAAACTAAAAATAAACTACTATCCAAACATATTCAAATGCAGGCATAACATATTATTCTATGCAACAATTTCTTGTCCTACCATGGTTCATTAAAATGCAACTTATTACTCAAGTGATGCAACCAAACTTGTACACCGAGTCCATCGGACTCTCTTACCAACGGGTTATCTCGCCCAGAATAGTGATCTTATCGGTGATCACAACCACAACCAACACTTGGTCTCCAATATTTACCGTGAACTTGCCTTGTGATCGCAACGTCATCGTGACTTTGCACGACTATTTCATTCTTACCATACTATCAAATTTTATTATATCTGGTTTTATCCTCCACTTCGATCAAGACCCGATAGTGTGACCTACTACGAACTGAGTGCTATCGATAGACTTTATAAACACTCTGCAGAGGAGCGCACTATACCCACACCACGAAACCCATGGCCTCGTCATCCCATTCGGGTGGACCAACGGCGTTCCAATGAAACCAAACTACTGTCATGACACTCTCCCGGCCACTCCGACTCTTTCCTCACTGGGCTAGTCCTGGGTGGCCCTGTGTCTACCAAAGACATACCGACCACCGTCGTGGCCAAACTATCCCAAACGGGACCCGGTACCATAACAACAACAACTACGGGCACACAAGGCTTATGTCTGCCTACCTGATCAGGGTAGCGCATGTCCATAACCTCCCCTCATTGGAGGCACCGACGAGAGGTACAACAATAGTTCATATTAAGGCCTTCCCACAAAGGCAAATGTGGTTGCATTGAAAAAGTTTGATTTGGTGGCACCATGAACCGATCCCATCGATGATGGAGGAGTTTGTTATGATTAATTTATTTTTATTAACTCTCCATCATCATGAGCATATTTAACAAGAATGCAACAAGGAACATGCAGCATACAAAAGTAGGTACAAAAGTATCGAACTTCTTAGGTGCACAACTATTGTATAAGGATCAGGATAAAACCAAATACTAGCATATTAACGGTGCATAAAAAATCTTAGCATTTTATAACGATGTCATGAGAAATCAAATTATAGTGGTAACATGGCATTAGAGATGATAACATTCTAACTAGCATGGCAAAGGTTTCGTGTAACATAAGCATGCAGGAAGGACATAAAGAAGTGACGGGAATAGATGACAGTATGAAAACAACTGCAACTACGCATACACAAGGTACAAGCAAAGTCAGCATGCGAGTCCGGAGCTTATGATAAGAGGTTGGCTTGCCTGGGGCTGATAAATACTCCGGGAAGAAGCGGGAAACGATCGTGAAAAGAGTTGTCGGGAACACTTCTCTCTCGAAAGAGGCTGGTTAATGGCAAGGGCAAAATGGTCATTTTCAGAGTGTTGAAACATAATAAAAATGATGTCAACAGAACGGGCTCGACGAAACTAAGAAGTGGGCTTTGGATTCACCTCATTCGGAGTTACGGATAAAAAGATACGGACGTTTAAAGTTCTTGGACTAATCTATAAAAATGTCTCTACAAACAGGTCCCCGGCAGTTTAAACAGAACGCGTCTTTTCTGAAAACACGCTTTCCAGAAAGGAAAACGTATTTCCGCCTGAAGCAGAGGAATAAGGCACTTTTGTTAATGGAAGACGTATTCTTAGGAATACGTTTCCACTTCACCACGTCAGCGGGCCGGCCCGGTTAGCTCTGAGAGGCTGACAGGTGGGGCCCAACACTTATCCACCTCAGCATCAGACTGGGTCAATGCTGAGTGGCTGATGTGCGGGGCCCGCAGGGCAGGGTCGTCGTCTTCATCTCGTCTGCGCTCGCCCGCGGTCCAGAGAGAGGTCGCCGGCGCGGGGGCTCGTCCGGCCGGCTCCGGCCATCTCCGGCGGCGCCCGACCCACCGAAATAACCAGCGGCTGGAGACACACCCATCCCCGCACAGAACGAGCCTCGAGGAGGGCGGGGATGAGGGCACCATGGGCCATGGCGGACGGCGGCTTCGATCGACGTCGGGAACACGGCGGGAGGCCACCGGAGGACCAAAAGGAGGGCGAGGAAGGCTACTGGGTGGTGGTGGAGGGCTCTAGTGGAGGATGGAGAGAGAGAGAGAGCGGCTCGCTACCGTCGACATCGACGGGAACAGAAGTGGCGGCCATTGCGGCCATGGAAGGGGATGGGGAGCTCTGAGGCGGGGGGAAGAGCTGGGGAGGGCTGTGGACTTCGAGGAGGCTCGGGAGGGCTACTTATAGCTGCGAGGACGAGCTCTAGAGGGAGGGGCAAGGCGACACACAGCGGCCGACGTGTCCACGCATCGGCGATGGCGCAACATCGACAGACGCGGCCAACGAGCTCGGGAAGCGGCGGGGAAGCGACGTGGGGGAAGCGGACGGGGGCCAGGGCCTCACGGAGTCGATCACGAGCACTGAGACGAGCTGAGGAAGAAGACAGAGGAGAGGAACGCGACGACGACACAGTGGCGCACTGTGCGGCCTCTGGCACTGCTCGCTGGAGAAGAAAACGAGCGAGGCAGGACGTCCAGGAGGAAGAGGACGGCGAGGGGACGCTATTTGGCGACAGGGGCGAAGCCAGAGCCGGTCGGAGCAGCGGTGCCGCCGACAATAGTGGTGAGACCACCATTTTGGCTGGCGCTCCACGTGATCACCACGGACAAGGCGCGTCCCAGAGTTCTTACTGGAGTAAAAACATGTCTACTGCGTAGTCCCTCGAAGGTAAGGAGTTACCATGGTAAAGAAGTAGGGAGAGACAAAATGGAGTGAGTAGAATAAGCTCCACAAGTTTGCTGTTGCAAACTTGACAACATTCTAGAGGTAAAACCAGAGAAGTAGAAAGGTAACAAGAATGTCTGGGAGGCTTAGGGTAACAAGGACTATGATCCTGGGAGTTTTGAGGCCATTAGGACAAACATTTAGCGTAGTTGCTTTACAACTGCTAAATTCTGCCTAGAAAACAAATGAGGATGAAGCACTCACTAGGAGTGATGGAATGTGCTAAAATTTGGCAAAGCTTGATGATTTGGTCACACAGTGATGCTGTAAAAATCTCATACCAAATGGGCTTGTCAAATCAGTACTTGCTTCACAAACATCATTTCTGACCAAAAGCTTAGGAAAAATCTAGGGAAATATTGGCTACATGGAATGAGCCAATATCTTGGGAAGATGAGTTATATGACTAGGAGAGGGGTTGGGAATATTTTAAGCTACAATGGAGCAAGATAAAATGTACTTGCTTCACAAACTGAAAATTTTGACAGAAAGCAAGAATTGCTTTTATGCTCACATACTCCAATGAAATGAGCTAGATTTGGGTAGAGGCTAATTATTTGGAGTACTTGAGAGGATGGAAGAGTTTCATCCCATTGGAAAAATTTATGAAGGTACTTCTTTCACAAACTAGTATTCTGGTCAGAAACTTTGAAACATTGTAAAAGGAGCTAGGATGAAAGGATTGAGCTCATATTTGGTATCCATGGGTTATTTATCAATGTTAAGCACCCTGCCAAATTACAGCTAAATAGGAATCAAGAATAGGGCACTTCCTTTGTAAAATTTCTGAGAAGGAAAAAACTTGCATTGGATCATGTGCCAAAAAATTGAACTGTGGGACATGAAATAATGATGGAACTAATGATTATATAGCAAGGAAAAGCTCCACAATTTATGGGAGAATAGTCTCTGCTATAAAAATAATAGCTCCTTTGGAAAATGGCAAAAATGCAATATTGGTTAAAAATAGGAAAAGGCAATTTTCCTTATTTTAATGTGGCCAATATTTTTGCGAGAGCTTGGATTAGGCATAAGTATCAACTTCACCAATTCTCCTGAATTTAGGAGATGGCTAGTTATGCCTTTGGGTTTTATTCCTCAGACAGACAATGAAAGGAATAAATCATAATTCAAAAATATTGAATAGGACTTGGCGATATTTTTGCATATCCAAGGATTAGGAGGACAAGATGATCTCTTGGAAATGATGGAATGATCAGCAGATCAATGCAACTGATGGCTCCTTTGCAATCACAAAAGGCCACCTATAAATTCCAAAGGTTTGGAATTAGGGTTTGAGAGAGTTTGGGGGGATGCAACTGAGGTCTTGCCCACTGACAAAGACATGTGCAAAGTTTTGAAGAGTTGAAAATGACTAGAAATCTCAGGGTCATCTAGAAATCCTCATGAGAAAATTTGAAAAAGGGTTGCCAGGAACAAATAACAGCACAAAATTGATAACCCAATTTTGAGGCTGTTACAACTCCGCGATCGTTCCGCACTTCTTCCTGGAGTCTCCGTCACCCCAGGCAAGCCACAATACCCACTTGCATTATAGTCATGCAGTAGCCATGGTTTTCAACTTGAATATTATTAAATGTTTGCCTGTTTAAAATGTGGTTATCATTGTTTCAGTAATGCTTCGGGGTTATTGTTTATTTTCTTGCTATGTTGTTATGCACCTGTTGATCATGCCCTGCTAGTTGCTAGTATTCCTTTCATATATTTATGCTTGCTAGTAGTACATGTTGAAGATGGCATCGGTTCGGATCCACTACAGCTCAACCTTTGCATTTCTCTAGTTTTATTTTCTTGCTCGTTCTTCGGTGTTTGGCGTCATTTCCGTCCCAGCAGAGTGATGCCAAGTGATCCTGACACGGTTTGCAGAAATGGTGCTCAGGCATCGCACCGAATTCCTTCCTTCAGCCCCATTTTGTTTCGGTGGTAGACATGCTTTTACCCCGGATTGTCCTTTTTCTTGTCGTGTTGGCAACCCTTAATGGTCTTAGTCATCAAGAAAGGGCAATGCCAGCAGACTCAGTTTTTCCCTTATTTCTTGGATGAGTACGGATATTTTCCGTCTGCTTGATAATAATGTGGTTGCGACATTCGTGTCCTGCTACATGGTTACCAAGTACGTCCTCGCCTTTGAGCTAGTCCAGGTTGCTACCTGGCTAAGCTAGCACTTGGTGTAGCGCTGTTTACACCAATTCTTCCACACATTTATTCGTCCTCGTGCACATCATCACAGCATGCTAGATCGTAGAACCGGAGATCCCGCGAGATTTTGTGTGCTTAAGTAGGCATGCATATTGTGTGACTAGCAGTAATATGTGACATTGATTGTGTGTAAATTGATTGTTGTTGTGTGCTTTTGGCTTAGTTGAGTTTCCTTTCGCTTCTTTCTTTTTGGGCCCCGTTGTTACATTATTTTTCCCCTATAAAGAATGGCTAATGAACTGACACTGGACTCGAAGAAGTAATAAGGAGTTCAAATAATTGGAGACTCAGCTAAACATAATGGAACTCTCAGCCGACTGCACTGAAATGGGGAATATCTGATTTTGAGACGGATAATCAAGTTTGCATCAGTGAACACTCCTCACAACAGTACTGATAACTCAAGTCTACATCAGTACAAAATACTCACAGCAGTAATAGTCAAGTCAGCAGCAAGACAAGTCAGGTACGAGATCAACGGCATATTTTCTGGCAAAGGTATGGATTATATACAAATTTTTGGCTCGACAATGCATGATGCTTGAAATATGTTATCATCTGAAATAAAGTCAGAATATGACATGCTCGTGGAAGATAGTCGAACTATTTTTCTCATGCAAATAACCAACCTCAGAATATTATGAGCATGTGTATGGATTCCAGTCTAATTCCACACGCTATCACAAGAGATTTATGAGGCAAGGCTCCTCAATTTTTCCTCAGTATGATATGTGAACAATTTCCGGTCCAAGATACTTGGTCTTTCTCAGCAATATACCTCGGTCAAAGCTTGTGACAGACGAAAATGATTTTTTCTCAAGCAAGCAAACCCGAGGGGAAGCTTCTCAAGTACGGAACTCGGGCCTCTCCAGCACAATAATCAGACCAAGCTTCGTGTGTAAGCTATAAGAGCCTTCTTCTGCACGATACCCAGATAAAATATTTGCGCAGAAACTAACAAGTCCTCCTCAGCAATATACTCGGATGGCTTCTCTCGTAAGCGATTCAGCATGCGACAGTACCATACTATTACACCGTCCTCAAAGGTTATATGATGAGTTGCCAATGTGTGGCAGGACCGCTCAAGAATCAGATCAGCAATATTTTTGGTCAGAAGAACAATTCAGTCAAAACATATGCCTGCCTCAAGAATCAAGTGGGCGGTCGCATATGATTCTTACATATGGTGAGCATGCATCCCCAGTCACATCAGTCACTCATACGAGATGCGGCAAGAATCCAGCGGATATACCTAAGAAAAGTACGGATCCAACAACCTCACGAGTCAGGCCAAGGAAAAATAATCAGAGATACATCCCATGAATTACAAGGATTGACAAGATCTAGAGATGACATCACAGAGTCAACAGTCTTGACAATGGTCATTAAGGTCATTATTCCCGCAACTAACAAGGAGATGTCCTAAAACCTTGTCACTTTCTGGTATGGTTGGCCTCAGCAATGAGCTTCGTACAGCTACAAACCCCGGGTATATGTCATATGTATGCGAACCCAGGTCAGCAAACAGGCATACAAAATAATATAAAAAATATTGCACTAATCACATCCATGGTCATACGAAAAATCAAGGACAGGCATGGCCAAGTTATTTCAGTAAGCTATCCTGACAAAGCAAATCATGACCGTCAAAAGATGAGGCCGACAAAAAGGTACGATCATTTTTGTGCGACCATCAGGGTCCGGATACCCAAGTCAATCAAAAGCCGTAATTCCATATGGATCCACAAAGGCATACTCACAGCGGCCTACTCTATTTTACAAGGATTTCATATCCCGCTGACCCGCTTGGAATGGTTAGTGTGGAAAATCCAAAGCAGTATACCGAGAAAATGAGAAAACCAAAAGCCAAGCAAAATCAGCTCAGACCCGGTATAGCCATCGAAGGAATCAAGTACACGGTCAATTTGTCAGGAAAAGCATTTGTCCGCCAGCTCCCTATCAGGCCAGTCTCAAGATGTAACTATTTGAGGTATGACACCGCTAAAACTCCATGCCCCGTTATATTGTTCACAACAAAAGGCAGTCGAATCTTTGACTCATATCTCATGCTCGAGCCAAAGGAATAAATCAAGATAAATGAGTAGCATTTATGAGAAGTCAGATCCCGTCAGAAGATGGCCATAAATAATTTGCAACATTTATTGGAACCAGAAGGCCTACATTTATTTGAAGCCACCCCATGGCAGAAGTAAAAAGGTTTTCATGAACAAAAGAAGATTTATGCTCAGATGCATTGGATATCACTACAGATATGGAAGAATCAGAGTCAGCAAAAGGATTTGGTGTGGGAGCGAAAGCCCGTCAAAATTTGGGGAAAGGTGAAGCAAACCACCCCCGAGCAAAAATAATCAGATCATCTAAAATTCTCAGGGGAACAAAAAAAATAAAGGAAATGGATATCCGAGTTGGAAACGGTATCCGCAAGTCATACTTGTTCCCTGAGCCACCAAATCTCGAGGACAAGATTTCTTTGAGGGGGGAAGTGTAACACCCCGGACACACCCGCCGGTGGTCGTTACTCCTGGCGAGATCTAGACTGGCCCCACATATCAATACTAGTCTTTTCTGCGCACTTTGTCCTCACTCGTGCGCACCCGAGAGGAACTTCCCGGTCGGTCACCCATCCCGAGACTACTCCAAGCTGAGCATGCTTAACTTTGGAGTTCTATCCGAATGGGCTCCCGGAAAAGAAGGAATTCCTTATTTATATGAGTAGTCTATCATCCCTAATAAGCCAGGCCATCACATGCACCCTCACTCAGAGGAACCGACGTCCTCGTCGGGCCACAGGAACGTTCCCTCTTGGCACAACCGTCTGTGCTTCCAGGACAGCACATGTGCCATGCCGTGTGCCACGACGGGTCACAAACGTCATGCACAACATGACTGCAAACTGTCCGCAAACATCCATGTAACCGCGAGGGTCGGCTCTGATACCAACTTGTAACGCCCCGGACACACCCGCCGGTGGTCGTTACTCCTGGCGAGATCTAGACTGGCCCCACATATCAATACTAGTCTTTTCTGCGCACTTTGTCCTCACTCGTGCGCACCCGAGAGCAACTTCCCGGTCGGTCACCCATCCTGAGACTACTCCAAGCTGAGCACGCTTAACTTTGGAGTTCTATCCGAATGGGCTCCCGAAAAAGAAGGAATTCCTTATTTATATGAGTAGTCTATCATCCCTAATAAGCCAGGCCATCACAGGAAGGTTTGTAACAGCCTAGTTTTTGGCCCTTTTCTTTTTCTTTTTGATTTATTAGTTTTTGCTCTGTTTTTCTTTTTGGAGTGATTCTGTGGTCTTGTCACCTAGGAAATCATCTTCATTTCCTCTCCAGGGTAACTCATCATTCTCAAAACCTTGCCAAGATCATGTCACTCCACTGCCTGACCAAACCCTAATATCATTTTCTAGGGAATATTCATTTTTCTATTAAAGGAATAACCCTGTCTACCCTAGGTAGTGAAGCAACCTATATCTCTGTCACTCCTAAAATTCCCAAATAAATTCTAATAATTTTTTTGGGTCATATCTTAATCAAATATGGCAAAACATTTCATTGCCATGTTCAAAAATAATCCTCCAATATTCCTTTTCCTATTCTGCCCTAAATGGCACTTTGTGAAGCAAGTGCTATTTATCTTTGCCCAATTGACCCCAAAACTTGTTGGGAATTCTTTCATGTCCAAATAATTTTCACATGCCAAACTTCAACTTTATTTGCCTAGCTAATATTCCTCAGTGAGTTTTCAAAGTTTCTGTCAAACAGAAGCCACTGTGAAGGAAGTACTATCTAGGGGCATCCAAATGAGTTGAAATTTTGCATGCCTCTTCTTGTGATCATATTATCGCACTCCTCCAAAATTCTGCTCCATCTAATCAACCATGTGAGCACACCTTCAAATCTTTGTTTCTGTCCAAATTTTCAGTTTGTGAAGCAAGTATATTTTATCTTGCTCCACTAGGGCTGAAAATATTCCAGGACCTTCTCCCACCAATATAACCTACCTGCACCAATTTTGAGCACATTTTATGTAGCCATTTTCCCTCAAGAATTTTCTTAAGTTTCTAGACAGAGAGGATGCTTGTGAAGGAAGTACCAATTTGGCTCGTCCAATTGTTATGAAACTTCTAAAGCATCTCTATATGTCCAAATCCCTAAGCCTTGCCAAATTTCAGCCCTAATGGAGGCACCATTTGAGTGCATAATCCTAATCTAATTTCTGACCAGATTATGTGCTTGTTAAGCAATTACATTAATTATTTATCCCAAGCTTCTCAAACTTACCAGGATGAGAGTCCTTCTTTTCCTCAACCTCACAGGCAACCTATTTTCTTCCAAAGTGCTTCCTGTTGATCAGCAGTTCTCTGCAAAGTTTACTGCGGTAAACTTCAGAGGTAAATAACCATTTAACCATAGCCTTTTTCACCAAACTACCACCGTAGTTTAGACTTACCCTGGAGAGACTTACCAGTAGACAACATTTTACAGCCCCTCTTACCCACTACAGTCCATTGTGCGTGGTGATCACGACAATGGCATGCCTGTGCACGTGCCCTGTGCACTGCGGCCGCGCCCAGGAATCGCCTGTGCTTCGGCACCCCCGCCCCTCGTCGTCTTCGCGTGCGTGAGCGTGTCCCTTGGCTTCGCCTCATCGACGCCGACCCCCTGGACCCCTCTCCCCCTCCGTCCTCTTCCTCACCGATGCAAGCCACCGAGCGTCGAGGGCGAACTGTGGCCGACCGCTCTAGTCGCGTCGCAGCGCCTCCCTCCATGCGCTCTCTTGGCCGCCTCCGCCCCGTGAGATCCCCCCACCGTGCCTCCTTCGTCGCCTGCCTCCGAACTCGCGAGCGTGGCCACGAGTCCGCGACGCCGGACACGCGTTCGCGGCGACGACAACATGGCACACCCCTCCCCTGCCTATATAAGGCCACCCCGAGCGCGTCTCTCCTCACCATTCGCCTCACCCACCTCCCAGTGACCCGCCTAGCTTCTGCCCGAGCCTCGAGGAGCTCCCCTGCTCTCCCTCTGTCGCCATGGCCGCCGCCTCGGCCCTCTTAAATTGGTGACACCCGAGCCTTCCCCCTCCTCCTGGCCGTTGCCAGAGCCCTCCACCGCACCCCCTAGAGCCTCTCCGCTGTGCCCTCTTCCTCTGGTAGCTCCTGGCCGAGATGCCCAACAACCACCCGACGCCATCTCCACCGGAGTCTAGTCCCTCGTCGTTCCGGTCCTCCTCGACATCCGCGCCCTACGGCAACTGGTGCGCCTTGGCCTTCCGAGCACGCCAGTAGGCTGCACGGCTCGAATGGTGGCCGGAGCCGGACGAACGGGCGCCGGAGCCGCGCCCTCCCCCTCTGCCCCGTCGGGTGAATGCGAGGAAGAAGACGACGGCTCCGCCCCCAGCTGGCCAGTGGGTCCTGGCCCCACCTATCGGCGAGCCAGCGTTGACCCCGGCCGCCTAGCTGGGTACGTGATGGGCCCCAGCCCCACGGGACCAGCACGTCAGCGACCCTAGCCTATGGGACCCGCCCGTCAGCCGCACAGCGCCCCGGGCCCTCGCTGCCATGTCATATAAGTGGAAGCGTATTTCCCCCGAATGCGCTTTCGTTTCAGTGAAAGCGTAAACCATTGCGGCTTCGGCCAAAAATACACCTTCACTGTCCCGAAAGCATAGTTCCTGGAATGCGTTTCCAGTTTTTCTGTTTTGGCCCAGTCTGTAAAATTTTCTGTTACAGATAGGTCCCTGGTAGAAAAACATTCAAATATTTTTGATCTTAATTCCAAAATGAGGTGATTCCAACGCCCATCTCTTCGTCTCGTCGAACCCGTTCTGTTGGCATCATTGTCATTATGTTTTAACATTCTGAAAATGACCATTTTGCCCTTGCCATTAAACAGCCCCCTCCGAGAGAGAATGTTTTCCGGCGATTCTTTTCGCGAGCTTTCCGCACTTTCTTCTGGTGATTTCTTCCACCCCAGGCAAGCCACACCCTCCATTTGCATGATTTTAATGCAGTGACATGGTTCTTTATTTGAACTTATTTAAAAGATTGCAGTAGCTATGTATGATCTTGTTCATGGCATTTCCCGGAGTTGTATTTTGATCTTGTTATTGCCATGATATGGCTTGGAGTTCTAGGACTTATATTTTGATGATTATGTGGATGACTTGTCCCTTTGGATTCTTAGTGGCTATTTTCATGATAGTATCTGGTATTATTTTGGAGTATTACTTTGGATATCATGTGCCTTTGGATTTATTAGTGCCTAGTGTTACTTTCATCATGATGCTAGTTGATGTTACGTTTTAGAGAATGATGATGGAAATGATGTTTGCATGTGAATCATAGATGATAGTTAGTTCTTGATATTTGCATAGTAATGTTATCTTCCTTGGATTCTTCATGTTAGAGACGTTATGCTATCCTGGGAGTATTTTGTTATGATAATATTAAGCTTTGGATTATTTGTTGGATATTGCTATGACTTGGATTATTAGTTTGAAAGTTGATATCGGAGTATCTGTATCACAGTTATATTTTTTGAAGATAAATTCCGTCATTAAGTTGGTCAGGTGCCACCGAACCGGGCTTTTCCCAGTGCAACCACATTTACCTTTTATGGGAAGGCCTTAATGCGATGCTATTGTCAAGCCTCTCGCCGATGCCTCCAACAAGGGAAGGTTATGGGCACGCGCTACTCTGATCAGGTAGTCGGACATAACCTTGTGTGCCCGTAGTTGGATGATAAGCTCTTTTGTCCCCGTTTGGGACGGTTGATTATTTTGCCCATGACGGTGGTCGTTGGTGTCTTTGGTAGACACAGGGCCACCCAGGACTGACCCAGTTGGGAGTAAGTCGGAGTGCCGGGAGAGTGTCATGACAGTAGATCGGTTTTGTCGGAACGTCGTTGGTCCACCCGAATGGGAGTACGAGGCCATGGGTTATGTGATGTGGGTACTTTGCACTACCTCTGCAAAGTGTATTTGTTTAATCTATCGATAGCCGCGTCCTCGGTCATGGGCATGGGTTCGTACTAGGTCACACCGTTCGATCAAGACTCAAATGACGGAATAACTAAATAAATTATAGATGGTTTATAAATTGATATTTTGAGCAGTAACATTTTGGCAGGATGATGATGATGATGTTGGAGACCAAGTGTTGGTCATGGTAGTGATCGCTGGAAATATCACATTTGATTTTGATCATGAGGTGATCGATATAGTATACTTCTTGGCCGGTTAGCCAAGAAAGATATGATTATGTAAACATGAGACGGTGATTTATCAGTATTGTATCAGTTTCATACCATGCTTAGTAGTTGCTTCATCATGATAGTTGTTAATTAATTAACCTGTTAATGCTATGTTATTGGTTTGCCTTGATGCTTTTGGTTGTTGCGAGCTTGCAAGTACATTCAATGTACTGACCTGGCGTGTCATGCCAGATTGCAGGTGATGCCATGATTGCTTGATTGTTTGTCCAGGTTGCCGTGCGTGCGAGCTAAATCATGTCCCAGACAGAGTCCTTGCGGATTTGAGTTCACCACCTTTGTCGTTGTTCCGCTGCTAGAAGTATTCCGCTGCAGCGAGAGAGCAAGTGTAGTATCGCCGGCATAGTATCGCCGTGTTGATGTGCTTCTTTGTATCATCAGACCCTTGTATTATTATTCTTGTAATAATAGCTGATTTGTTCTATGTCAAGCAGTACCATTTTCCAGAGACTTCTCCTCGATCTCTGGGCTGGAAAACGGGGCGTTCCAGTTTCTTTGAGCCGGGGTGCCACAGCGCTAAGTGTTATCTTTCTTGGATTCTTCATGATAGAGATGTTATGGTATCCTTGGAGTATTTTGTTATGATGATATTAAGCTTTGTAATATTTTTTGGATATTGCTATGACATGGATTGTTAATTTGATAGTTAATATCGGAGTATCCATATCACAGTTATATTTTTTAAAGATAAATTTCGTCATTAAGTTGGTCAGGTGCCACCGTACCGGGCTTTCCCCAGTGCAACCACATTTGCCTTTTATGGGAAGGCCGTAATGCGATGCTATTGTCATGCCTCTCACTGGTGCCTCCAACTAGGGAAGGTTATGGGCACGCGCTACCCTGATCAGGTAGTCGGACATAACCTTGTGTGCCCGTAGTTGGATGATAAGCGCTTTTGTCCCCGTTTGGGACGGTTGATTATTTTGTCCACGACGGTGGTCGTTCGTGTCTTTGGTAGACACGGGGCCACCCAGGACTAAGCCCAGTGGGGAATGAGTCGGAGTGGCCGGGAGAGTGTCATGACAGTAGATCAGTTTTGTTGGAACGCCGTTGGTCCACCCGAATGGGAGAATGATTCCATGGATTCCGTAGTGTGGGTACAGTGCACTACCTCTGCAGAGTGTATTTGTTTAATCTATCGATAGCCGCGTCCTCGGTCATGGGCATGTGTTCGTACTAGGTCACACCATTCGATCAACACTCAAATGACGGAATAACAAAATGAATTATAGGTGATATATATATATATATATTCATATTTTGAGGAGTGCAAGATGTTGATGATGATGTAGACCAAGTGTTGGCCATGGTGGTCATCGCCAGAAAGATCACGTTTGATTTTGATGACGAGGTGATCAAGATGGCATATTACTTGGCCGGTTAGCCAAGAGAGATATGGCTATGTAAATCTGAGGTGGTGCTTTATTAGTATTATATCAGTTTCATACCATGCTTAGTAGTTGCTTCATCATGATAGTTGTTAATTAATTAACCTGTTAATGCTATGTTATTGTTTTGCCTTGATGCTTTTGGTTGTTGTGAGCTTGCAAGTACATTCAATGTACTGACCTGGCGTGTCATGCCAGATTGCAGGTGATGCCATGATTGCTTGATTGCTTGTAGAGGTTGCCGTGCGTGCGAGCTAGATCGTGTCCCAGCCAGAGTCCCTGGGGAGTGGAGTTCACCACCTTCGTCGTTGTTCCGCTGCTACAAGTTGATCCGCTGCTAGCATAGAGCAAGTGTAGTATCACCGGTGTAGTGTCACTGTGCTGATGTGCTCCTTTGTAACATCAGACCGTTGTATTATTAGTATTGTAATAAGAGTTGATTTGTTCTATGTCAAGCAGTACCGTTTTCCAGAGACTTCTCCTCAATTTCTGGGCTGGAAAACTGGGCGTTCCGGTTTCTCTGAGCCGGGGTGCCACAACGCTTGGTATCAGAGCGGGTTTGGCTGTAGGACGCCCTAGTCAGCGCGAACGGTAGAAAACGGTAGTATAGAGTCTGGCTTGTTTATTGCATTTGGTTGTTGCATTTGTTTGTTGCATAGCATGCATATGGCCTTATTATTTTGATACTGCGATTTATCTGGTGAGTGTAGATGGCATCGGTTTGGGTCCACTACAGCTCAGCCTTTGCATTTCTCCAGTTTTCTTTTCTGGCTCGTTCTTCGGTGTTTAACGTCATCTCCGTCCCAGCAGAGTGATGCCAAGTGGTCTCGGCACTGTTTTAAAAAATGGTGCTCAGGTATCGCGCCGAATTCCTTCCTTTAGCCCCATTTTGTTTCGGTGGTAGACATGCTTCTACCCCGGATCATCCTTTTTCTTGTCATGTTGGCAACCCTTAATGGTCTTAGTCATCAAGAAAGGGCAATGCCAACAGACTCAGTTTTTCCCTTATTTTTTTGGACGAGTACGGATGTTTTCCGTCTGCTTGATAATAATGTGGCAACGACATTCGTGTCCTGCTACAGGGTTGCCAAGTACGTCTTCGCCTCCGAGCTAGTCCAGGTTGCTACCTGGCTAAGCTAGCACTTGGTGTAGAACTGTTTACACCAAATCTTCCACACATTTATTCGTCCTCGTGCACATCGTCACAGCATGCTAGATCGTAGAACCAGAGATCCTGCGAGATTTTGTGTGCTTAAGTAGGCATGCATATTGTGTGACTAGTACTAATATGTGACATTGATTGTGTATGAATTGATTGTTGTTGTGTGCTTTTGTTTACTTGAATTTCTTTCACTTCTTTCTTTTGGGCCCCGGTGTTACATTATTTTCCCCTATAAAAAAAGTGGCTCATGAACTGACACCAGACTTGAAGAAGTAATAAGGAGTTCAAATATTTGGAAACTCAGCTAAATAGAATGGAATTTTCAGCTGACTGCAGTGAAATGGGGAAATATCTGATTTTGAGACTGATAATTAATTTTGCATCAGTAAGCACTCCTCACAACCGTACTGATAACTCAAGTCTACATCAGAACAGAATACTCACAACAGTAATAGTCAAGTCAGGTACAAGATCAACGGTATATTTTCTGTCAAAGGTATGAATTCTATACAAGGTTTTGGCTCAACAATGCATGATGCTTGAAATATGTTATCATCCGAAATAAAGTCAGAATGTGATATACTCGTGGAAGACAGTCAAACCATTTTCTCATGTAAATAATCAGCCTCGGAATATTATGAGCGTGTGTACGGATTTCAGCCTACATATCAGTATGAAGTTTTGGATATAAGAAACCCAGTATTATTCCACACGCTATCACAAGAGATTTATGAGGCAAGGCTCCTCAATTTTTCCTCAACATGATATGTGAACAATTTCCGGTCCAAGATACTTGGTCTTTCTCAGCAAGATACCTCGGTAGAAGCTTGTGACAGACGAAAATGAATTTTCTCAAACAAGCAAACCCGAGGGGAAGCTTCTCAAGTACGGAACTGCTACCTCTTGAGCTTGCGTTGTATTCCCTCGAAGAGGAACGAGAGATGCAACATAGTAGCGTAAGTATTTCCCTCAGTTTTTGAGAACCAAGGTATCAATCCAGTAGGAGACCACGCGCCAGTCCCTCGCACCTGCACAAACAAATAAGAACTTCGCAGCCAATGCGATAAGGGGTTGTCAATCCCTTTACGGTCACTTACGAGAGTGAGATCTGATAGAGATGATAGTTTATATTTTTGGTATTTTTTGTATAGAAACAGAAAGTAAAGAAATCAAATAAAGAACGGCGACAGAAATTGGCTAGTTGACGGGAAAGTAATATAATAGAGATAGACCCGGGGGCCATAGTTTTCTCTAGTGGCTTCTCTCATGATAGCGATATTCTACGGCGGGTAAACAAATTACTGTCGAGCAATTGATAGAAAAGAGAATAATTATGAGACTATCTAGGCATGATCATTTTATATAGGCATCACGTCCGAGACAAGTAGACCAACTCCTGCCTGCATCTACTACTATTACTCCACACATCGATCGCTATCCAGCATGCATCTAGTGTATTGAGTTCATACGAACAGAGTAACGCCTTAAGCAAGATGACATGATATAGAGGGATAAACTCAAGCAATATGATGAAAACCCCATCTTTTTATCCTCGATGGAAACAATACAATACGTGCCTTGCTGCCCCTACTGTCACTGGGAAAGGACACCGCAAGATTGAACCCAAAGCCAAGCACTTCTCCCATTGCAAGAACTATAGATCTAGTAGGCCAAACCAAACTAATAATTCGAAGAGACTTGCAAGGATATTATGATCACACATAAAAAGTTCAGAGAAGAACCAAATATCTTTCATAGATAACCTTGATCATAAACTCACAATTCATCGGATCTCGACAAACACACCGCAAAAAAAGATTACATCGAATAGATCTCCTCGAAGACCGAGGAGAACTTTGTATTGAGATCCAGAGAGAGAGAAGAAGCCATCTAGATACTAGCTATGGACCCGAAGGTCTATGGTAAACTACTCACAACTCATGGTGAGGGCGATGATGATGATGATGAAGGCCTCCATGATGGATCCCCCTCCCAGAACAGGCTCCAAGATGGGATCTCCACGGGAACAGCAGCTACGGCGGTGCAATTAGGGTTTTCTCTCTGCGTACGGAGTTTCTGGGGTATGTAGGTATATATAGGAGGAAGAGGGGCACCAGGGGCCACAGGGGCTGCCCTCGAGGCAGGGGCGCGCCCTAGGAAGGGGGGGCGCCCCCACCCTCGAGGGTGGCCCCCCTATCCTCTGGCTTGGCCTCGAAGTTTACCTTGCGTGATTTCCTCCAAAAATATCTCCTGCGAAGGTTTCATTCCGTTTGGACTCCGTTTGATATTCCTTTTCTGCAAAACCCTGAAATAGGCAAAAAGGCAGCAATCTGGACTGGGCCTTTGGGTTAGTAGGTTAGTCCCAAAAATGATATAAAAGTGAATGATAAAGCCCATTAAACATCTAAGAATTCATAAATAATAGCATGGAACAATAAAAAATTATAGATACGTTGGAGACGTATCAAGCATCCCCAAGCTTAATTCTTGCTCGTCCTCGAGTAGGTAAATGATAAAGAAAGAATTTTTTATGTGGAGTGCTAACCAATTTAGTTTTTCAATGTAATTCTCTTAATTGTAGCATGAATGTTTAGATCTGAAAGATTCAATATAAAAGTCTATATTGACATAAGAAATAGCAATACTTCAAGCAATACTAACAAAGCAATCACGTCTTCTCAAAATACTATGGCTAAAGAAAGTTATCCCTACAAAATCATATAGTGTTGGCTATGCTCCCTTGCTATCACACAAAATATTCATATCATGCACAACCCCGATTTCAGCCAAGCATTTGTTTTCATGCTCTATCTTTTCAAACCTTTCAACATTCACGCAATACATGAGCGTGAGCCATGGACATAGCACTATGGGTGGAATAGAGGTGGTTGTGGAGAAGACAAAAAGAGGGAGATAGTCTCACATCGACTAGGCGTATCAACGGGCTATGGAGATGCCCATCAATAGATATCAATGTGAGTGAGTAGGGATTGCCATGCAACGGATGCACTAGAGCTAAATATGAATGAAAGCTCAACAAAAGAAACTAGTGGGTGTGCATCCAACTTGCTTGCTCACGAAGACCTAGGGCATTTGAGGAAGCCCATCGTTGGAATATACAAGCCAAGTTCTATAACGAAAATTCCCACTAGTATATGAAAGTGACTAAACATGAGACTCTCTACAATGAAGAACATGGTGCTACTTTGAAGCACAAGTGTGGAAAAAGATAGTAGAAATTGTCCCTTTTTTCTTTTCTTTTTTTCCCTTTTTTTCTTTTGGGCCTTTCTTTTTTTCTTTGGCCTTTTTTTTTGCGGAGGGGCTTTATAGATTCAACCTTTCCTCCCATGGGACAATGCTCTATAAATGATGATCATCACACTTTCATTACAACACAAGATTACAACTCGATACTACAACAACAAAGTATGACTCTATATGAATGCTTCCGGCGGTGTACCGGTATGTGCAATGAAAAAAGAGTGACATGTATAAAAATTGTGCATGGTGGTCTTGCCACAAATACGATGTCAACTACATGATCATGCAATGGCAATATGACAATATGATGCGTGTCATATAAACGGAATGGTGGAAAGTTGCATGGCAATATATCTCGGAATGGCTATGGAAATGCCATGATAGGTAGGTATGGTGGCTGTTTTGAGGAACAATATGGTGGCTGTTTTGAGGAAGGATATATAGTGGGTTTATGGCACCGGCGAAAGTTGTGCGGTACAAGAGAGGCTAGCAATGGTGGAATGGTGAGAGTGTGTATAATCCATGGACTCAACATTAGTCATAAGAACTCATATACTTATTGCAAAAATCTACAAGTCATCAAAACAAAGCAATCAATGCATGCCCCAAGGAGGGAGGTTGGTAGCAGTTAACCATCGCGCGCCACCGACCTCCACACAAAGGTTGACACTCTACAAATACCTCATGCTTTAACTTAGTCACACAACGGTTCACCAAACGTGCATGCTACAGGAATCACCAACCTTAACACAAATATTTCTCAATTTCATAATTACTCCACTAGCATGACTCTAATATCACTATCCTCATGCCTCAAAACAATTATCAAGCATCCAACATCTCTTTCTACTCAATGCACTTGATGTGATTTTTTTTACTACATTGACATTGGATGTTTATCATGTGAAGACTAGTTTCTTTAGCCTAAAAACTTTACCATGCTGTTTTAATAGACTCTCAAATAGATCTAAGTGAAGCATGAGAGTTCAACAATTTCTACAAAATATTACCACCATCGTGCTCTAAAAGATATAAGTGAAGCACTAGAGCAAAAACTATTCAACTCAAAAGATACAAGTGAAGCACATAGAGTGTTCTAATAATTTCTAGGCTATATTTAACTCTCTCAAATAGGTGTGTCCAGAAAGGATGATTTTGGCAAACTAACAAGCAAAGACTCAAATTATACAAGACACTCTAAGCAAAACACATAACATGTTGCGAATAAAAATATAGCTCCAAGTATAGTTACCGATGGATGAAGACGAAAGAGGGGATGCCTTCCCGGGGCATCCCCAAGCTTAGGATTTTGATTATCTTGAATTTACTTGGGGTGCCATGGGCATCCCCAAGCTTAGGCCTTTGCTACTCCTTGTTCCATAGTCCATCAAAGCAATACTCAAAACTTGAAAACTTCACAACACAAAACTTAGACAAAAATTCTCGTGAGCTCCGTTAGTAAGGGAAAGCAAACCACCACTCAAAGGTACAGCAAGGAATTCATTCATTGTTTATATTGGTGTTAAACCTACTGTACTCCAAGTTTTCTATGGTTCATATCCTCCAATATTACTCATAGATGCATCGGAATAAGCAAACAACACACGAAAAACAGAATCTGTCAAAAACAGAACAGTCTGTAGTAATCTGCTGGGTTCGCCTACTTCTGGAACTCCAAAAAATTCAACCTAAATTGGTAAATTTGCGCAATTTCCAATCAGCAGCAAAAAGAATCAACTAAAAAGAACACTCCAGTAAAATCTGAAGACCACTTCAGCGAGCGCTAACGATTCTGTTTTTCACAGCCAGATCAAATAAACTTCACACAAGTCTTACCAAAGGCTCTACTTGGCTCAAACACTAAACAAAACATGAAAACACATCTAATCAGAGTCTAGATGCAATATTTATTCCCTAACAGCAACAAAAGCAAAAAAAAAACATAAAATTGGGTCGCCTCCCAACAAGCGCTATCGTTTTACGCCCCTAGCTAGGGACGATACAAGATAGATCTAGGTAATGCCATCTTTGGAAGGCAATCCATAAGTGGCTCCCATGATAGATTCATATGGTAATTTGATTTTTATTTCTAGGAAAGTGTTCCATGCCTTTCCTTAACGGAAATTGGAATCTAATATTTCCTTCCTTCATATCAATAATTGCACCAATCGTTCTAAGGAAAGGTCTACCAAGAATAATACGACATGAAGGATTGCAATCTATATCAAGAACAATGAAATCTACGGGCACATAATTCCTATTGGCAACAATAAGAACATCATTAATTCTTCCCATAGGTTTCTTAATAGTGGAATCCGCAAGATGCAAATTTAAAGAACAATCATCAAGCTCATGGAACCCTAGCAAATCACACAAAGTTTTTCGGATAGTGGAAACACTAGCACCCAAATCACACAAAGCATAGCATTCATGATCTTTTATTTTTATTTTGATAGTAGGTTCCCATTCATCATAAAGCTTTCTAGGTATAGAAACTTCCAACTCAAGTTTTTCTTCATAAGATTGCATCAAAGCATCAACTATATGTCTAGTGAAAGCTTTATTTTGACTATAAGCATGCGGAGAATTTAGCACAGATTGCATCAAGGAAATACAATCAATCAAAGAGCAATTATCATAATTGAATCCCTTGAAATCAAAAGTAGTGGGTTCATCACTATGCAAAGTTTTAATCTCTTCAATCCCACTTTTAGCAATTTTAGCATCAAGATCTAAAAACTCCGAATTACTAGGACACCTTAAAGCAGAATCATCTCCAATCCTATTTTCATCAAGATTAATACTAGAAAACAAGGATCTAATAGGAGACACATCAATAACTTTCAGATCTTCATCTTTATTTTCACGATAACTAGAAGAACACGATTTAATATAATCTTCTCTTTTAGCACGCATTCTAGCGGTTCTTTCTTTGCATTCATCAATGGAAATTCTCATGGCTTTGAGAGAATCATTGATATCATGCTTAGGTGGGATAGATCTCAGTTTCAAAGAATCAACATCAATAGTAATTCTATCCACACTTCTAGCCGATTCATCAACCTTAAGCAATTTCTCTTCAAGCATAGCATTGAAATTCTTTTGCGAGATCATAAACTCAGAAGGCATCTTTCCATAAGAGTTGTTGTAGGAATTACTAGGAAAAGGCCTAGTATTAAAATTACCTCTATAAGCATTGTTACTAAAATTATTCCTACCAACAAAATTCACATCCAAAGATTCATTGTTATTCTCAATCAAAGTGGACAAAGGCATATCATTAGGATCAGAAAAAGCACTCTTAGCAGCAAACAGTTTCATAAGTTCATCCATCTTCCCACCGAAAACACTAATTTCTTCGATAGCATGCACTTTTTTACTAGTAGATTTTTCGGTGTGCCATTGAGAATAATTAACCATAATATTATCTAGGAGTTTGGTAGCTTCTCCTAAGGTAGTTTCCATGAAAGTGCCTCCGGCGGCCGAATCTAAAAGATTTCTAGAAGCAAAATTCAAGCCAGCATAAAAGTTCTGAATAATAATCCATAGGTTCAAACCATGTGTAGGGCAATTAGGTATCATTAATTTCATTCTCTCCCAAGCTTGTGCAACATGCTCATGATCTAGTTGCTTAAAATTCATAATATCGTTTCTAAGAGAGATGATCTTAGCAGGAGGGAAATACTTAGAGATAAAAGCATCTTTTCACTTATTCCACGAATCAATACTATTTCTAGGCAAAGAGGAAAACCAAGTTTCAGCACAATCTCTAAGTGAAAACGGAAATAACTTCGATTTAACAATATCGTTATCCGTATCCCTTTTCTTTTGCATATCGCACAAATCAACAAAGTTGTTTAGATGGGTAGCGGCATCTTCACTAGGAAGGCCGGAGAATTGATCTTTCATGACAAGATTCAACAAAGCAGCATTAATCTCACAAGATTCAGCATCGGTAATAGGAGAAATTGGAGTGCTAATAAAATCATTGTTTTTGGTATTGGAGAAGTCACACAATTTGATATTGTTCTGAGCCATAGTGACAAGCAAGCAAGCAACACACACAAGCAAACAAGAAGCAAGCAAACAAGAAACACATGACGGAAGAAGGGCGAATAAAATGGCAAAGGTGAAGTGGGGGAGAGGAAAATGAGAGGCAAAAATGTAATGCGAAGGATAAGGGTTTGTGATAGGTACTTGGTATATGACTTTTGCATAAGCCTCCCCGGCAACGGCGCCAGAAATTCTTCTTGCTACCTCTTGAGCTTGCGTTGTATTCCCTCGAAGAGGAAATGGAGATGCATCATAGTAGCGTAAGTATTTCCCTCAGTTTTTGAGAACCAAGGTATCAATCCAGTAGGAGACCACGGGCCAGTCCCTCGCACCTGCACAAACAAATAAGAACGTCGCAGCCAACGCGATAAGGGGTTGTCAATCCCTTTACGGTCACTTACGAGAGTGAGATCTGATAGAGATGATAGTTTATATTTTTGGTATTTTTGGTATAGAAATAGAAAGTAAAGAAAGCAAATAAACAACGGCGACAGAAATTAGCTAGTTGACGGGAAAGTAATATAATAGAGATAGACCCGGGGGCCATAGTTTTCTCTATGGCTTCTCTCATGATAGCGATACTCTACGGCGGGTAAACAAATTACTATCGAGCAATTGATAGAAAAACAAATAATTATGAGACTATCTAGGCATGATCATTGTATATAGGCATCACGTCCGAGACAAGTAGACCGATTCATGCCTGCATCTACTACTGTTACTCCACACATCGACCGCTATCCAGCATGCATCTAGTGTATTGAGTTCATACGAACAGAGTAACGCCTTAAGCAAGATGACATGATGTAGAGGGATAAACTCAAGCAATATGATGAAAACCCCATCTTTTTATCCTCGATGGCAACAATACAATACGTGCCTTGCTGCCCCTACTGTCACTAGGAAAGGACACCGCAAGATTGAACCCAAAGCCAAGCACTTCTCCCATTGCAAGAACTATAGATCTAGTAGGCCAAACCAAACCAATAATTCGAAGAGACTTGTAAGGATATTATGAGCACACATAAAAAGTTCAGAGAAGAACCAAATATATTTCATAAATAACCTTGATCATAAACTCACAATTCATCGGATCTCGACAAACACACCGCAAAAAGAGATTACATCGAATAGATCTCCTCGAAGACCGAGGAGAACTTTGTATTGAGATCCGGAGAGAGAGAGAAGAAGCCATCTATATACTAGCTATGGACCCGAAGGTCTGTGGTAAACTACTCACAACTCATGGTGAGGGCGATGATGATGATGATGAAGGCCTCCGTGATGGATCCCCCTCCCGGAACAGGCTCCAAGATGGGATCTCCACGGGAACAGCAGCTACGGCGGTGGAATTAGGGTTTTCTCTCTGCGTACGGAGTTTCTAGGGTACGTAGGTATATATAGGAGGAAGAGGGGCACCAGGGGCCACAGGGGCTGCCCTCGAGGCAAGGGGCACGTCCTGGGAAGGGGGGCGCGCCCCCCACCCTCGAGGGTGGGCCCCCTGTCCTCTGGCTTGGCCCGGAAGTTTATCTTGCGTGATTTCCTCCAAAAATATCTCCTGCGAAGGTTTCATTCCGTTTGGACTCCGTTTGATATTCCTTTTCTGCAAAACCCTGAAATAGGCAAAAAAAACAGCAATCTGGACTGGGCCTTTGGGTTAGTAGGTTAGTCCCAAAAATGATATAAAAGTGAATGATAAAGCCCATTAAACATCTAAGACTTCATAAATAATAGCATGGAACAATAAAAAATTATAGATACGTTGGAGACGTATCAGGAACTCAGGCTTCTCCAGCACAATACTCAGACCAAGCTTCGTGTGTAAGCTATCGAGATTTCTTCGACACGATACCCAGACAAAAGATTTGAGCAGAAGCTAACGAGTTATCCTCAGCAAGCTACTCAGATGGCTTCTCTCGTAAGCCACTCAGTCCGCATCAGTACCACACTATTGCACCGTCCTCAGAGGTTATATGATGAGTTGCCAATGTATGGCAGCACCGCTCAAGAATCAGACTCGTAGCAGTTTTTCAGAAGCACAAACCCGCCAACTCGTGTGTCTTCTTCAGAAATCAAGTGGTCGACTGCCCATGATTCTTATGTATGGTGAGCATGCATCCCCAGTCACATCAGTCACCCATACGAGATGCGACAAGAATCCAACAGAGATACCTAAGAAAGGTACAGATCCAACAACCTCACGAGTCAGGCAAAGGAAAAATAAGCAGAGGTACATCTCATGAATTACAAGGATCGACAAGATCTAGGGTTGAAATCACAAAATCAACAGTCTTGACAATGGTCACTATTTCCGCAACTGACAAGGAAATGTCCTAAAACCTTGTCACTTTCTGGTATGGTTGGCCTCAACAATGAGCTTCATACAGCTATAAACCCCGAGTATATGTCATATGTATGCAAACCCAGGGCAGAAAACATGCACAAGGAATAATGTCAAAAATATTGCACTAATCACATCCATGGTCATATGAAAAATCAAGGACAGGCATGGCCAATTTATTTCAGTAAGGTGTCCTGGCAAAGCAAATCATGACCGACAAAAGATGAGGCTCACAACAAAGGTATGATGATTTTTGCGCGACCATCAGGGTCCGTATACCCAAGTCAATTGAAAGCCGTAATTCCATATGGATCCACAAAGGCATACTCTCAGCGGCCTACCCTGTTTTACTAGGATTTCATATCCCGCTGACCCGCTTGGAATGGTTATTGTGGAAAATCCGAATGAGTATACCGACAAAATGAGAAAATCAAAAGCCAAGCAAATCAGCTCAGACCCGGTACAGTCACCGACGGAATCAAGTACACGGTCAGTCTGTCAGGAAAGGCTATTGCCCATCAGCACCTTGTGGGGCTAGCCTCAAGATGTAAACATTTGAGGTATGACACAGCTATAACTTCATACACCGTTATATTGTTCACGACAAAAGGCAGTCGAATATTTGGTACCTATCCCATGCCCGAGCCAAAGGAATAAATCAAAATAAATCAGTACCACCTATGGGAAGTCAGATCCCGTCAAAAGATGGCCATAAATAATTCACAGCATTTATTGGAACCAGAAGGACTGCACTTATTTGAACCAACCCCATGACAGAAGTAAAAAGGTTTTCATGACCAAAAGAAAATTTATGGTCAGATGCATTGGATATCACTACAGATATGGAAGGATCAGCGTCAGCAAAAGGATTTGGTGTGGGAGAAAAAACCCGTCAGAATTTGGGGAAAAGTGAAGCAAACCACCCCCGAGCAAAAATAATCAGATCATGTAAAATTCTCGGGGAAATAAAACATAAAGGAAATGGATATCCGAGTTGGAAACGGTATCCTCAAGTCATAACTTGTTCCCTGAGCCACCAAATCTCGAGGACGAGATTTCTTTAAGTGGGGAAGGTTTGTAACAGCCTCGTTTTTGGCCCTTTTCTTTTTTGATTTATTGGTTTTTGCTCTGTTTTTCTTTTTGGAGTGATTATGTGGACTTGTCACCTGGGAAACCATCCTCTTTTTCCTCCCAAGTGGCTCATCATTCTCAAAACCTTGCCAAGATCATGTCACTCCACTGCCTGACCAAACCCTAATTTCTTTTTCTAGGGAATATTCTTTTTCTATTAAAGGAATAACCATGTCTGCCCTAGGTTGTAAAGCAACCTATATTTCTGTCACTCCAAAAAATTCCCAAATAAATTCTAATAAATTGTTTGGGTCATATATTCATCAAATATGGCAAAAACATTCATTGCCATGTTCAAAAATAATTCTCATATATTCCTTTTCCTATTATTCCCTAAATGGCACTTTGTGAAGCAAGTGCTATTTATATTTGCCCAATTGACCCCAACCTCCTTGGACATCTTTTTCTATCTAATTAATTGCCACATGCCAAAATTCAACTTTATTGGCCTAGCCAACCTTCCTCAGTGATTTTTCAAAGTTTCTGTCAAACAAAAGCCACTATGAAGGAAGTACTAGCTAGGGGCGTCCAAATGAGTTGAAAGTTTTCATGCCTCCTCTTGGGATCATATTATCCCACTCCTCCAAAATTCAGCTCCATCCAATCAACCATGTGAGCAAACCTTCAAATCTTTGTTTCTGCCCAAATTTTCAGTTTGTGAAGCAAGTATATTTTATCTTGCTCCACTATGTCTGAAAATATTCCAGGACCTTCTCTAACCAATATAACCTACCTCCACCAATTTTGGGCACATCTTGTGTAGCCATTTTCCCTCAGGAATGTTCCTAAGTTTCAGGACAGAAAGGACGCTTGTGAAGGAAGTACCAATTTGGCTTGTCCAATTGCTATGAAATTCCTACAGAATCTTACTATGACCAAATCCCTAAGCCTTGCCAAGTTTCAGCCCAAATGGAGTTACCATTTGAGTGCAACATCTTGATATAGTTTCTGACCAGATTATGTGGTTGTTAAGCAACTACATTAAATATTTATCCTAGTCTTCTCAAACTTACCAGGATGGAAGTTCTTCTTTACCTCAACCTCGAAGACAAGCTCCTTGCTTCCAAAGAACTCCCTGTTGATCAGCAGTTCTCCTCAGAGTTTACTGCAGTAGACTTCAGAGGAGCTTTACCATTTAACCAGTGCCTTTTTCACCATTCTACCGCCGTAGGGGAGAATTACCATGGAGAGACTTACCAGTGGACAACATTTTACAGCCCCTCTTACCCACTACAATCGATTGCGCGTGGTGATCACGACAATGGCATGCCTGTACACGCGCCCTGTGCACTGCGGCCGCGCCCACGCATCATGTGTGCTTCGGCACCCCCGCCCCACGTCGTCTTCGCGCGCGTGAGCGTGTCCCTTGGCTTCGCCTCATCGTCGCCGACCCCCTGGATCCCTCTCCCCCTCCGTCCTCTTCCTCACCGACGCAAGCCGCCGAGCGCCACGGGCAAACTGTGGCCGACCGCTCTAGTCGCGCCGCAGCGCCTCCCTCCCTGCGCTCTCTTGGCCCCCTCCGCCCCGTGAGATCCCCCCACTGTGCCTCCTTCGTCGCCTGCTTCTGAACTCGCGAGCGTGGGCATGCGTCCGCGGCGACGACAGCGCGGCACACCCCTCCCCTGCCTATATAAGGCCACCCCGAGGCCCCCGTGCTCACCAGCCTCCTCTACTCCCTCCTCTAGAACCCCTCGGCCTCTCCAATTAGCTCGAAGACCTCCCCTGCTCTCCCTCTGTCGCCATGGCCGTTGCACAGCCGCGCCTAAATTTGGCCGACCCAAGCTCTCCCCCTCCTCCTGGCCATCACCAGAGGCCTCCACCGCACCCCTAGGAGCCTCCCCGCCGTTCCCTCCTCCTCTGTTGGCATATGGCCTCGGTTCCCATCTGCGCCCGCCGCCGCCGTCCGTTCCACTCGAGAAGTCGCGGCACTGCTCCTCTCCGGCGTGCGTACAACCCCTGGATGGGTGCGGACCTCCTTCCCGAGTCCACCGGTGCCCTCTCCCTGGTCGGAGATGGCCGGAGCCACCGTGACCGGCGATGACCGCGCCCCTGCTCTGCGTTCTGTCGAGGAGAGGAGGAGCAGGCGCGAGAGGAAGAAGAAGGAGGCGCGGGGGGAGACCAGTCAAAGCGCGAGCCCCACCTGTAAGCTGCACAGAGCCCGGCCCCGCCCTTGCCAGCGTGGCAAGTGGAGGCGTCTTCGCCTGAAGTGCGCTTGCACGTGGGTAAAGCATAATAACCCAAGTGCGTTTTCGTTTTCAGAAAGCGTATATTGCCTCTCCTTCAGCCGAAGTACGATTTCCTTTACTCAAGACGTATTTTCTCTCTATTACAGCGAGGAATACATTTTCCAGAAGAAAACGCGTATGTTCTGGAGTGCGCTTTCTGTTTTTCCAGCCGAGGGCCTATCTGTGATGATTTCTTTGCAAATAGGTCCCTGGCAGAAAACACTTCATAACTTTTTGCTCACAATTCCAAATAAGGTGATTCCAACGCTCATCTCTTCGTCTCGTCGAGCCTGTTCTGTTGGCACCATTTTCATTATGTTTCAACATTCTGAAAATTAACATTTTTCCCTTGACATTAAATAGCCCCCTCCGAGAGAGAATGTTTTCCGGCGATTCTTTTCGCGAGCTTTCCGCACTTTATTCCGGTGATTTCTTCCACCCCAGGCAAGCCACACCCTCCATTTGAATGATTGCAAAGTAGGTGATGCCATGATTGATTGATTGTTTGTCGAGGTTGCCGTGCGTGCGAGCTAAATCGTGTCCCAGACAAAGTCCTTGCAGATTTGAGTTCACCACCTTCGTCGTTGTTCCGCTGCTAGAAGTATTCCGCTGCAGCGAGAGAGCAAGTGTAGTATCGCCGGCATAGTATCGCCGTGTTGATGTGCTTCTTTGTAACATCAGTCCCTTGTATTATTATTATTGTAATAAGAGCTGATTTGTTCTATGTCAAGCAGTACCGTTTTCCAGAGACTTCTCCTCGATCTCTAGGCTGGAAAACTGGGCGTTCCAGTTTCTCTGAGCCGGGGTGCCACAGCGCTAAGTGTTATCTTTCTTGGATTCTTCATGATAGAGATGTTATGCTATCCTTGGAGTATTTTGTTATGATGATATTAAGCTTTGTAATATTTGTTGGATATTGCTATGACTTGGATTGTTAATTTGATAGTTAATATCGGAGTATCCGTATCACAGTTATATTTTTAAAGATAAATTCCGTCATTAAGTTGGTCAGGTGCCACCGAACCGGGCTTTCCCCAGTGCAACCACATTTGCCTTTTATGGGAAAGCCCTAATGCGATGCTATTGTCATGCCTCTCGCCGGTGCCAAAAACTAGGGAAGGTTATGGGCACGCGCTACCCTGATCAGGTAGTCGGACATAACCTTGTGTGCCCGTAGTTGGATGATAAGCGCTTTTGTCCCTGTTTGGGACGGTTGATTGTTTTGGCCACGACGGTGGTCGTTGGTGTCTTTGGTAGACACGGGGCCACCCAGGACTAAGCCCAGTGGGGAATGAGTCGGAGTGGCCGGGAGAGTGTCATGACAGTAGATCAGTTTTGTCGGAATGCTATTGGTCCACCCGAATGGGAGAATGAGGCCATGGATTCCGTAGTGTGGGTATAGTGCACTACCTCTGCAGAGTGTATTTGTTTAATCTATCGATAGCTGCGTCCTCGGTCATGGGCATGTGCTCGTACTAGGTCACACCATTCGATCAACACTCAAATGACGGAATAACAAAATGAATTATAGGTGATTTATATATATATTGATATTTTGAGCAGTACATGATGTTAATGATGATGTAGACCAAGTGTTGGTCATGGTGGTGATCGCCGGAAAGATCACGTTTGATTTTGATTACGAGGTGATCAAGATGGCATATTACTTGGCCGGTTAGCCAAGAGAGATATGGCTATGTAAATATGGGGTGGTGCTTTGTTAGTATTGTATCAGTTTCATACCATGCTTAGTAGTTGCTTCATCATGATAGTTGTTAATTAATTAACCTGTTAATGCTATGTTATTGTTTTGCCTTGATGCTTTTGGTTGTTGTGAGCTTGCAAGTACATTCAATGTACTGGCCTGGCGTGTCATGCTAGATTGCAGGTGATGCAATGATTGCTTGATTGCTTGTCGAAGTTGCCGTACATGCGAGCTAGATCGTGTCACCACCTTCGTCGTTGTTCCGCTGCTAGAAATATTCCGCTGCTACAAGTTGTTCCGCTGCTAGCATAGAGCAAGTGTAGTATCACCGGTGTAGTGTCGCCGCGCTGATGTGCTCCTTTGTAACATCAGACCGTTGTATTATTAGTATTGTAATAAGAGCTGATTTGTTCTATGTCAAGCTGTACCGTTTTCCAGAGACCTCTCCTTGATCTCTGGCTGGAAAACGGGGCGTTCCGGTTTTTCTAAGCCGGGGTACCACAGTTTTGGACTCTAACTTGCATGATTTGAATGGAACTAACTCGGACTGACGCTGTTTTCAGCAGAATTGCCATGGCGTTGTTTTTGTACAGAAATAAAAAGTTCTCAGAATGACCTGAAAATCAACTGAGAATTATTTTGGAAAATATAAAAAATACCCGCGGAAAGAACCAGACCAGGGGGCCCACACCCTGTCCACGAGGGTGGGGGCGCGCCCCCTCCCTCTAGGCGTGCCCCCTGCCTCGTGGGGCCCCTGACGCTCCACCGAAGTATCCCAAGATCCCATATATTCACTTTCGAGGAGAAAAAAATCAGAGAGGAAGAATTATCGCGTTTTACAACACGGAACCGCCGCCAAGCCCTAATCTCTCTCGGGAGGGTTGATCTGGAGTCTGTTCGGGGCTCCGGAGTGTGGAGATCGTCGCTATCGTTATCATCAACCTTCCTCCATCACCAATTCCATGATGCTCACCGTCGTGCGTGAGTAAATCCATCGTAGGCTTGCTAGACGGTGATGGGTTGGATGGAATCTATAATGTAATCGAGTTAGTTTTGTTAGGGTTTGATCCCTAGTATCCACTATGTTCTGAGATTGATGTTGCTATGTCTTTGCTATGCTTAATGTTTGTCACTAGGGCCTGAGTGCCATGATTTCAGATATGAACCTATTGTGTTTTCATGAATATATGTGTGTTCTTGATCCTATCTTGCAAGTCTATAGTCACCTACTATGTGTTATGATTCGGCAACCCCGAAGTGACAATAATCGGGACCACTCCAGGTGATGACTGTAGTTTGAGGAGTTCATGTATTCACTATGTGTTAATGCTTTGGTCCCGTACTCTATTAAAAGGAGGCCTTAATATCCCTTAGTTTCCAATAGGACCTCACTACCACGGGAGGGTAGGACAAAAGATGTCATGCAAGTTCTTTTCCATAAGCACGTATTACTATATTCGGAATACATGCCTACATTACATTGGTGAATTGGAGCTAGTTCTGTGTCACCCTAGGTTATAACTTCTACACGATGAATTGCATCCGACATAATTCCCCATCACCGATCCAATGCCTACGAGCTTTTCACATATTGCTTGTTGCTTATTTACTTTTCTGTTGATACTATTACAAAAACTACAAAAACACTACCGTTACTTTTATTGCTGCTACCGCTATCTTCATATTACTTTGCTACTAAATAACCTTGCTGCAGATACTAAGTTTCCAGGTGTGGTTGAATTGACAACTCAGCTCCTAATACTTAAGAGTATTCTTTGGCTCCCCTTGTGTCGAATCAACAAATTTGGGTTGAATACTTTACCCTTGAAAACTATTACGATCCCCTACACTTGTGGGTTATCACTAGGGTTTCCACTCCACCCCTTTGTTCGGGGTCTTCTGTTCTTCTACGGGCTAGATTTCCATGGTCTAGCCCCGAACTCAATTCTTCACATATCCGCTTTTATAGTGGTGTGTGAAGCTTCCTCCGCATCCCTCCACACTTTGGCCTATGGCTCAAAACCTTCAACGTGAAGCTGAAGGTGGTCGACGGACAGCACGCGGAGTGCGGGGGCGCCATGATTAGCAAGCTCCCAAGTGCAACTTGGCCCAAGGGCTCATTTGTGGAGACGAATAAGGTCTGGCAACAGGAAGGGTTCTACATCACCGAACCCCGCGACGCCAAATGGGCGGCGTTCCTGCTTTCAGGTCCGGACCCCCAGAGAGGCTGACCTCTTGGACCAAAAAGGGTCTGTACTGGGGGTCCACAACTGAAGTGACGACTCTTGTGAGCTGTGTGTCCGGCATGATATCCAAGGGGCACCTGCTCTCCTTCGTGGTCCAGGTGATGCTGACCCGGCTTGTTCTCCCTTGCTAAAACCGGGACTCCTCCCTATGGGAGTTTGATCCGAAAGGAGACAAGCCGTTGAAGCATCTCTTCGGCTTTACGCACAAGGAGATCTGGAACATAGTGGAAACTAGAGTTCAATCTGGAATAGCGTCAGTCCAGGTTAGTTCCGTTCAAATCATGCAAGTTAGAGTCCAAAACAAGGGCAAACGTGTTTGGAAAAGTAGATACGTTGGAGACGTATCAACTCCCCCAAGCTTAAACCTTTGCTTGTCCTCAAGCAATTCAGTTGATAAACTGAAAGTGATAAAGAAAAACTTTGACAAACTCTATTTGCTCTTGTTGTTGTAAATATGTAAAGACAGCATTCAAGTTTTCAGCAAAGATCATGAACTAACCACATTCACAATAACTTTCAGGTCTCATGTCTACTCATATCAACGGCATAATCAACTAGCGAGCAATAATAATAAACCTCGGATGACAACACTTTCTCAACACAATCATGATACGATATAACAAGATGGTATCTCGCTTGCCCTTTCTAAAACAGCAAAACATAAATGCAGAGCACCTTTAAAGATCAAGGACTGACTAGACATTGTAATTCATGGTAAAAGAGATCCAGTCACAATCATACTCAATGCAAATTAATAGCAATACATGCAAATGACAGCGATGCTCTCCAACTGGTGCTTTTTAATAAGATGATGATGACTCAGCATAAAAGTAAATAGATAGGCCCTTCGCAGAGGGGAGCAGGGATTTGTAGAGGTGCCAGAGCTCGATTTTTAAATAGAGATGAATAATATTTTGATCAGTATACTCTCATTGTCAACATAACAACCAAGAATCTCGATATCTTCCATGCTACACATATTATAGGCGGTTCCAAAACAGAATGGTAAAGTTTATACTCCCCCAACCACCAACAAGCACACTCCACGGCTATCCCGAAACAACGGGTACCGTCCAAACCAGCAACAACCCTGGGGGGGTTTTGTTTAATTATTATAATTTGTGCATGGGACTGGGCATCCCGATTACCAGCCATTTTCTCATGAATGATGAGCGGAGTCCACTCATCGTGAGAATAACCCACCTAGCATGGAAGATATAGACAACCCTAGTTGATACATGAGTTGTTCGAGCATACAAAACAGAATTTCATTTGAAGGTTCAGAGTTTGGCACATACGAATTTACTTGGAACGGCAGGTAGATACCGCATATAGGAAGGTATGGTGGACTCATATGGCATAACTTTGGGGTTTATGGAAGTGGATGCACAAGAAGTATTCCCGCTTAGTACAGGTGAAGGCTAAAAAGAGATTGGGAAGTGACCAGCTAGAGAGCGACAACAGTCATGAACATGCATTAAAATTAATCAACAATGAATGCAAGCATGAGTAGGATATAAATCACCATGAACATAAATATAGTGGAGGCTATGTTTATTTTGTTTCAACTACATGCGTGAACATGTGCCAAGTCAGACCACTTAAATCGTTCAAAGGAGGATACCACCCTATCATACCACATCACAACCATTTTAATATCATGTTGGCACGCATGATAGACCATTATAAACTCCTAGCTAATTAAGCATGGCATAAGCAGCTATGATCTCTAATTGTCATTGCAAGCATATTTCATTCATAACTATCATATTTACAAAACAAGAGAGGTCGAGTTCATACCAGCTTTTCTCATCTCAATTAGTTCATCATATATCGTCATTATTGCCTTTCACTCGCACGATCGAATGGTGTGGATAATAATAATAATAGTGCACGTGTGTTGGACTAAGCTGGAATCTGCAAGCATTTAATACAAGAGAGGAGACAAAATAATATGGCTCAAGGTTAAATCAACAATAAAGCATATGAGAGCCACTAAACATTTTCAATCATGGTCTTCTCCTCTTGACCCCCAAAGAAAAGAAAAGAAACTATTTACACGGGAAAGCTCCCAACAAGCAAAAGAAGAACGAGAAATCTTTTTGGGTTTTCTTTTAATTACTACTACTACAGGCATGAAAAGCAAACTAGTTAAAAGCTACAACTAATTTATTTTGTTTTTCTTAGGGTTTTTCTAACACACAAGAAAAATACTAAGAAAAGAAATGAAACTAGCATGGATAGTACAATGAAAGAGTGTGAGCACCGACAACTAGAATAAATGTGTTAACATGAATGTAATGTCGGTGAGAAACACGTACTCCCCCAAGCTTAGGCGTTTGGCCTAAGTTGGTCTATGGCCAGTATTGGCCTGACGGATATCCAAAGTCGTAGTTGGGGTTGTACTGAGATGCAGCGGCTACTGCCTGGCGAGCTGCATGCTGAAGACGAGCTGCTCTCATTGTCTCCTTATACTCATTTGCCTCCTCCCTGGTTATAATATATCTCCCTTTTGCCTGAAAGTCAAAGAAGGTAGGAGCAGGGAGAGCCATATGGACAGTGTGATGCCTGTCAAAGATTAGTCGATACTGGAGGGATTGTTCATCCCTCTCTATAAACCGTTGGCTGACCATAGCATTATAATCTAAATAAGCAGGCGGTAATAGTTCATCATTTTCATGTATAGGCACACCAAGACAACGGGTTATGCGAGTGGCATAAATCCCACCAAATAAATCTCCATCTAAACCATTATGATGTAACCTACGTGCAACAATGGCTCCCAAGTTATATTGTCTATCTCCTAACACAGCACTCTTGAGAACACTAAGATCTGGGACGCACATATGGCAAGCCTCATCTTTACCGTTGATGCATCTACCAATAAAGAGAGAAAATGAATGCTTCCTATGGTAGCTTGTGTGATCTCTCTAGATTCCCCACAGTGATACTAGCAAGTAAGTCTTTATATTCAGATTTGCGAGGATCACTAATATTGCCCCACTGCGGGAGCTTACAAGCATCATTAAAATCTACTAGGTCCATGGTGTAAGATTTATCATAAAGATCAAACAAGATAGTGTGAGAATTACGTGAAGATGTAAATTTAAACCTTCTCATAAAGGAATCAGTTAAGTAAGGGTATTGATGGCACTTATCTAGCATGAAGCCCTCGAGGTCAGCATTATGCACATATCCGTCAAACTCCTCCTTAATGCCTGCCCGAACCATAAATTCCTCTGACGGCCATTCACAAGGCCGCACTTCAGCTTCCCTCGGCAATTCATCGTCCAGCTCATGCATCGCGAGCCTTGGTTCTTGCTTCCTTGAGGAACCACCTTGGAAGATTTTCCTATGCATTTTTCTGAAATTCTTAGTAACTCAAAATAAAAGTGAACCAAACTCAACAAGATTAATAGCAACAACTCCTACAAGTGCCTAGAGGCTATATCATGCATTAGAACTACTTGGGACCAAATAAATTTGACATGCAATCTCAAGAACAAGGTCACCACAGCAGCAAAATTTTGCAATAAATAAAGCACTAGAACAAAAACTAATTGGACCAATGGAGGAGTCACATACCAAGGAACAATCTCCCCAAATAGTTTTTTGAATGGAGCTTTGAGCAAGGAGATCGAAAATGGCAGCAAGATGAGTTAGAACTCATGCTTGAGCTGGATAGCGATTGTTTTGGGAGGAAGGAGTGTGTGGGTGCAGGAATAAGTGGAGGGGGGCACGTGGGGCCCACGAGGCAGGGGGCACCGAGTGAGGGTGGGCGCGCCCTCGACCCTCGTGGCCAGGTGCTGGCTCCCACTGCTATGTTCTCATTGCCAAATATTCTCAAATATTCTAGAAAAAATCATATTTCATTTTGAGGGCATTTGGAGAACTTTTATTTTCGGGGTATTTTTTATTGCACGGATAAGTCTGGAAACAGACAGAAAATACTATTTTTGCTTTGTTTAATCTAATTAACAAAACGTAAAAGGAGGATAGAGAAAGTTGTGCTATCTAGATTCACCCATCTGATGCTCATCAAAAGGAATCCATTAACAAGGTTGATCAGGTCTTGTTAATAAACTCTTTCCGAATAACATGAAACCGGAGAATTTTTGAATAACACTAGGTTAGCTCAATGGGGATATGTATGTCCCCAACAATAAGAATATCATATGTCTTCTTGACAGTAGGAAGAGGAAATTCAAAACCTCCAATAGTAATAGTTGAAATTTTTCCAATAGAATTGATACTGTGGACCTGAGGTTGTTTCCTCGGAAAGTGTACCGTATGCTCATTACCATTGACATGAAAAGTGACATTGCCTTTGTTGCAATCAATAACAGCCCCTGCAGTATTCAAAAAGGGTCTACCAAGGATAATAGACATACTATCGTCCTCGGGAATATCAAGGATAACAAAGTCCGTTAGAATAGTAACATTTGCAACCACAACAGGCACATCCTCACAAATACCGATAGGTATAGCAGTTGATTTATCGGCCAGTTGCAAAGATATTTTAGTAGGTGTCAACTGATACGTCTCCAACGTATCTATAATTTTTGGTTGATCCATGCTATTATTTATGATGTCTTGGATGTTTAATGGGTTTTGTCATACACTTCTATATCATTTTTGGGACTAACCTACTAACCCAAAGGCCCAGTCCAGATTGCTGTTTTTTGCCTGTTTCAGGGTTTTGCAGAAAAGGAATATCAAACGGAGTCCAAACGGAATGAAACCTTCGGGAGAGATATTTTTGGAGAAAATGACGCACGTGAGACTTGAGAACCACGTCAGGGGAGCCACGAGGTGCCCACGAGGGTGGGGGGCGCGCCCTCCTTCCCAGGGCGCGCCCCTGCCTCGTGGGCCCCTCGAGTGTCCCCCGATGTCCTCCTTCGTCCTATATAAGTCTACGTACCCCGAAACCATCAGCAACAGAGAGAAAACCCTAATTCCACCGCCGTAACCTTCTGTTCTCCTGAGATCCCATCTTGGAGCCTGTTCTGGAGCTCCGCCGGAGGGGGGATCCATCACCGAGTGCTTCTACATCACCATCATCGCCCTCACCATGAGTTGTGAGTAGTTTACCACAGACCTTCGGGTCCATAGCTAGTATCTAGATGGCTTCTTCTCTCTCTCTCTAGACCTCAATACAAAGTTCTCCTCGGTCTTCAAGGAGATCTATTCGATGTAATCTCTTTTTGCGGTTTGTTTGTCGAGATCCGATGAATTGTGAGTTTATGATCAAGATTATCTATGAGAAATATTTGGTTCTTCTCTGAACTCTTTATGTGTGCTCATAATATCCTTGCAAGTCTCTTCGAATTATTGGTTTGGTTGGGCTTACTAGATCTATAGTTCTTGCAATGGGAGAAGTGCTTGGCTTTGGGTTCAATGTTGCGGTGTCCTTTCCCAGTGACAGTAGGGGCAGCAAGGCACGTATTGTATTGTTGCCATCGAGGATAAAAAGATGGGGTTTATATCATATTGCTTGAGTTTATCCCTCTACATCATGTCATCTTGCTTAAGGCGTTAATCTGTTATTATGAACTCAATACACTAGATGCATGCTGGATAACGGTCGATGTGTGGAGTAATAGTAGTAGATGCACGCAGGAGTTGGTCTACTTGTCACGCAGGAGTTGGTCTACTTGTCTCGGACGTGATGCCTATATACAATGATCATGCCTAGATAGGCACATAATTATTCGCTTTTCTATCAATTGCTCGACAATAATTTGTTTACCGCCGTAGAATATCGCTATCATGAGAGAAGCCACTAGAGAACACTATGGCCCCCGGGTCTATTCTCAACATATCAATCTACATCTACTTTACTTTTACCGCTTATATTTTCTGTTCTTATAAACAAATACCAAAAATATAAACTATCATCTCTATCAGATCTCACTTTCATAAGTGACCGTAAAGGGATTGCAACCCCTTATCGCGTTGGCTGCGAAGTTCTTATTTGTTTGTGCAGGTGTGAGGGACTCGCGCGTGGTCTCCTACTAGATTGATACCTTGGTTCTCAAAAACTGAGGGAAATACTTACGCTACTGTGCTGCATCTCCCTTTCCTCTTCGAGGGAATACAACGCAAGCTCGAGAAGTAGCAAGAAGAATTTTTGGCGCCGTTGCCGGGGAGGCTTACGCAAAATTCATATACCAAGTACCTATCACTAACCCTTATCTTTCGCATTACATTTTTTGCCTCTCGTTTTCCTCTCCCCCACTTCACCCTTGCCATTTTATTTGCCCTTCTTCTGCCGTGTGTTTATCGTTCGCTTGCTTCTTGTTTGCTTGTCTGATTTCCCTCATGTGTGAGATGGGGGACGATTTTATCGAGAAGGGTAGCAATGTCGAGGGCAACGTCTATGTTGACCCCCCGGATGAAGCCACCACTTTACATATTAAGAAGTTCCGGGTTGGTAATGGTAATATTATTGGAAAAGGAGTTCTTCAAGCCTTCTTTACTTGTGTTGGCGCTTTGCCCACTATGGGTGGATCTATATTTCATAGAACTAGTAGCCTTGCGGATGCTGTATCTATGCTCATAGTAGAAATTGAAAGGCAATTTATCCATATGCATCCCTGTATTGAGAGAATCTTTTTAGAATTTTCCAATATTGAGCATTCTTCTGTTAAGCGTGCAGCTACTATCTTTTTGGCTCATGAATTTATATTTATCATGAAAGAGGCCAAAGAAATCTTTGCTCGTTACGGAGTAGATGCCGGTCGACCACCAATAGAGGCTGTCTTGTTCAATCAAGAAGACATAATGCGGTTGCAATCTCCTGATCATGTTGCTTTTAATGAAAACCTTAGAAAAAAGGTTCCTACTGAGGTCTTGATTGATAGAATTTCTGAGATGAACGATGATTTTGTTGTCCAAAACAATGGGTTAGGCTTCTCCCTTGAGCGAAGGCTTATGATCTTCTGTCAAAAGGATGCCTACAATGATAAATTGGTTGTCCACTACAAAGGGCCAAAAGAGGAACCTATTCCTCCTGAGATTGATGTAGGGGACTTTTGTCCCATTAAATTTAGCCCTTTTGATTACTTTTGCTTGCCACAAAGGAAGCTTGCTGCTGAACATAGGGAATATGAGATGAGCTTTTGTGACATATCATATCATTATGGCATTCCCTAGATCTATCTTGTATCGTGCCTAGCTAGGGGCGTAAAACGATAGCGCCTGTTGGGAGGCAACCCAATTTTATATTTTCTTTGTTTTTGCTGCTGTTAGGGAATAAATATTGCATCTAGCTTCTGTTTAGATGTGGTTTCATGTTTTGTTTAGTGTTTGTGCCAAGTAGAACCTTTGCGAAGACTTGTGTGAAGTTTATGTGATCTTGCTGCGAAAAACAAAATCGTTAGCGCTCGCTAGAGTGGTCATCAGATTTTAGTGGAGCGTGCTATTTAGTTGATTCTTTTTGCAGATGATTAATAGACAAATTCATCACGTTTACCAATTTAGTTTGAATTTTTTGGAGTTATAGAAGTATGTGAAACCTGCAGATTACTACAGACTGTTCTGTTTTTGACAGATTCTGTTTTTCGTGTGTTGTTTGCTTATTTCAATGCATCTATGAGTAATATTGTGAAGTATGAACCATAGAGAAGTTGGAATATAGTAGGGTTAACACCAATATAAACAAAGAATGAATTCATTGCAGTACCTTTGAGTAGTGATTTTTTTTCTTATACTAACGGAGCTCATGAGAATTTTTGTCTAAGTTTTGTGTTGTGAAGTTTTCAAGTTTTGAGTATTGCTTTGATGGACTATGGAACAAAGAGTAGCAAGGGCCTAAGCTTGGGGATTCCCATGGCACCCCAAGTAAAATTTAAGGACAATCAAAAGCCTAAGCTTGGGGATGCCCCGGGAAGGCATCCCCTCTTTCGTCTTCATCCATCGGTAACTATAATTGGAGCTATATTTTTATTCACCACATGATATGTGTTTTGCTTGGAGCGTCTTGTATATTTTGAGTCTTTGCTTGTTAGTTTTCCACAATTATCCTTGCTGTACACACCTATTTGATAGAGTTAAATATGGCTGAGGAATTGTTAGAACACTCTACGTGCTTCACTTATATCTTTTGAGTTGAATAGTTTTTGCTCTAGTGCTTCACCTACATCTTTTAGAGCACGGTGGTGATAATATTTTGAAGAAATTGTTGAACTCTCATTCTTCACTTATATCCTTTTGAGAGTCTATTAAAAAAAGCATGGTAATGTGTTTAGGCTATAAAACTAGTATTCACATGATAGACATCCAATATCAATGTAGTAAAAACTTTCACACTAAGTGCATTGAATATGATGAGATGTTGGATGCTTGATAATTGTTTTGAGATATGAGGATAGTGATATTAGAGTCATGCTAGTGGAGTTATTATGAAATTGAGAAATACTTTTGTTAAGGTTAGTGATTAGCATGCACGTATGGTGAACCGCTATGTGACGAAGTTAGAGCATGAGGTATTTGTAAAGTGTCAACCTTTGTGTGGAGGTCGGGGGCACGCGATGGTTAACTCCTACCAACCTCCCCCCTAGGAGCATGCGTTGATTGCTTTGTTTTGTTGACTCGTAGATTTTTTTCAATAAGTATATGAGTTCTAATGACTAATGTTGAGTCCATGGATTATACGCACTCTCACCCTTCCACCATTGCTAGCCTCTCTTTTACCGCGCAACTTTCACCGGTACCATACACCCACTATATATCCTTCCTCAAAACAGCCACCATATTATTCCTCAAAACAGCCACCATACCTACCATTTCCATAGCAGTTCCGAGATATATTGCCATGCAACTTTCCACCATTTCGTTCATATGACACGCATCATATTGTCATATTGCCATTGCATGGTCATGTAGTTGACATCATATTTGTGGCAAGGCCACCATCTCGGTACACCGCCGGAGGCATTCATATAGAGTCATACTTTGTTGTAGTATCGAGTTGTAATATCGAGTTGTAATGAAAGTGTGATGATCATTGATACGTCTCCAACGTATCTACTTTGCCAAACACTTTTGCCCTTGTTTTGGACTCTAACTTGCATGATTTGAATGGAACTAACCCGGACTGACGCAGTTTTCAGCAGAAGTGCCATGGTGTTGTTTTCGTGCAGGAATAAAAAGTTCTCGGAATTGCCTGAAAATCAACGGAGATTTATTTCACAAAATATAAAAAATACCTGCAACAAGATCCACACCTGGGGGCCCACGGGCCGTCCTCTCGGGTGGGGGCGCGCCTCCCTGCCTCGAGGGCAGCCCGGTGCCCCACCGACTATCCCCAGGTCCTATATATTCCGTTTCGTGGAGAAAAAAATCAAGGAGAAAGAATTATCATGTTTTACGAGACGGAGCCACCGCCAAGCCCTCTCGGGAGGGCTGATCTGGAGTCCGTTCGGGGCTCCGGAGAGTGGAGATCGTCGCCATCGTCATCATCAACCTTCCTCCATCACCAATTCCATGATGCTCATCGCCGTGTGTGAGTAATTCCATCGTAGGCTTGCTGGACGGTGATGGGTTGGATGGGATCTATCATGTAATCGAGTTAGTTTTGTTAGGGTTTGATCCGTAGTATCCATTATGTTCTGAGATTGATGTTGCTATGACTTTGCTATGCTTAATGCTTGTCACTAGGGCCCGAGTGCCATGATTTCAGATCTGAACCTTTTATGTTTCCATGAATATATGCGTGTTCTTGATCCTATCTTGCAAGTCTATAGTCACCTACTATGTGTTATGATCCGGCAACCCCGAAGTGAAATAATCGGGACCACTCCCGGTGATGACCATAGTTTGCGGAGTTCATGTATTCACTATGTGTTAATGCTTTGATCTGATACTCTATTAAAAGGAGGCCTTAATATCCCTTAGTTTCCAATAGGACCCCACTGCCACGGGTGGGTAGGACAAAAGATGTCATGCAAGTTCTTTTCCATTCGGAATACATGCCTACATTGCATTGATGAGCTGGAGCTAGTTCTGTGTCACCCTAGGTTATAACTTCTACATGATGAATTGCATCCGACGTAATTTCCCATCACCGACCCAATGCCTACGAGCTTTACCTATATTGCTAGTTGTTATTTACTTTCCCGTTGCTTATATCACAAAAACTACAAAAACACTATCTTTACTTTTATTGCTGCTACCACCACTATCATATTACTGTGCTACTAAACTATCTTGCTGCAGATACTAAGTTTCCAGGTGTGGTTGAATTGACAACTCAGTTGCTAATACATAAGAGTATTCTTTGGCTCCCCTTGTGTCGAATCAACAAATTTTGGTTTAATACTTTACCCTCGAAAACTGTTGCGATCCCCTACACTTGTGGGTTATCAATCATCATTATTAAAGCATTGTCCCATGGGAGGAAAGGCTAAATCAATAAAGCCCCTCCGTGTCGGTGTACAAAAAGAGGGGTACACTTTTTGTACCCCTATGACTGTGCACGGGCAGTCTGAACCACGGGCACCACCGCACCAAGCACGGCAAGGGAGGTGAGCCAGGGTAAGACCGAAGCTCGATGGAGACTGAAGCCCAAGAGAACAAGACCACAAAGAGCAAAGGGACGAAGCAGATTCCCCCGGCAAGATCCTTGCCGGGAGCCAGTTTCAGCAGCCCCGGCAAGATCCTTGCAGGGGCCGACCTTAGCAGCCCCGGCAAGACCCTCGCCACGGCAACTCGCCCCACGCCTACGAAGCGGATCACCCTTGAGTCCACTTCCCCCATGGGGCAAGGATTCGGGAGGCATCCCCGTAGTGGCATGCAGATCTTTGTGAAGACATTCAAGATCAGATACATACTAAGAAGACGACCCTTGGCGGGATCCCAGCCAAGGAAGACCACAAGACCTCCGGCAAGCATCTTGCCGGGGATGACAGCAGGCGCCGCGGCAAGACCCTTGTCGGGGCCCCGGCAAGGCCCTTGCCGAAGACACCCGCAGGGCCACCATCAGGCCCACGCCAGCTAAGCTTCCACCGCCACATGCAGCTGCCGATCCAACCAGCTGGGCAGGCACCTGCGTGGGGACACACAGATCCTCGTGGAGACCCACCATTGCGCCACCTCAGCTGCCTGCCTGCCTACATGGCATCTCACGCATTGCTGGGCGTGTGTCGACACAAGAAGGAGCGGCGACGGGCAAGATGGATGTCTCCCCGTCCCCGATAAAGCATGGACACCTAAGCAAGACGCATTAAATGCGCCTTGTCATGTAATGCGAGGGATAATCTAGCATCACTGTACCCTTTCCACCTCCTGTGTGCCACTATGGCAACCCCTTTCCCTATAAAAGGAGGCCCGAGGCGACCAGGAGAAGGATTCGGCTTTTTGGAGCTCCTCACGCCCCATAGCTAGCTGAAGAACACAGATATACAATCCACCAAAGCAGGAGTAGGGTTTTACGCATCCTCGCGGCCCGAACCTGGGTAAAGGAACCGTGTGCTAACCGTTCGATCCGCTCTTCTCTCAACCCCGCGCCCCGCAACCGTAGTAGGGATTCTTGTGATCCCATAGGTGTCGATCCAATACCCCGAAATGTTTGGCGCGTCACGTAGGGGGTGCGCAGTTGTGAGAATCGGCTTTAGCAGTTAGTTCGACGCTTCTCCATCATCATGGCACCCAAGAAGAAGACGACGGTGGCAGTTGGCCAGTCGGAGGCCGGATAGCCCATCCCGACGCGGGCGAGCAGCGGACCGGTCGCGGAAAGGACCCAGGGCACTGCTCGCGAACACCAATGCCGTCCCAGCAGCCGGAGTTTGGGAGGTGGTGATGTTTGTGTGCCTGGTAACGGGCCACGCACCGCCGGATCCAAAGACGGAGCCAGGCCACCCGCCAGTGGCGCGGGGCCTTCCAAGATCGCTGTCGCATCACCCAAAGGCGATGCAAGGGCCTCCAAAACTCCCACACCGGCGCCAACAGCGTGCTCCTCCCAAGCGACGGGCGATGAACGGCGTCATCACGTCGAAGATCCCGGGCGTCGCCACGGGAAGAGCCCCGAGCGCCACTGCCGAGACGTAAAAGACCTGCCCGCCCGCCGAAGCGCTGGTGAAAACAGTATGCGACCGCAGGGTCGTGATGAAGCTCCTCCTCACATGGTCAGGGGTCGAAGCGCGTCACGATCCGTGCAGGTCTCGCTACCGCTAACCCCAGCAGAAGCCCTGGTGCGCGCGCAGTTGCTCCCCGACTTTCCTCCCGTTACGGGGAAACTCGATGAATGGAGAGCCACCATCCGAAGCCTTCTCGCAGTCGCCAACAAGGATGAACCAAGTCCAGCGAGGCCCCCGGGTCGACGTTCCGAAGGGGTCCCGCGCACCGGTGATGGGAGGACCAGCATCACCGCAACCACGGTGCATTCGCCTCCTCCTCGCCCGGTACCACGTGTGTCGACTCGTCGAGACGCCGCGGGTGACGCCATCTCCATAGCGTCGTCCGACCCACGGACCCATGGCGACCAGCGTCAAGTTCTTCAGGAGCGAGCTCATGAAGACGCTCGAACCACCATCGAGCGCCGGTGCGGAGCACGCCACCAGTCAGACAGGCGAGTAGGGCGTGCTGTGGACCGCCCAGCACCGGAGAGCCCTGTAGGTCTACCTTACGAGGTAGGCTGTCCAGCTTTTACCCGTGAGCACCGGAGAGCCCTGTAGGTCTACCTTCAATCCTGACGTTGGCGAGAAGTACAACGGCAAGACCCACCCGTCGGAGTTCCTCAGCATCTACACCATCGCGATGCAAGCTACCGGGGCCCGCGATGATAAGGTGCTTGCGAATTACTTCCCATTGGCTCTTAAACCCAACGCCATGTCATGGTTGATGCACTTGCCGATGGACTCTATTTCCTCCTGGTCGGATTTGTGCCATGAGTTTGTTGGCGCCTTTACTGGAGGCCACCAAGCCCATGGCCAAGCAAGTGACCTGCACGTCATTCCCCAGAAGGAAGGCGAGAGTTTGCGCAAGTATATACAGAGGTTCAACCGGGTACATTACAACATCAGCGCGTTCCATCAGAACGTGCGTAATCGCAAGATGCGTGAAGAGCTGGCGATGACCAAGGCGAAAGATGTGGCAGAACTCTATGTTCTTGCTGACAGATGTGCCCGGGCTGAAGAGGGAAGGAAGTACCCCGGCAAAGATGCCGGCGCGGAAACCGACTCTTCAGATGAGGATACTGCCGCCCCGGCGAAGAAAGGTCGGCACCGCAACAGGAAGCGCAAAGGTAAAGCCGTGCTTGCCGTCGAGGGATCTGATGACGCCGGCTCTGCCAAGAAAACCAGGGCGGGTGACCCCGGCAAGGAAATTGCCGGGTGTGTCGCCTGCCGGGACTTGGCGGCTGCTGAGAAGCAAGGAAACTCCGGCAAGCGATACTGCAAGATCCATCGCACCAAAGGCCATGATCTCCAGGACTGCTGACAGGTTGAGCTCCTTGCTGAGAAGCAGAGGGTTGGATATGAGAGCGGGACAAGGAAAAAGGCCAGGACGGTGCTAAAGGGTCCGGCAAGAAGCGTGACGGCCAAGCAGGCCGTCGCGGCAAGGATAAACGGCAGGAGAGGCCCGCCGGGGGCCGTGACAAAAGGCCCGAAGACGACGATCATGAAGAGGACGACGAGTCCGGCGACCAAGAATTTTAGAAAGCTACGGAGGCCATATGCGTCGATGGCGGCGCCTCGCTGCATACTTCTCACCGCCAACTTAAACAGTGGGCGCGTGAGATTACAGCGGTGGAGCCGTCATCCGGTGCCCAAAAGCCGCTGAAATGGTCCAGCACGCCTATCATTTTTGACACTGAGGATCACCCTGATCGCACTACTGCTGTTGGGTGCTTTCCATTGTTGGTTTCACCGACAATACGCAACCTCAAGGTGACAAGGATGCTAGTCGATGGCGGGGCCGGTCTGAACCTACTCTCGCCCACCGTGATCGAGAAACTACAGATTCCTGACGGAGACCTCGTAGAGACGGGCACGTTTCAAGGGGTCAACCCGGGGAGAAGTCAACCAAAGGGAAAGGTCACGCTGCCCGTGACTTTTGGGAGTGATCTGAACTACAGGACAGAAAGGATCGTGTTCGATGTTGCCAAGATCCCCTTGCCTTACAACGGGATCCTTGGCCGCCCAGCGCTGGCCAAGTTCATGGCAGCGTCACACTACGCCTACAACACCCTGAAGATGCCAGGACCTGTGACGATCATCACCATCCCCTCCGATAAGAAAGACGCACTGATTTGCGCTGACCAACTATACCAGCAAGCTGTTGCAGCAGCTGCCGCCACAAGGGCACTTGCTCCTGCCACTGGAGCCCCCGGGAGGGAAGAAGAAGAAGACCGATGAGACCTCGGATACCCACTCCGGCAAGCGCACCTCTTCGGAGTGTTGTGCTCCCGTCGAGGACGTGCGAGAGAGCTCCACCGGCAAGAAGACCGGTGAGACCTCGGACACCCACTCCGGCAAGCGCACCTCTTCGGAGTGTCGCGCTCCCGTCGTGGACGTGCTAGAGAGCTCCACCGGCAGAAACAAGAAGTCCAGGGCCACGCCGCCGGGAACCAAAAAGGTTTCTGTCAAGGAGGACGGCACAGGAGGAGCTTTCACCATAAGCTCCACCCTTGACGACAAATAGGAAGACGCGCTCGTCACCTTCCTGCGGGCGAATGTCGATGTGTTTGCATGGCAAGCATCGGACATCCCTGACGTTCCCAGGGAGGTGATTGAGCACCACCTTGCTGTCTGTCCTCATGTGCGGCCCGTCAAGCAGAAGGTCAGGAAGCAAGCTTTGGAATGACAAGAGTTTATCACAGAGGAGATCCAGAAATTGGAAGCTGTGGGTTTGGTAAGAGGAGTGCTCCATCCAACGTGGTTGGCCAATCCAGTGGTAGTGCGCAAGGCAAATGGGAAGTGGAGGCTGTGTATTGATTACACAGATATCAATAAGGCTTGTCCTAAAGACCCCTTCCCATTGCCACGCATCGACCAGATTGTTGACTCCACAGCTGGGTGTGACCTGCTGTCATTCCTCGATGCCTACTCCGGCTACCATCAGATCTTCATGACAAGAGAAGACGAAGAGAAGACATCATTCATCACCCCATGTGGTACGTATTGTTTTATACGAATGCCTTTCGGGTTGAAGAGTGTTGGCTCGACGTTTGCAAGGGCAGTCCAGATTGGTTTTGAACCCCAGCTCCATATAAATATGGAGGCTTATATGGATGATATAGTGGTCAGAACCAAGAACATGGCAACCCTTATACCGGATTTACAAGAAACATTTGTAAACCTATGCAAGATCAACCTCAAGCTGAACCCCTGAGAAGTGCGTCTTCGACGTCCCGTCCGGCAAGCTTCTCGGGTTCTTTGTGTCACAGTGTGGGATAGAGGCCAATCCGGACAAGATCAAAGCTATAAAACAGATTGAAGCACCCAAACGGGTCAAGGATGTACGTCGGCTTGCTGGCTGCGTTGCCGCCATGAGCAGATTCATTTCCAAATCTGCCGAGCGCGCCCTCCCCTTTTTCAAGGTTTTGAAAAAGGCGGGCCCAATGGAGTGGACGCCAGAAGCCGAAGCAGCATTGCAAGATTTGAAGAGGTATCTTTCCTCCACGCCAGTACTAGTTGCGCCTAGGCCACAAGAACCGTTGTTGCTATACTTGGCGGCAACGAACCAGGTGGTCAGCGCCGCACTAGTGGCGCAGAAAGAAGTTGATGATGAGGTCATAGCAGCGACAGAGCCTGATGCCATTGGTGCAGAGACGACACGGCCGGTTGGAGTGCAGCCAAGGAAGAAAATGATGCAGCACCCGGTCTACTTTGTTAGCTCCCTCTTATAGGGGGCTAGATCAAGGTACTCCGGTGTGCAGAAATTGCTCTTCGGCCTTCTTATGGCCTTGAGGAAGCTGCGTCACTACTTCCAGGCGCACGAGATCACTGTCGTCACTCGCTGATGGGCCTCGAACCCCTCGTTGGTTACCCCAAGTGGAAGGTGTAAGATGCAGTAAGTAGAAGTCTTTTCCCTAGCAAAGATGCCAAGGATCGAATCCCCAGAGACTCCTAGGTTCAACAAGTAGGTGTCAATTGCTAACGGCGCAATTAGCAATCAACGTGGACCTGCACACAGATACAAATAACTTTGCTCCCAACGAGTACAGAGAGGTTGTCAATCTCTCCGGCCTTGTAGTTCACAAAGGGTTAAAAGCAATGATAGTAGTGATAGATAGTTTTTGCAATAGTAAATAATAATGGGAAAGTAAATAGTGTATGTGATCAATGATGGTAATATGGACCGGAGTCTCATGATGTTCACTAGTGATGTCTCTCTCCCAAAAGACGATAAAACAGCTATGTGAGGTAAACAAATTACAGCTGGGCAATTGACAGGACCACGAACGCAAACCAATGCTGACTACATTGCAAGAAAGGTTGAGGTTCAAAGCATGGGCGGTATGCCAAAATAAGTAGACCGAAATCCATCAATATCTACTACTAATCACCCACCTTGAGATATCTATCCAGAACATCTCGCTGGTATTAAGTTGCGAGTCCCACCCATAGTGTAAACTCAATGCAACAGACAACTGCATTAAAAGAACTTTGCGTAAAGTAAACAATCCTTGCACCCGCGGGCACAAGCACCGTTGTTTTCCCCCTTGTGGCAACATCACATCCCCTAGACTCATGTTTCTGTCACTCAAGCTAGTCATCGAGGGGCATGAACCCACAATCGAGCATAACGTTCCCTCTTGGAGTCACTACCTATTACTCGGCCAAAGCAATAAATAACAACGGAGAACATGCAAGAATTACTTATGAACTAAAATATAAAAGAGGTGAATCAAATATATTACTCAAGATCAATCTGAACATAATCTCATAATCCATCGGATCCCAGCAAACTCAACATAGCAACAACATAA
>LR738712.1:73855832-73886819 GCA_902687465.1 Secale cereale
CCCCCGCGCGCTCTTTATAAAGGGACGAGGTTGGGGCTCGACCGCCCTGCTCGGCCAATCAAGACACGGAAGGCGCATGGAGCCAGGACCGACCCGTCGCCCCAACCAGCGACGGCCCAGTTTCCCGCCTCCACCATGCACCACCCCAAGCGCATGGGAGGCACGTGGCGGACGTGCAGAACCGAGGGGACGGGTGAGGCGACCTCTCCCCGCCCCGTGATCGTGGGGAGTGGACGCCTTGAGGACCTTGCCTCGGCCCCATTCAGTAAATGGGCTGCGCCTCCACGCCTCCCCCCGTTTATGGGGAAGGCGCGAAGCCGCCTCTTTACTACGACGTGACGCATGCCTGCGGGAACCGCCCCGCGCATGCTGCCCACGTCACGCACGCCCCTCCACCCCGCGCCGCGCGCACGGATCGTAGGGGGCACAGCGCGCGAAAGATCTTACCGCGGTAAAAACCGCCCCGCCTGCCCGCGCACCGTTTTGGGCCTAGCCCAACAACGCGTCGCGCTTATGTGTGGCCCGGGCCCGGGGGCTCCTGTCGGTGTACAAAAAGAGGGGTACACTTTTTGTACCCCTATGACTGTGCACGGGCAGTCTGAGCCACAGGCACCACCGCACCAAGCACGGCAAGGGAGGTGAGCCAGGGTAAGACCAAAGCTCGATGGAGACTGAAGCCCAAGAGAACAAGACCACAAAGAGCAAAGGGACGAAGCAGATTCCCCCGGCAAGATCCTTCCCGGGAGCCAGTTTCAGCAGCCCCGGCAAGATCTTTGCTGGGGCCGACCTTAGCAGCCCCGGCAAGATCCTTGCCGGGGCCGGCAAGACCCTCGCCGCGGCAACTCGCCCCACACCTACGGAGCGGATCACCCTTGAGTCCACTGCCCCTATGGGGCAAGGATTCGGGAGGCATCCCCGTAGTGGCATGCAGATCTTTGTGAAGACATTCAAGATCAGATACATACTAAGAAGACGACCCTTGGCGGGATCCCAGCCAAGGAAGACCACAAGACCTCCGGCAAGCATCTTGCCGGGGATGACAGCAGGCGCCGCGGCAAGACCCTTGTCGGGGCCCCGGCAAGGCCCTTGCCGAAGACACCCGCAGGGCCATCATTAGGCCCACGCCAGCTAAGCTTCCACCGCCCCATGCAGCTGCTGACCCAACCAGCTGGGCAGGCACCTGCGTGGCGATACGTAGATCCTCGTGGAGACCCACCATTGCGCCACCTCAGCTGCCTGCCTGCCTACATGGCATCTCGGGCATCGCTGGCCAGGGCGCGTGTCGACACAAGGAGCGGCGAGGGACAAGATGGATGTCTCCCCCGTCCCCGATAAAGCATGGACACCTAAACAAGACGCATTAAATGCGCCTTGTCGTGTAATGCGAGGGATAACCTCGCATCACTGTACCCTTTCCACCTCCTGTGTGCCACTGTGGCAACCCCTTTCCCTATAAAAGGAGGCCCGAGGTGACCGGGAGGAGGATTCGGCTTTTTGGAGCTCCTCACGCCCCATAGCTAGCTGGAGAACACAGATATACAATCCACCAAAGCAGGAGTAGGGTTTTACGCATCCTCGCGGCCCGAACCTGGGTAATGGAACCGTGTGCTAACCGTTTGATCCACTCTTCTCTCAACCCGGCGCCCCGCAACCATAGTAGGGATTCTTGTGATCCCATAGGTGTCGATCCAATACCCCGACACTCCACAAAAAAGAAAAGAAGAGAAAGGCCAAAGAAAAAAAAGGCCCAAAAAAAAGAAAAGGAAAAGAAAAAAGGGACAATTGCTACTATCTTTTTTCCACACTTGTGCTTCAAAGTAGCACCATGTTCTTCATTGTAGAGAGCCTCATGCTTAGTCACTTTTTATACTAGTGGGAATTTTTGTTATAGAACTTGGCTTGTATATTCCAACGATGGCCTTCCTCAAATGCCCTAGGTCTTCGTGAGCACGCAAGTTGGATGCGCACCCACTAGTTTCTTTTGTTGAGCTTTCATACATATTTAGCTCTAGTGCATCTGTTGCATGGCAATCCCTACTCACTCACATTGATATATATTGATGGGCATCTCCATAGCCCGTTGATACGCCTAGTTGATGTGAGACTATCACCCTCCTTTTTGTCTTCTCCACAACCACCTCTCTATTCCACCCATAGTGCTATGTCCATGGCTCATGCTCATGTATTGCGTGAAAGTTGAAAGGTTTGAAAGAATAGAGTATGAAAACAAGTTCTTGGCTGAAATCGGGGTTGTGCATGATATGAATATTGTGTGTGATGAAGAGGGAGCATAGCCAGACTATATGATTTTGTAGGGATAACTTTCTTTAGCCATAGTATTTTGAGATGACATGATTGCTTTGTTAGTATGCTTGAAGCATTATTATTTCTTATGTCAATATAGACTTTTGTCTTGAATCTTTCAGATCTGAACATTCATGCCACAATTAAGAGAATGACATTGAAAAACTATGTTGGCTAGCATTCCACATCAAAAATTCTGTTTTTATCATTTAGCTACTCGAGGATGAGTAGGAATTAAGCTTGGGGATGCTTGATACGTCTCCAACGTATCTATAATTTTTTATTTTTCCATGCTATTATTTATGATGTCTTGGATGTTTAATGGGATTTGTCATACACTTTTATATCATTTTTTGGACTAACCTACTAACCCAAAGGCCCAGTCTAGATTGCTGTTTTTTGCCTATTTCAGGGTTTTGCAGAAAAGGAATATCAAACGGAGTCCAAACGGAATGAAACCTTCGGGAGAGATATTTTTGGAGAAAATCACGCACGGGAGAGTTGAGAACCACGTCAGGGGAGCCACGAGGTGCCCACGAGGGTGGGGGGCGCGCCCCCTTCCCAGGACGTGCCCCCTGCCTCGTGGGCTCCTCGAGCGTCCCCCGGTGTACTCCTTCCTCCTATATAAGTCTACGTACCCCGAAACCATCAGCAACAGAGAGAAAACCCTAATTCCACCATTGTAACCTTCTGTTCCCATGAGATCCCATCTTGGAGCCTGTTCCGGAGCTCCGCCGGAGGGGGATCCATCACGGAGTGCTTCTACATCATCATCATCGCCCTCACCATGAGTTGTGAGTAGTTTACCAGAGACCTTCGCGTCCATAGCTAGTATCTAGATGGCTTCTTCTCTCTCTCTGGATCTCAATACAAAGTTCTCCTCGGTCTTCAAGAAGATCTATTTGATGTAATCCCTTTTTGCGGTGTCTTTGTCGAGATCTGATGAATTGTGAGTTTATGATCAAGATTATCTATGATAAATATTTGGTTCTTCTCTGAATTCTTTATGTGTGCTCATAATATCCTTGCAAATCTCTTCGAATTATTGGTTTGGTTTGGCCTACTAGATATATAGTTCTTGCAATGGGAGAAGTGCTTGGCTTTGGGTTCAATCTTGCGGTGTCCTTTCCCAGTGACAGTAGGGGCAGCAAGGCACGTATTGTATTGTTGCCATCGAGGATAAAAAGATGGGGTTTATATCTGATAACCCACAAGTGTAGGGGATCAGTTGTAGCCTCTCTCGATAAGTAAGAGTGTCGAACCCAACGAGGAGCTAAAGGCAGAACAAATATTCCCTCAAGTTCTATCGACCACCGATACAACCCTATGCACGCTTGATGTTTACTTTACCTAGAACAAGTATGAAACTAGAAGTACTTTGTAGTTTTCGTGGGATAGGTTTGCAAGAATATAAAGAGCACGCAAATAAAACTAGGGGCTGCTAAGATAAAGACACAACTAAAGTTAATGATAGCGAGTGTGGAAAAGTGGTGGTAGGAGTTGCGAAATTGCCCCTAAGCAATTGACTACGTTACTAGACCGATAGCAAGTTTTATGTGGGAGAGGCCACTGCTAGCATGTCATCCCTTACTTGGAATTCTATGCACTTATGATTGGAACTATTAGCAAGCATCCGCAACTACTAACGCTCATTAAGGTAAAACCCAACCATAGCATTAAGTTATATTGGTCCCCCTTCAATCCCGTATGCATCAATTTCTACGCTAGGTTGAAGTTTCTGTCACTCTTGCCCTTCAATACGTAGTCCTATCAACATACAACTAACCCTATGGTGTGATCCACGCGCGCGCTCATATGATGGGCACCAAAGGATAGCAACATAACCACAAGAAATTTAAAACGATCATAGCAATTCACCAATCACCAATAGGACAACGAAAATCTACTCAGACATCATAGGATGGCAACACATCATTGGATAATAATTTGAAGCATAGAGCACCATGTTCAAGTAGAGGGTACAGCGGGTTGCGGGTGAGTGGACCACTATAGATAGATGGGGGAAGGTGATGGAGATGTTGGTGAAGATGACGGAGGTGTTGGTGTAGATCGCCGTCACACGATGATGGCCCCGGTGGCACTCCGGTGCCACCGGAAGCGAGGGGGAGAGAGCCCCCCCCCTCCTCCTTCTTCTTCTTCCTTGACCTTATCCCTAGGTGGGAGAAGGGTTTCCCCTCTAGTCCATGGCCTCCATGGCTGCGGAGGGGCGAGAGCCCCTCCGAGATTGGATCTGTCTCTCTATCTCTCTCTGTTTCTGCGTTCCCAGATTCTGGCCCTTCACCGTTTCTTATATTCCCGGAGATCCGTAACTCTGATTGGGCTGATTTTTTGACACGTTTTTTATCCGGAAATTAGCTTTCTTGCGGCGATAGAAGGGCATCAACCGCCTTACGGTGTGGCCTCGAGGTCCCAGGGCGCGCCCTGGGCAGGGGGGCGCGCCCCCCACCCTCGAGGCCCACTCGGGCATCGTCTCGTGTTGGTTTCGCTTCCAAAATTCACATATATTCCAAAAAAATCTCCGTCGTTTTTATTCCGTTTGGACTCCGCTTGATATGGATATTTTGTGAAACAAAAAACATGCAACAAACAGGAACTGGCACTGGGCATTGGATCAATATGTTAGTCCCAAAAAAAGTATAAAAAGTTGCCAAAAGTATATGAAAGTTGTAGAATATTGGCATGGAACAATCAAAAATTATAGATACGACGGAGACGTATCAACATCCCAAAGCTTAATTCCTGCTCGTCCTCGAGTAGGTAAATGATAAAAAAGATATTTTGTGATGTGGAATGCTACCTAGCATAATCTTGATCATGTAATCTAATCATGGCATGAATATTAAGACATGAGTGATTCAAAGCAATAGTCTATCATTTGACATTAAGACAATAATACTTCAAGGATACTAATAAAGCAATCATGTCTTTTAAAAATAACATGGCCAAAGAAAGTTATCCCTAAAAAATCGTATGGTCTGGCTATGCTCCATCTTCACCCCACAACCTATTTAAATCATGCACAACCCCGGTTTTAGCCAAGCAATTGTTTCATACTTTAGTATTCTCAAACTTTTTCAACTTTCACGCAATACATGAGCGTGAGCCATGGACATAGCACTATGGGTGGAATAGAAGGTGGTGATAGACAAAAGGAGGGAGAAATTCTCACATCAACTAGGAAAATCAATGGACTATGGAGATGTCCATCGATCGATATCAATGTGAGTGAGTAGGGATTGCCATGTAACGGATGCACTAGAGCTATAAGTGTATGAAATCTCAAAAAGAAAACTAGTGTGTGTGCATCAACTTGCTTCCTCATGAAGACCTAGGGCATTTGAGGAAGCCCGTCGTTGGAATATACAAGCCAAGTTCTATAATGAAAATTCCCACTAGTATATGGAAGTGACAAAACAAGAGACTCTCTATTATGAAGATCATGGTGCTACTTTGAAGCACAAGTGTGGAAAAGGATAGTAGCATTGTCTCTTCTCTCTTTTCTCTCATTTTTTTTTGTTTTTTTTTTGAGGGGCTTTCTCATTTTTTTAGCCCCTCTCTATTTTTTTAGGCCATCTTTTTTTTATTTGCCCTTTCCTCACATGGGACAATGCTCTAATAATGAAGATCATCACACTTTTATTTACTTACAACTCAAAGATTACAACTCGAAGCTAGAACAAAATATGACTCTATGTAAGTGCCTCCGGTGGTGTACCAGGATGTGCAATGATCTAGTGTAGCAATGACAATAAAAAACGGACAAGCCAAGGAAACATCATGCTAGCTATCTTACGATCATGCAAGGCAATATGACAATGATGGTGCGTGTCATAATAAACGGAACGGTGGAGTTACATGGAAATATATCTCAGAATGGATATGGAAATGCCATAATAGGTAGGTATGGTGGCTGTTTTGAGGAAGGTATATGGTGGGTGTATGGTACCGGCGAAAGTTGCGCGGTACAAGAGAGGCTAGCAATGGTGGAAGGGTGATAATGCGTATAATCCATGGACTCAACATTAGTCATAAATAACTCACATACTTATTGCAAAAATTTATTAGCCATCGAAACCAAGTACTACACGCATGCTCCTAGGGGGGAGGTTGGTAGGAGTTAACCATCGCGCGCCCCTGACCTCCACACAAAGGATGACACTCAATAAATAAATCATGCTCCAACTTCGTCACATAACGGTTCACCATACATGCATGCTACGGGAATCACAAACCTCAACACAAGTATTTCTACAATCCACAACCACCCACTAGCATGACTCTAATATCACCATCTTTATATCGCAAAACTATTGCAAGGAATCAAACATATCATATTCAGCGATCTACAAGTTTATGTAGGATTTTATGACTAACCATGTGAATGACCAATTCCTGTCAACTCTCTAAATAGATATAAGTGAAGCAAGAGAGTTTTAATTCTTTCTACAAAAGTTATGCCCACGCTCTAACAATTATAAGTGAAGCAAAAGAGCATTCTACAAATGGTGGTTTTCTATGTGAAGAGAAACAGGCAATCCAAACTTCGAATGATATAAGTGAAGCACATGAAGTATTCTATAAAGCCATACTCAAAAGATATAAGTGAAGCGCAAAGAGCATTCTATAAATCAACCAAGGACTATCTCATACCAGCATGGTGCATAAAATAAAAGGTGAAAACTAAATGCAAAAGACGCTCCAAGATCTGCACATATCACATGAATGAAACGAATCTGAAAACATATCGATACTTGTTGAAGAAAGAGGGGATGCCTTCCGGGGCATCCCCAAGCTTAGACGATTGAGTCTCCTTGAATATTTACTTGGGGTGCCTTGGGCATCCCCAAGCTTGAGCTCTTGCCTCTCCTTCTTCTCCTCACATCGAGACCTCCTCGATCTTCGAACACTTCATCCACACAAAACTTCAACAAAAAACTCGATAAGATCCGTTAGTATAATAAAGCAAATCACTACTCTAAGTACTGTTGCAAACCAATTCATATTTTGTTTTTGCATTGTAGCTACTGTAATATAACTTTTCCATGGCTTAATCCACTGATAGAAATTGATAGTTTCATCAAAACAAGCAAACTATGCATCAAAAACAGAATCTGTCTAAAACAGAATAGTCTGTAATAATCTGAACATTCACCATACTTCTGAAAGTTGAAAATTCTGCCAAAATTAGGAAAAATAAACAATTTGTATAGAAATACAGTGCAAAAAAATTCAGAACCATTTGACATTCCAGCAAAAAATGTAAAATCGCGCACAACAGCCAAAGTTTCTGTCCTGCACCGCACAAACCAACAAGCATTGTAAACATCCTAAAGACAAACCTTGGCACATTATTTTTATAATACAATGGACTTGTACAAGGGGATAATTATTTTTGTTGAAAAGTTTCTGTAATTAAGATTCACAAAGTTTCCATGGGCATGAACAAAGTTCAAGGACGTCCCCCACTTTCACAATGCTCGTCTATATCACTTTCACTTTTGTTTTTGAAAAGTTTTATGTTCCCCTCTTTATTTTTTTGTTTTTAAAATTTATAAAAGCACACAAAAGAAATAAATGACACTCTAAAACTTCCGGGTTGTCTCCCTGGCAGCACTTTCTTTAAAGCCATTAAGCTAGGCATACAGTGCTCAAGTAATGGATCCACCCGGAACCCAAGGTATATCAAAGCCAATTTTAATTAGCAATGATTTGGCATTTAGTAGTGAGCACAAAGTGATATGTATCATGCAAAAACGAAGTCTAACTCTCTTCCTATGCATAGGCATGTCATACAAGAACAATTCATGCACATCAAGTAAAGGCCAATGCATAGTATAAGCAGTTTCTTGCAATTTTATCATGTTGGAAACATAGAGAGGCGGAGATGTAGTTCCTCTCTCATAATAATTGCAAGTAGAAGGAGCAAGCACATGCATATTATATTCATAAAAATCATCATGTGTAACGGAAAAAGGAAACCCATCAATATAATCCTTAATAAGTGCAAACTTCTCCAATATAGTGTAGTTTGGAGAATTCAGAAAGATAATAGGACTATCATGTGTGGGTGCAATAGCAACAATCTCATGTTTAACATAAGGTACTATAGCAAGTTCATCTCCATAAGCATAATTCATATTGGCATCTTGGCCACAAGCATAGCAAGCATCATCAAAAAGGGATATTTCAAAAGAATCAACGGGATCATAACAATCATCATAGCATTCATCCTTTGGTAAGCACGAAGGGAAATTAAACAATGTATGAGTTGAAGAGTTACTCTCATTAGAAGGTGGGCACAGGTATCTAATCCACTCTTCCTCCTTTTGTTCTTCGCTCTCCTCCTCATCTTTTTCATCCAATGGGCTCACAATGTCCTTGATTTCTTCTTCCATAGACTGCTGCAAAATATTAGCCTCTTCTTGGACAGCGGAGACCTTCTCAATAAATGCATCAATATTGGAGTTATATTCACAATTCAAATAGCAATAATTCAATATAGAAAGATTTTCAGGCCTAGAAACATCATCATCAAAAGCATCATTCTTTCTAAACAGAGATTCAATTTCATAAGTGTTGTGGAATTAACACGGCAGATTTCCTAGGGTAAGGACTTAGTCGTGAGGCCGCGCATCTATGTAGTAGCTTGAGAGGGGTTGAGCGGAATCGAGAGACACAATGCAAGACAAGGATTTAGACAGCTTCGGGCCCCGGGAAACATCATCCGGTAATAACCCTACGTGTTGTTTGAGGATAGATCTCATTATGATCCTCATGGTGTCGCCGGTAAAGCGGCTCTTGGTGTCTAGCCCTAGAAACTTGTGAGAACTTGTCTAAAACTTGTCCCTCTTTGGGGAGCCCTGCCCCTCCTTATATATGTTGAAGGGGCGGGTTACATGACTAATCCTAATAGGATTAGGATTGCTCTATTACAAGGAGTCCTAGTCTTGCTTCCTTTATAGGAGAATATTCCTTATGCTTTATTCATAAACCGGCCCACCATAACATGAACCGGCCTTCTGGGCCTTGGGCCTTGTCATCCATAATCCGCCTGCCGGGTTACCAGTAAATTGCCAAGTGTAAACCTGTCTTAAATAAAATGCCAAGTCCGGCCCGGTTATAATTCCGGCCGGTTTATACCGCGGGGTATATCCCCGACATTAGCCCCCAGTTTAGCTTGGATTTATCCATGGTAAACTTATGCTGCAAAATAACCACAAGAACAAATTTGATAGGTTGTGCTTCGGGTTAAGAATTCTTGTAAACCGGCACCGGATCATCTTTAAGTCCTTGTCATTTCCGTTTTCTAAAAAATCTGGGTCAACAGACCAGCTTCATAATCAACTTGCTTTGCATAAGAAATATTGTAAATCAAGAATCCATTTGACTCAGCCTTCAATGCTCTGACTTAATAAAAATATTGGTCTTCAAATATTCAATTGATATCCAGCCAGCTTGAATATGTAGAACTTGCCGGTTTATGATTACAAAAATTGCCGGGTTATAAAAACTGATGCTCCCGGGTCATGACTGTTTATGGACACCGGGTTATAATTGTTGCCAACGCCAAGTCACACAATTAATCTTCCGGACTTACCCAGAACTGAGAATTTGAAGATGTTCCTCCTTTATATGCATATTACCTGTAGCCCCCAAGTCTTAAGAGGAGAACATAGTGATAGCTTAAGACTTGTTTCAATATAAAAATTGTAATCTTGAAGAAATCCAGATTGTTCATCCCAATCACTATGAAACTAAATATTCCATATTATGTAGCCTCCAAGTGCCGGGTCATTATGCAATAATGAGCAGGGACTTTGAAAATATGATCATGTAAACTTTGAACAGCAACATGTAGCCCCCAAGTGCCGGGTTATTATGCCATAATGAGCAGGGACTTTGTAGATATAATCATTGAAAATAACATTATATAATGTAACTTCCATCGTGGGGTTTGAACCCACGTCCACAAGGTTAAGAGCTTTGTGCTTTACCAACTGAGCAGTGGACCCTTCGGTATAATGGATTAATACTTGTGTACCTTGAATTGTTGACAGGAGCAATTGTTAACCCCCAAGGGCCGGCTCAATATGATGTGATGAGTCGGGTCTTCAATAAGGTGAGCAAAAAATGACTTTGCATTAGCCCCCAAGTGTCATGGTGCATGCTTGCAGCGACATGAGACTTGTGTATTTAATGTAATCTCAATTGGAATAATGTAGCCCCCAAGTGCCGGGTCGTAAGCCTGCAGCGACTCGGGACTATTCCTTTGTAGAATAAATCACTTCCATCGATGAAATAATATCCATTGCGCTTAAAACGTCTTTGAAAACCTCAATCATAATATTTATAACTATAATAAAAATCCAGCCATGTTGGCTATTAAAGATTTGAATAATACAATCTGGTTTGAAAACTGGTTCCAGTAATGTTTGATCACACAGTTGGTTTTACCAAGCCAGTGTAGTAAGGATGATAACCCACAAACTTAAACATTGGCGACTATCATTGATTGCCGGTTTATAAACAAAACCAGGCCGGGTTAATAAACACCGGTCATTATCTTATCTCATACTGGCGACTTATAGTCAAAAGCCAGGTCGGGTTAATAAACACCGATCATTATCTTACCTGCTTCTGCATAAAACAATGTTTAAAGTGTCCTGGCGGTTTATCGTCGGACGGGTCTGTCGGTGTACTAAGATAGGGGTACCTTAGTACCCCAACTTGTGCACGGGCAGTAGCAGCTTCCCGCGGCAGGGTTTACCACGTGCTCGCCGGAAACCTTTTCGGTCCTTATAAAGCCATTCAAAAACAAAGTATATAAGACAGAAGACCAAGACCCCGGCAAGTGGAGCTTGCCGGGAAGGCCGTACCAGGCTCAAGATTATCACATTAACACAAGACTCTGGCAAGAGGAGCTTGCCAGGAAGACCAGAAAACAGCATCTCAGAAGACATGTCGTGGCGCATCGCGCGCCCCGACGGGATCCGGGGAGCGACAAGCTTCCGGGCCCGGCAAGATCATGGCCCCGGCAAGGTGCTTGCCGGGGAAAACTATGCTGTGTGCCCGCGCTCCAGCTCATCGACCCACGCGTCGCCCTGGGGCCCTTCCAGGGACGCGTGGCGGATGGCTGTGCAGCCTGGGGGACACGGTGGCAAGCCACGGTGACGAGGCTACCGCCGTGGCGAACGGAGAGGCATGGACGGACACTTTTGGGGTCGATGGTGACGGGCATTTAATGCCCTTGTCCCCCACTGTCAAGGTTAGGTGAAGACCACTGTTCATCCACTGTTCATGCACTGTTCCCGCACTGTTACAACTACCACCAAAATTACATTTTTACCCTCCTCTACGTTGACACCTGTCGGTGACCCCTTGAGCTATAAAAGGAGGCCCATGCACAACGTAGAAAGGGTTCGAAACCTAGACAACACTTCCGCTCGGTGTAGTTAGGTTTTCAAGCTCCCGAGCTCAAGAACTCAATACAATCCAAGCAGGAGTAGGGTTTTACGCGTCCGCGCGGCCCGAACCTGGGTAAAACTGCCCGCGTGCGTTCCTCGATCTGCTCTCCGTGCCCCCTCCGCTCCCTTACCGCAACGTAAAAGGGGCTCCGGTCCCATAGGTGTTCGTGGCGGACAGTTTCCCCCGACATCTTTGGCGGACAGTTGAAGCAAGCGTTCCCGACAAGCCTTGCCCCGGCAGGCTTGCCGGGGGACCATCAGCTCCGGCAGAACCAGAGGTTCTTGCCGTAGAAGCTGGGGTTCCCGCAGCGGCCCTCATGCCTTTAGTCCTTGTCGTTGAGCCTCGAGCTCCGGCATGGGCACAGCAAATCGTCCGTTTTCTGCAAACTGGAGAACTTCCCGACGAGCCAGAAGAAATAGAGAAAATAACCAGGCAGTCAAGTATGTACCAGTTCGTTGACAATGAACTGTACAGAAGAAGACTCAATGGTGTCAGGTTGAAGTGCATTTCCAGAGAAGATGGACAGAAGCTGTTGGCAGAAATACATGGAGGCATATGTGGCCACCACATTGGCGCAAGGGCACTTGCCGGGAAGGCGTTCCGGCAAGGGTTCTTTTGGCAAGAAGCCCTCCAAGATGCAACTGCACAAGTAACCAAGTGTGAAGCGTGCCAGTTCCATGCCAAGCAAATACACCAGCCAGCTCAAGCTCTCCAGACGATTCCTTTATCCTGGCCCTTCTCGGTCTGGGGGCTCGATATCCTCGGCCCCTTTCCCCGCGCTGTCGGGGGCTTTGAATACTTGTACGTTGCAATCGACAAGTTTACAAAGTGGCCAGAAGTGGAACCAGTGAGAAAGGTGACAGCACAGTCAGCAGTTAGGTTCTTCAGGTCAATTGTTTGCCGTTTCGGAATCCCTAACAGGATCATTACCGACAACGGCACACAATTTACAAGTCGCACCTTCATGCAGTACGTCCAAGACCTTGGCGCCAAGGTCTGTTTCGCTTCTGTTGCTCACCCGAGGAGCAATGGTCAAGCGGAGAGGGCCAATGCTGAAGTGCTGCGCGGACTCAAGATAAGAACCTTCGACAGGCTGCGCAAGTGCGGAAGAAACTGGATAGAGGAGTTACCGGCGGCTCTTTGGTCAATCAGGACGACACCAAGTCGAGCCACCGGACAGACACCCTTTGCTCTTGTCTATGGAGCAGAGGCAGTTCTCCCCACGGGACTCGTATACGGATCTCCTCGAGTGCTCGCTTATGATGAGCTCGAGCAAGAGCAACTGCGACAAGATGATGCACTGCTCCTCGAGGAGGAACGTCTCCAGGCTGCTGTACGAGCTGCTCGATACCAGCAAGCCTTGCGCCGCTATCATAGCCGCAAGGTTAAGGCCAGGAGTCTCGAGGAAGGCGACCTTATTCTTCGGCGTGTTCAGTCCGCCAAGAATTCCAACAAGTTGACGCCGAAGTGGGAAGGCCCTTATCGGGTGAGACAAGTCACAAGGCCCGGAGCTGTCCGCCTTGAGACCGAAGAAGGCTTACCGGTGAGCAATTCCTGGAACATAGAGCATCTTCGCAAGTTTCACCCATAAGGCGATGTTGCCGTGATCCGCTCCGGCAACCACCTTTTGTACGAGTCTTGCCGCTGTTGCATGTAAACCTTTGTACAAAGCCGGGCGCAGATCCCGTGCATCAGTAAAGCTTTTGTGTTTCGCACTATTTGCCATTTCCATGCTTTTCTTTGTTATTTGCATGCGTCGTTTGACACCTTGTGCAATGCACATCCCCGGTAAGCACTAGCAAGCCATGAGGCTATATACTTGTTTTCCCTCCTCTTTTTCTTTCCCTCTTAAGCAGAAGGAGTATTCCTCGCGCACAAGTTTGCCGGGGGGGAAGGAGGTGGAGGATGAACCAAGTGCTGTTCAAGAAAGAGAAGCCTTGTCGGGGGACAAGCAGTTTATGAAAGCTAAGTTATCAAAGTTTGAGCATTCAAATTTTTAAAATTTCTAGTTGTCTTTCTTGAACAACCACACTTTGTATGGAAAACCTGTGCGCGGAGGAGCCTACCCGAGGCTAGCCGCGCCCTTACTCTGTTTCGAGCACGCTCAATGGCTTAAGTGAGCTGCGACAAGTGTCGCGCCCTTACTTCGTTCTTGAGTTCGCTCAGCAGTCTAAGTGTGCTGCGACTAGCTGCGGCAAGGTTGCTTGCCGACGAGGTCTTTTGCCAGCAGGCTGCTAAGAGTCCAGCACTCAGCGCTCGCGGCAAGGGCCCCTTGCCGGCAAGTTCCCTAAAAGCGTAGGGTAAAAAGCATACAAAGTGGAGGATCAAAAGCAAGGAAGATAACACTGCAATGATAACTCGAAATAAGATTGTATATTACAAAGATAGCTTGCCGCGATACTAATTGATTCATGTCCATAACATACTTTGCAGCGGCAAAAGGAAACAGAAAGAAAGAAGCCTAATCTACGCGGTCACCTTCACGCCTCGTGACTTTGTTCACCTTGGCAACGATGTGGGCGACCTGCGCCTTCAACGCCTCCTGATCTGCGTCGTCCGGCAAGGAGCGGAGGACGTTGACAAGGTTGATGCCGGGGTTGCGGTAGACGATCTTCGTCAAGACGCGCTCCAAGGTGCCCGCGCAGAGCCGACGCGACTCGTCGGCCAACTGCGCGGGGAGCTTCTCCCGCAGCCGTGCAAGCCCCGGCGCGATTCCCCTGAAAAAGAGACTTAACTTGGCGCTGTAGGGGAGGTCCTCGTCGGGAGAGTACACGAGGTGCTCCGCCCTCAGCACCATCATCTCCTTGTCAATGTTGGCAGCGGAGGTGACCAGATCGTCAGTCCACTGCTCCACTGCCCGACTGAACTGGTTCGCCGAGACGGCGGCGCTCTCCACCAGGCCTCGTTCCTTGCGGAGCTCGTCCTTCAGCTTCGTCTCGCGATCCCGGGCAGCGTCGAGCGAATCAGTTAGAGTGGAGACCTTCAATTCCAAGTCAGCAATAGAATCTTTGGCGGCGGTGAGCTCGTCGCCTTTCTTGGAGAGGCGTACCTGCAGGTCAGAGTTGGTATGGGCATCTTTTTCCCGCTCCACATTGAGCGCGGTGATTCTGTCCGCACTCGCCTTCAGGTACCGCTCCAGCTGCTCCACCTTGGCCTCAAGATCCTTCTTGGCGGTCTCCGCGGTGGCTGCAGCGGCCTTCGCCTCCTTCAAGGCTCCGCCAATGGCCCGCTCCCGGGCGGTGAGGTCGTCCTCGTGGGCGTCGAGGTCGACCTTCCGTTGGTTGAGCGCTCCTTCTCGCCGGGACAACTCTTCACCAACCAATCGCTGCTGCTCCTCGGCCTCAGCCTTCTCAAGGAGGAACGCTTGCTGCTCCTCGGCAAGCCCTTCGCGCTCCTCCGCCAAGTTGCGGAGGGCCGCCTGGTTGGCGGCGCGGAGCTCCGCAGCGCGCTTCTCCAAATCAGCTCCAGCCTTGGCGGTGAGAGCTTCTCGGGACTCCAGTTTCGCCTGCCTGGCCCGGTACAGGGCCAGGAGCTGGCGAAGAAGCTTCTCCTCTTCGGGCTCGTCACTCCCGCCAAGCGCTTCAACGACCTTCAACCCCGCGGAGGCGAGGACCTCTCCATCGTAGGTCTCTCCCTCCACGGGGGCTCGCGACGAGGACGCCCACGAGACTTGTATGAAGATCCCGTTGGGAGCCTCAAGATAGACGCCCGACCGCTCCGTGGAAGCGGAGGGGTCGGCGGCCGGCGCAGCGCTTGACGCTCCTGCTGCCTTCGGGCCAGCAGTGTGGTCGCCGGTCCCTTCTCTGGCCGCGGCGTCTGCGGTCGGGGCAGTCTCCTCAACGGCAGGCTCGTCGGCTCCGGCCATGCCTTCAGTGGCAGTGGCGTTGCCGCCGTCGCCGTGCACGCCCTCCTCGCCGGTGGTCTCCGTCTCCATCCGCTCCGGTGCAGGAGGATCTAGCAGAAGAAAAAGAAAAGAAAAAGTCAAGCAAATATCCAAAAAGACAAGTCCAAGAAGAAGAAGCTACAAGACTTACCTTCGAGGACTTCTTCGACGACAGGCTCCCTCGCCGGGGAATCCACCCTTGGCGGCGGAGTGGTGGCCCCTGCTGGCGGAGGGCCGCCCGCGTCCTCCCTTGGCGGGGTGCTCACCCTTGTCGGGCTGCTCACCCTTGGCGGGGTGCCCGCCCTTGGCGGGGTGCCCGTCCTTGGCGGAGCGTTCTCCCTCGCCGGGGAATTCGCCCTTGGCGGGGAGGGTGGAACAGGCAGCTCCTCGGGGGTGACCTCCGGTTGCTCCTGCGGCTGCGGCTCCACTTCTGCACAAGACAAACAAGACAACAAGATATCAATATAAGCAACAACCTCAAGCACGCCCGAAGAATGGAAAGATAAATACCAGACTTACGCTGGGGGCTGCGCTGGGGGCTGCTCCTCGGAGCAGCAGGTTGATCCGGCAAGCTTGCCGCTGGCACGTCCCCAGTCGCCGTGGCGGGCGAGTCGTCTTCAACCTCAACCACAGGGATCTTGGCCCTCTTCGCCATCCGCTGGGTCAGGGTCCTGAAAGCAAAGCAAAAACAAGATCAGAATCAACAAGGAAAATCAAGACAAAGTCAAAGAAATTACAAGCTGCAAGTACTCACTCCTCTTCCTCGTCGTCGGAGCTGAGGGCGGAGAAGTCGAACTCCACCTGAGATGCTCCCGCGCGAGGAGCAGGAGGAGAAGGCTCCCTCGGGCCCTTGGCGGTCTCCGGAGCTGTGGGCTGTGAAGACCCAGCCTCCGTTGTCGCCGAGGGCCGAGGAGCGGAAGTAGCAGCCGTTCCACTCCGAGAGGATCCTCCTCCGCTTGGCGCTGGTGCGCGGGGCGCCTCCTTCGCGACTTGGCTCGCCTTGGTAGTGCGCGTCGCCCGGCGCACAGGCTGCTGTCGAGGCGCCTGTGGCCTCATCGCCGTAGCCACCTTGCGGAGGCGTTTCCTTGGTTGCTGCGTGGGACTTGCCGGAGGCGGGGAGTTCTCTGAGGATGAGGAGGCATCGTCGTCACGTCCCAGAGATCCACCAGTATCTTCATCGGCCTCGACGTCCTCCTCCTCCCCGGCAGGCCCACTGGACCCAGCACCTTGCCCGGCGGCCTCGCTCCCTCCGGCGGCCTCGCTCACCCCGGCAACCCCAGCTATCCCGGAAAGCCTCAAGGAAGGAACCCCGGCAAACTCTTCGGGCGGAAGCTTGAGCAGCCTGAGGATTTCCGCCTCCTCCGCTTGGCACGACGCGTCCGCAGCCTCTGCATCGTCCACAGAGTATCCAAAATCACCCGCCGCCGCAGCTGCGGCGGCCTCCTCCATCCTAGAAGCGATGTAGGCTATATCCCGAGCCGTAGTGGCCCGGGTGAGGCCCCTGTTCTCCTCGGTGTTCTTGGGTGTCTCGACCAAGTTGTTGAAAAAGCTCAGCACTGCATCCGGCGGAGGCTCTATCCAGGTGGGGTCGACGCCATGGGAGTCGCACGCAGGCATCATCGCGCGCAAGGAATCCCGGGCGGTGCTGTTGCACAGCGGCACCACTCCCCGGGGAGGTCTAAACCACTCCGGATGGGCCGGGTCATGCTTGAAGAGCTCCCGGACCATCCCCTTCAACTCCAAAGCAGTGAAATTGAAGTTCAATCCAGGGCGCAGCCTCATGATATCCGCCGCGTTGCCAAATTCCCATGCTGGCCTTTTCCTTTCTTGTAAAGGGGCAATGCGGCGGCGGAGGAAATCTGCCCCAACCTCTCCGATGGTTAGTTTGGCTACCCGGAGACGAATAATCCTAATGAGGGCAATGCTGAGCTTGTTGTCCTCCGGGGCCAATTCGCTCCAGTCCCTGCCGCGCACTATGGCAGTTGTGCGCGGCGCGGTGAAGGGCTCCGGCTTATCCTCCACTATCCAGCACCAATCTGCACGCCACTCCTCCCACTTGCCGCGGAGCTCTCCCTTCAGGTATGAATCCTTCTTGTTCAGCCGGAAGATCCAGGAGATGCCGCCGGAGAGGGGAGCGCCCGATTCTACTCTAGGCATGAAAAAGTGGCGGAAAAGGGCGACATTGGGATGAATCCCAACATAGTTTTCGCACAGATGTGCGAAAACGGCCATCGTAAGGATGGCGTTGGGAGTGAAATCTAGGAGGTGGAGGTTGTATGTGTTCATGATATCGCAAAAGAACTCCGAGTACGGAGGGCACAACCCACAATGGAAAAAAGCAGGGAAGAAAAAGTACCCGCCGGGGAACAGATCTTTGGCGACGGCGGGGAAGACTCTGGTGCGGGGATGAGCCTTGGTCTCCCCTGACCAGAACAGATAGTACTTGTTCTGCAACTCCTTCGCGCCAAGCCTCGGCGCGAAGACCATGCTCTTCTTCCGCAGGGCGGCCAGCTTCGCCGCCTGCTCGGACTTCTCCTTCCTGGCCTTGTCGCTCTTCGCCTTGTCGCTCTTCGGAGCCATGGCGGGGGCGGCGAGGGAAGAAGCGAGGAGCTCGACGGCGCCGCGGATGCGGAAGACGGCGGAGGAGGGGCGGATGCAAGAGGCAGCGGAGGTTTCTGGAGAAGAGAAGCGCAATGAAGACGAAGGAGAGGAACTGCCCCTGCTTCCTCTGCTTTTAAGGGGGAAGTGGGGGACGTTCCGCATTTCCCATTAAAGAACGAGGCCACGATCTCCCCCACGACGCCGCAATCGACACGTGCCGTTAGGGGGGGGGGGATGCGGCGGATACGGAAGGAGATTCGGCGTGCCGTGGGCCGCGCGTGCCCATGCACTGTCTTGGGCCTGGCCCAACAGCGCTCGGCACCATGTGTGGCCCAGGCCCGGGGGCTCCTGTCGGTGTACTAAGATAGGGGTACCTTAGTACCCCAACTTGTGCACGGGCAGTAGCAGCTTCCCGCGGCAGGGTTTACCACGTGCTCGCCGGAAACCTTTTCGGTCCTTATAAAGCCATTCAAAAACAAAGTATATAAGACAGAAGACCAAGACCCCGGCAAGTGGAGCTTGCCGGGAAGGCCGTACCAGGCTCAAGATTATCACATTAACACAAGACTCTGGCAAGAGGAGCTTGCCAGGAAGACCAGAAAACAGCATCTCAGAAGACATGTCGTGGCGCATCGCGGGCCCCGACGGGATCCGGGGAGCGACAAGCTTCCGGGCCCGGCAAGATCATGGCCCCGGCAAGGTGCTTGCCGGGGAAAACTATGATGTGTGCCCGCGCTCCAGCTCATCGACCCACGCGTCGCCCTGGGGCCCTTCCAGGGACGCGTGGCGGATGGCTGTGCAGCCTGGGGGACACGGTGGCAAGCCACGGTGACGAGGCTACCGCCGTGGCGAACGGAGAGGCATGGACGGACACTTTTGGGGTCGATGGTGATGGGCATTTAATGCCCTTGTCCCCCACTGTCAAGGTTAGGTGAAGACCACTGTTCATCCACTGTTCATGCACTGTTCCCGCACTGTTACAACTACCACCAAAATTACATTTTTACCCTCCTCTACGTTGACACCTGTCGGTGACCCCTTGAGCTATAAAAGGAGGCCCATGCACAACGTAGAAAGGGTTCGAAACCTAGACAACACTTCCGCTCGGTGTAGTTAGCTTTTCAAGCTCCCGAGCTCAAGAACTCAATACAATCCAAGCAGGAGTAGGGTTTTACGCGTCCGCGCGGCCCGAACCTGGGTAAAACTGCCCGCGTGCGTTCCTCGATCTGCTCTCCATGCCCCCTCCGCTCCCTTACCGCAACGTAAAAGGGGCTCCGGTCCCATAGGTGTTCGTGGCGGACAGTTTCCCCCAACAGGGTCATAGTGCCCAAACACATGATCTAAGTTAATAACTTGAACCGTGTATGAAATATGAACATGTATCATACCTGTGAGTAAGTGTATCTATAAACCTTAATCCGGCAGGAATAATGTAAGGCACGGGTGCTGATGAAACCCTTAGCTTCTTTTGTTGGCTTAATATGATGGCCGATATGGGTTATGATAAACGTCGGTTTAAATCATGCTGGTGTTTATGTTCCAGACTTTGAACTTGTGCTGGTATTCGCGACCCAGACTTTGAACTTTGTAGATATGTGGTCAACTTTGAAGTTGCCCAGTTCCGGATCAAAAACCATAGAAAACACATGAAAAAATCACAAACACAAAAACACAGGTTTGCAAATAAGACCATGTAGTCGAGGCTTTTTGCGACCTGCCAGGCTCCCTATGTGCCAATCAAAGGGTGCGACCCAAAGGGCTATGACTATCAAAGGAAGTACTCCTAGGGACAAGAACTTTGCCATCAAAGGATGTACTCTTTTGCCATCAAAGGATGTAGTCCAAGGGATAGGAAATATTGCATCTGCCATCAAAGGAAGTACTCCTAGGGACAAGAACTTTTCTTTTGCCATCAAAGGGTATGTATCTTCCAAGGGGCAGGAAATATTGCATCTGCCATCAAAGGAAGTACCCTAGGGACAAGAACAGATTTTCTTTTGCCATCAAAGGGAATGATCAACCAAGGGACAGGAATATTACATCTGCCATCAAAGGAAGGTTCCCTAGGGACAAGAACATGTTTTTTTCTTTTGCCATCAAAGGGAATGATCAACCAAGGGGCAGGAATATTACATCTGCCATCAAAGGAAGGTTCCCTAGGGACAAGAACATGTTTTTTTCTTTTGCCATCAAAGGGAATGATCAACCAAGGGACAGGAATATTACATCTGCCATCAAAGGAAGGTTCCCTAGGGACAAGAACATTTTTTCTTTTGGGATCCGTCGCCTTTTAGTGACCGCGGGGGTAGGGTACCTATAAGAGAGTTGCGCTTGTATCGCAAGTCCTGTTTGGTCCCTTATAGAATTATCCTGCATAGCAAAATAACTTGATCAAAGCATCGTGTTTTTCTTGATGATCATGATATATATCAAGAGAAGTAGATTTAGATGGATATCACCTGATGTATTTGAACCGGTATGTTGAATAGACCGGATCACAGGGCAGACAGTAAAACGACCGCAGCATCAGAGGTAGCACAGACACATGAATCGGCCGCTGTATTGTAATCCGGCAGAGATGAGCAAGTTGTCCTCCATGTTATAAACCGGTGTGGATGCATAAACCGGCCGTCCGTTCAACGGGCAGTGTGACACGGATGAAACACCGTTGTAGAATATTGCCAGCGCGTGCTTTACTCCCGTAGTAGAATAATAATTTCACCTGTATATAAAAATACCAATAGGGCAGTATAATGGTGCTCATAGGAAATAAAATGTCTTGATAAAATATATAGGAAATATAACACCTGATTTGTTTAAACAACAGATGGGTCGGCCGGCGCCGACGGGCTAGTTGTCCTCCTGGTGGTAAACCGGCGCGGTTGTGAAAGACGGCCACGACATTGTAAACCGGCGCGGTCGCAAGAGACGGCCACAGTACTATAAACCGGTGCGGGAGTCCGTTAAGTAACGACGACCACTTGTGCAGAATGATGTTGGCGTGCCTCCATTTCCACGGCATAATATGATTCGCCCGGACAACAGATGAGCCGGTTTATGAGGACGGGTGCGGCACCGGCGTGTTAATGTAGACCGGACCGCGGAAGGATGGCGTGCGCACGTCTATTGGCGAAGGAGTTGTCCGCAGTGTTGGAGACCAGCGTGCGCGGGCGCGGACAGACGAGCCGGCCGCGGCTATGGTAGCCGGTGCAGGCACGAGAGTTGGCCACGACTTTTAAGCCGGCGCGAGCCTTATATTTATGATATCACCTTCGCAATGGTCTTTGTCCTGCATAAAATATATTGAAAGACAAAGTAATTGTTTCCAGAAGAATTAATATGTGTTAAAAATACTAAGAATAGATAGCACCTGATGTTTTTCTTTTTACGACGGATCATTTGTCCATAGATAATTTTTCAGTACTGCTAAGCATATTTGTGTTGATGCTGCCGATCTTCTTTTCCATTTGATATCCGTGTGGGTCGTAGTAGAACTCTGTAGTACTAACTGTCCTTACTTCCATACATGTGTATGGTAGTCAAACAAGTAGTTTAACCCTCTGTTTGATGTGAACTCTCTGCAGTAGAACGCCTGCAGCACTCTCTTCTGTAGCATCCTCCGTTTGTACTGTTTTAAAAATCACACAACCGTAGAAATAGCCGTGCCGGCCCCGGCTGTTCAGAGCTGTATTAAAGACAAACCGGAGGCGGAGCGAGACGACTCGGTCTCGGCGGATCAGTACAAATGAGGCTGAGGGCGAGCGGAACAGTGACGGGGCCGGCTCGCATCAGGGGGCCAGCCCAGTTGAAGACGAGGCGATGTGTCGAGACCGGGTTGGAGATGGAAATCGTAGACGGCTCAGAGCAAGACGACGGAGCCCTCGTCTGCATCCAGCAAGGCAGCTCATGAAAATCCTCGGCGAGGCGGCGACATCGGCCGGTTTAATAGGGGAAACAACGGGTGGAGCCGTGTGGGAAAGTACGGCAGGCCAGCGCAGATGGCGGCCGTGGCAAGTAGACAGACGACGAGGCCCAGCAACAGAGATTCAGCGGCGGCTTGAAATCAGTGATTCGGAGCTGGGTCGGTAGTAACCAGCGGTGGGCGGCGGTTTAGCACAGCTTGGCGAAGCGGCGGCGATCGAGGTGATGACACCGACCGACAGCGGCGGGCTGTGGATACGGCGGCTCAACCGCGGCCGACATGCGAGCGAGGATGTAACCGTCAGGGCGGATGGGACCGGTTTTGGTGAGCAGTAGTGATTTTTTCTTTTCTAATCTTCCAATCGAATCCCCAATTCTCTTTTCTGCAGGCAGCAGCCAGCACACAGGGACGCAGGGGCGTCAGAGGCCAAATCAAGCGGGGGCAACGGGGACGCAGGTCGCGGGAGTTGCGGGGCCGCAGGCAGCTCATCAGCAACAGCGGGCCGCAGAGGTGAAGTGGAGGTGCCCCGGCAACGAACGGCCCGGGGCCGATGACGGCTCAAGGTGGGGACGATTTGGAGGTAGACGATGAAGTCTGGCGGAGGAGACGGCGACTTGGCACAGTGAGCTGGCATGGGGAGGAGACGAGGCATGACGCTACTGCGGCGGCATTAGGCAATGCAGGGGCCAAGGCGGCTTAGCGGCGACGGGGCGGTGATGGGCCTCGAACCCCTCGTTGGTTACCCCAAGTGGAAGGTGTAAGATGCAGTATGTAGAAGTGTTTTCCCTTAGCAAAGATGCCAAGGATCGAATCCCCAGAGACTCCTAGGTTCAACAAGTAGGTGTCAACTGCTAACGGCGCGGATTAGCAATCAACGTGGACCTGCACACAGATACAAATAACTTTGCTCCCAACGAGTACAGAGAGGTTGTCAATCCCTCCGGCCTTGTAGTTCACAAAGGGTTAAAAGCAAATGATAGTAGTGATAGATAATGTTTTGCAATAGTAAATAAAAGCGAAAAGTAAATAGCGGATGTGATCAATGATGGTAATATGGACCGGAGTCTCATGATGTTCACTAGTGAGGTCTCTCTCCCAAAAGACGATAAAACAGCTATGTGAGGTAAACGAATTACAGCTGGGCAATTGACAGGACCACGAACGCAAACCAATGCTGACTACATTGCAAGAAAGGTTGAGGTTCAAAGCATGGGCGGTACGCCAAAGTAAGTAGACCGAAATCCATCAATATCTACTACTAATCATCCACCTTGAGATATCTATCCAGAACATCTCGCTGGTATTAAGTTGCGAGTCCCACCCATAGTGTAAACTCAATGCAACAGACAACTGCATTAAAAGAACTTTGCGTAAAGTAAACAATCCTTGCACCCGCGGGCACAAGCACTGTTGTTTTCCCCCTTGTGGCAACTGCACATTGATACGTCCAAAACGTATCTATAATTTCTGCTTTCTTCATGCCACTTTTGGGTGATATTTCTATGATATTCATACACTTCCATACACTTTTGATCATATTTGGACTAACTTACTAATCCAGTGCACCCCAGTGCCAGTTTCTGTTTTCGGCTGTTTTTGTATTTCAGGTTTTCACGTTTCGAGAACTGCCCAGAAAAATCCAGAAAAAAAATATAAAAAATCAGCGAACCGCAAACAACACTGCGTCCGAAGGGCAGCCTGGGGGGGCCACAGGGGCTCCAGGCGCCCTGTGGGCGCCCCCCCCTGGGCCGCGCCGGGGGGGCGCCTGGGCCCCCCGAGGCTCCCCCGGTGCCCTACTTTGGCATATATTTAAAGGGTTCCCCGTAACCCTCAGAACAGGACTTCTTTTCGCGATGCCATCTCTGTTCCGCCGCCGCCGCCGCTTCCAAGATCGGGAGCACCAGGAGAACTCTTCCCGGCACCCTGCCGGAGGGGAGGATCACCACCGGGAGCTTCTCCACCACCATGGACGCCTCCCGGATGACTCGTGAGTAGTCTCCCTTGGACCATGAGTCCATGACCAGTAGCTATGTGATGTTCTCCTCCCGTTCTTGTGCTTCACTAATTAGTCCTCGTGAGCTGCCCTACATGATCGAGGCACCTATGTAATCCTTATGCTGTTGCTATGTTGAGTTTGCTGGGATCCGATGGATTATGAGATTATGTTCAGATTGATCTTGAGTAATATATTTGATTCACCTCTTTTATATTTTAGTTCATAAGTAATTCTTGCATGTTCTCCGTTGTTATTTATTGCTTTGGCCGAGTAATAGGTAGTGACTCCAAGAGGGAACGTTATGCTCGATTGTGGGTTCATGCCCCTCGATGACTAGCTTGAGTGACAGAAACATGAGTCTAGGGGATGTGTTGTTGCCACAAGGGGGAAAACAACAGTGCTTGTGCCCGCGGGTGCAAGGATTGTTTATTTTACGCAAAGTTCTTTTAATGCAGTTGTCTGTTGCATTGAGTTTACACTATGGGTGGGACTCGCAACTTAATACCAGCGAGATGTTCTGGATAGATATCTCAAGGTGGATGATTAGTAGTAGATATTGATGGATTTCGGTCTACTTACTTTGGCGTACCGCCCATGCTTTGAACCTCAACCTTTCTTGCAATGTAGTCAGCATTGGTTTGCGTTCGTGGTCCTGTCAATTGCCCAGCTGTCATTTGTTACCTCACATAGCTGTTTTATCGTCTTTTGGGAGAGAGACATCACTAGTGAACATCATGAGACTCCGGTCCATATTACCATCATTGATCACATACACCATTTACTTTCGCTATTTTATTTACTATTGCAAAACACTATCTATCACTACTATCATATTGCTTTTAACCCTTTGTGAACTACAAGGCCGGAGAGATTGACAACCTCTCTGTACTCGTTGGGAGCAAAGTTATTTGTATCTGTGTGCAGGTCCACGTTGATTGCTAATTGCGCCGTTAGCAATTGACACCTACTTGTTGAACCTAGGAGTCTCTGGGGATTCGATCCTTGGCATCTTTGCTAGGGGAAAACTCTTCTACTTACTGCATCTTACACCTTCCACTTGGGGTAACCAACGAGGGGTTCGAGGCCCATCAAGGAGTATTTTCTGGCACCGTTGCCGGGGACTCCACTCTTCAGGATAGGGGAGTTGCATGCTATCTTTTACCTTTGCTTTTTAGTCTTGTTAGTTTACCTTTCAGTTTTCTTTATGTCTTTTCACCAGTTATGCTTATGGACCACCTTGTTATTGGATCGTTGCTTGCGGGAAGACGCCCCACACCTGTGGTGGTTGCTCCTCCCCCTACTGAAATTGTGCCCCATAAAATACCAGCTGGTATTATCAATTATATCTTGGCTAATCGTTATGCAGGAGACAGACATCCCGGTGAACACTTGTTATATCTGTCACAATTATGTTCATTATTTAAGCTTGCAGGTGTATCAAGGGAGTTTGTCATGAGGAAATTGTTCGCCGTATCACTTATAGATAAGGCTTCAGATTGGTATAAGCTTCTCGATAACTCGTACTTGCTTGATTGGCAAGAGCTTATGTCTCTCTTTTATGCTGAGTTTTATCCTCTTCATGATGCTTATGTGGAGAGTAAGAGTACCTTTTTGCATGTGGATCATGGTAACAATGCCTTATGTGATAGTTATATTGTTGAGTTCATCCATGATTCCACTAAAATTTATAATGAGAGAGGGAGACTTGGTTCTAAATATTTTAATAATAAGAAGTTTCCTCTCTTTATGGTGAATGTTTTGAAGTTATGCTTGTTTTGCCTTCCTATGCTAGTTGCTTTGTGCTTCAATGAATTATTCTATTGCAATATTCCTATGCATAGGAAGCATGTTAGGCTTAAATGTGTTTAGTATTTGCTCCTTGATGCTCTCTTTTGTTCTTCAACTCTTATTCCTTCGAGAGCATCATCAAAGTCTTACGCCTAGCTTAAAGGCATAAAAGAAAGCGCTTTTGGGAGGCAGCCCACATGAATAAAAATTTTGCTTTTGTTGTGTCTTGATGTTGTTAACTACTGTAGCATCATCATTGTATCTTTACTTTTCATATTTGTGCCAAGTATAGCCTCTGATTGCTAGAAAGTTCAAAAGTTGTGAGGTGCTGTCCAGGAAACAGATTCTATCCTTGGATAGAAAAATTCGTATAAAATCACCAGATCATTTTTTTGGTCTGAATTGTTTCTACAGCGTTCTCTATATAATTTTCTTTCGTGCGTCAGTTCTGAGTTTTTTGATTTGAGTTGCAGAAGTATCCCGAACAGGTCAATTACTGCCTGTTGTTCTGTTTTTCACAGATTCTGTCCTGTTTTGCCTTACCTTCACTTTGCAAATTGAGAACTTGCTTTTTCTTTGCAAAAACCTTTTGGCAATCTTGAGAAACAGTAGAACTTCAAGAATATCCTTATTTCCAGCAAGGTATAATTATTTTATTAAGGGTACTAACCTCGCTAATCAGATTATGATGAGTTGTGTATGAAGGGAGTTTTCAAGTGTGCGAGGGAAGATGATAAAAAGATTCAGGAGTGTCAAGCGCTCAAGCTTGGGGATGCCCCCGTGCACCCCCAAGAAATATTCAAGGAGACTCAAGCGTCTAAGCTTGGGGATGCCCCCGTGCATCCCCTTCTCCATCAACATTATCAGTTCGTCTTTCGTTCCGCTATATTTTTATCACTTCATGTGTTATGTGGTATGCTTGGAGCGTCTTGCTTTTTAGTTTTCTTTTTAGTTTTTCATAACGAGTCGGAACCCAGCATTCCTTTATGTGGGAGAGAAACACGCTCCACCTCTACCTAGAACATTACATAGAATTTTCATGTCTATCTATGATGTGTGTGTTCTTTGTCTTTTAATAGCTACTATCATGCTCTGCTCTTAGTATTCATGCTTACCTTTTCAAGAGCTTTTATTTAGTTGGTTGCTTGAACTCTCTTGAATTACCATGCTCACCTTATTAAGAGAGTTTGCTTCCGTTGCATGGGTTAATGTGTCTATGATAAAGATGCTACTTTCATGATGGTGCTTAGAAGTTCAGGTTTTCTTTTGGTTAATCTCAAATAGCTAGGGGGTTCCCAATGTGTTATTGGAGTACCAACTTGGTTTGTTTGCCTATGATGTGGTATGGTTTGGTAATATCTTCCTCCGGGAATTTATTTTGATTGACTTGGCGTATGCTCACGCATATTCAAGACTGTAAAGAAAGTCTGTCAAGCCTTGATGATCTTTTGTTTCTAAGTAGCGATATAACTACCATGCCTGATTCAATATTGCTTTGTCGCTCTGCATGATTATGACCGTCATTGCTCTCTTAGTTGGTCACTCCCAGTCTTTTGCTAACCTCCACCTGCACTAAGCAAATTAACCATGCAATACATAGCTCATGGGAAAGTAGCCTAAAAACTATTGTGGTAAAGACTATGTTGCCTATGTATCTTATTTCTTATGAGTTGCTTGCTGAGCGGTAACCATGTTTCTGGGGATGCCATCAACTGTCACACTTTTGTTGAATGTCATGTGAGTTGCTATGCATGTTCGTCTTGTCTGAAGTAAGGGTGATTTACCGTGGGTTGAATTAATATGCATATTGTTAGAGAAGAACATTGGGCCGCCAACCAAAGCCATGCATCATGGTGGAAGTTTTAGCTTGGACCTTAATCCTCAATCTCTCATGAGAATATGCTTATGCATTAAAGAGGAGTCCATCATCTATTTTCTATGTTGTCCCGGTATGGATGTCCTCAAGTTGAGATCTATCAAAAACGAGAAATCAAATGCGATCTATCTCCTTGGACCTTTGTACAGGTGGCATAGAGGTACCCCTTTGTGACACTTGGTTAAAACATATGCAATGCAATGATAACCCATGGGGATCCGAGCTAATTAGGACAAGGAGCGAGCACTATTGGTATTCGCAGCATGAGGCTTGCAACTTATAAGATGTTTTATGCATGACACATATGAAGTACTACTACCGTTGACACAATTGCTTCCATGTTTTCAAAATAAAAAGCTCTAGCACTTAACCATTTCTTTTACCTTTATGATTGAAGCACCAACTACTGAGAGCATGATTGTCATTCTGAGTGTAATGTGCATTGTCCCAAAGTAGCATTGTCTTTTGCATGATTGTGATATCGTTTATTCTGAAATGATTGTATCTAGTCATCACTTAAACCTTGAAGGTGCCCTTGCATTTATGTTTTGCATCACTAAAGGGGGCAAGCTAGATATTACTTGATCATATTTGCACATCATGTTCATTGCAAATCTTTTTGATGTTTCAGTTTCATGTTGTAAAACTTTCAGTCATTTGTGATTTTCTCTTGAGACAACTTAATTACTTTAGAATCATTGTCTCAGTAGGCTTTTGTCATATGACTATGGGAAAGTCCTATATGGTTAATAGCATGTCACCACAGAAATTATTCTTGTTATCATTTACCTACTCGAGGACGAGCAGGAATTAAGCTTGGGGATGTTGATACGTCCAAAACGTATCTATAATTTCTGCTTGCTCCATGCCACTTTTGGGTGATATTGCTATGATATTCATACACTTCCATACACTTTTAATCATATTTGGACTAACTTACTAATCCAGTGCACCCCAGTGCCAGTTTCTGTTTTCGGCTGTTTTTGTATTTCAGGTTTTCACGTTACGAGAACTGCCCAGAAAAATCCAGAAAAAATATATAAAAAATCAGCGAACCGGAAACAACACTGCGTCCGAAGGGCAGCCTGGGGGGGCCACAGGGGCTCCAGGCGCCCTGTGGGTGCCCCCCCTGGGCCGCGCCGGGGGGGCGCCTGGGCCCCCCGAGGCTCCCCCGGTGCCCTACTTTGGCATATATTTAAAGGGTTCCCCGTAACCCTCAGAACAGGACTTCTTTTCGCGATCCCATCTCTGTTCCGCCGCCGCCGCCGCTTCCAAGATCGGGAGCACCAGGAGAACTCTTCCCGGCACCCTGCCGGAGGGGAGGATCACCACCGGGAGCTTCTCCACCACCATGGACGCCTCCCGGATGACTCGTGAGTAGTCTCCCTTGGACCATGAGTCCATGACCAGTAGCTATGTGATGTTCTCCTCCCGTTCTTGTGCTTCACTAATTAGTCCTCGTGAGCTGCCCTACATGATCGAGGCACCTATGTAATCCTTATGCTGTTGCTATGTTGAGTTTGCTGGGATCCGATGGATTATGAGATTATGTTCAGATTGATCTTGAGTAATATATTTGATTCACCTCTTTTATATTTTAGTTCATAAGTAATTCTTGCATGTTCTCCATTGTTATTTATTGCTTTGGCCGAGTAATAGGTAGTGACTCCAAGAGGGAACATTATGCTCGATTGTGGGTTCATGCCCCTCGATGACTAGCTTGAGTGATAGAAACATGAGTCTAGGGGATGTGTTGTTGCCACAAGGGGGAAAACAACGGTGCTTGTGCCCGCGGGTGCAAGGATTGTTTACTTTACGCAAAGTTCTTTTAATTGTCTGTTGCATTGAGTTTACACTATGGGTGGGACTCGCAACTTAATACCAGCGAGATGTTCTGGATAGATATCTCAAGGTGGATGATTAGTAGTAGATATTGATGGATTTCGGTCTACTTACTTTGGCGTACCGCCCATGCTTTGTACCTCAACCTTTCTTGCAATGTAGTCAGCATTGGTTTGCGTTCGTGGTCCTGTCAATTGCCCAGTTGTAATTTGTTACCTCACATAGCTGTTTTATCGTCTTTTGGGAGAGAGACATCACTAGTGAACATCATGAGACTCCGGTCCATATTACCATCATTGATCACATACACCATTTACTTTCGCTATTTTATTTACTATTGCAAAACACTATCTATCACTACTATCATATTGATTTTAACCCTTTGTGAACTACAAGGCCGGAGAGATTGACAACCTCTCTGTACTCGTTGGGAGCAAAGTTATTTGTATCTGTGTGCAGGTCCACGTTGATTGCTAATTGCGTCGTTAGCAATTGACACCTACTTGTTGAACCTAGGAGTCTCTGGGGATTCGATCCTTGGCATCTTTGCTAGGGGAAAACACTTCTACTTACTGCATCTTACACCTTCCACTTGGGGTAACCAACGAGGGGTTCGAGGCCCATCACACATCCCCTAGACTCATGTTTCTGTCACTCAAGCTAGTCATCGAGGGGCATGAACCCACAATCGAGCATAACATTCCCTCTTGGAGTCACTACGTATTACTTGGCCAAAGCAATAAATAACAACGGAGAACATGCAAGAATTACTTATGAACATAAATATAAAAGAGGTAGATCAAATATATTACTCAAGATCAATCTGAACATAATCTCATAATCCATCGGATCCCAGCAAACTCAACATAGCAACAGCATAAGGATTACATATGTGCCTCGATCATGTAGGGCAGCTCACGAGGACTAATTAGTGAAGCACAAGAACGGGGAGGAGAACATCACATAGCTACTGGTCATGGACTCATGGTCCAAGGGAGACTACTCACGAGTCATCCGGGAGGCGTCCATGGTGGTGGAGAAGCTCCCGGTGGTGATCCTCCCCTCCGGCAGGGTGCCGGGAAGAGTTCTCCTGGTGCTCCCGATCTTGGAAGCGGCGGCGGCGGCGGAACAGAGATGGGATCGCGAAAAGAGTTTTCTGTTCTGAGGGTTTCGGAAGACGCTTTAAATATATGCCAAAGGGGGCATCGGGGAAGCTTCGGGGGGCCCAGGCGCCCCCCGGCGCGGCCCAGGGGGGGCGCCGCCAGGGCGCCTGGAGCCCTGGTGCCCCC
>LR738712.1:73893355-73930228 GCA_902687465.1 Secale cereale
CCCCCCCCCCGGCTGCCCTTTGGACGCACGGTAGTTTCCGGAACGCTGATTTTTTATATAATTTTTCTGGATTTTTCCTGGCAGTTCTCGTAACGTGAAAACCTGAAATACAAAAACAGCCGAAAACAGAAACTGGCACTGGGGTGCACTGGATTAGTAAGTTAGTCCAAATATGATCAAAAGTGTATGGAAGTGTATGAATATTATAGCAATATCACCCAAAAGTGGCATGGAGCAAGCAGAAATTATAGATACGTTTTGGACGTATCAGGCGGACCCACTCGGAGACAACGAGAGGCCACGACAGCTCTGCGGGGTTAAACCACAGCAATGGTTTGGAGGCGAGGCCGGTGAGACGCGTCGGTGGCCAAGGAAACATCGGCAGCTTGACCCATCGCGATGTGGTAGTGGGCGGCGGCGACTTGGCCGGCCAGGCATGGACGGAGCCCGGCGGCGTAGGTACGACGGCGAGGCCGCCGAATCCGGGTCGATCTTCATGTCATGATGAATTTGTATTTGCTCCTGTAATCCAGCAGCAATTCTTTCTTTTTGTCGGTCTTGATGAAGACTCTGACCTGACAGCTTGCAGGACTCGGTGTAGAAACGAAAACGATTCCCTGTTGGTCTCGACGGATCGCGTTCCGTCGCCGGCCGCACACCGAACGTTAAACCCCAAAATTATCTGGCGGCTCATGTGATTGCTCTGTGCTGGCTTTTCTTCATCGATCAATCGCGAGTTTCTCGATCCCTGAGAGATCCCTCCAAGAACTCAACACCACCATGCGCAGGCCCCACGGTGGGTGCCAACTGTCGTGGAATTAACACGGCAGATGTCCTAGGGTAAGGACTTAGTCGTGAGGCCGCACATCTATGTAGTAGCTTGAGAGGGGTTGAGCGGAATCGAGAGACACAATGCAAGACAAGGATTTAGACAGCTTCGGGCCCCGGGAAACATCATCCGGTAATAACCCTACGTGTTGTTTGAGGCTAGATCTCATTATGATCCTCATGGTGTCGCCGGTAAACCGGCTCTTGGTGTCTAGCCCTAGAAACTTGTGAGAACTTGTCTAAAACTTGTCCCTCTTTGGGGAGCCCTGCCCCTCCTTATATATGTTGAAGGGGCGGGTTACATGAATAATCCTAATAGGATTAGGATTGCTCTATTACAAGGAGTCCTAGTCTTGCTTCCTTTGTAGGAGAATATTCCTTATGCTTTCTTCATAAACCGGCCCACCATAACATGAACTGGCCTTCTGGGCCTTGGGCCTTGTCATCCATAATCCGCCTACCGGGTTACCAGTAAATTGCCAAGTGTAAACCTGTCTTAAATAAAATGCCAAGTCCGGTCGGGTTATAATTCCGGCCGGTTTATACCGCGGGGTATATCCCCGACAATAAGCACCCTTAAAAGCAACGAATTCTTCTATTTGTTCCACATCATAATAATCATATATACCACTAGCATAAGAAGCTAAGGTTTCATTATCATTAAATTTGCATGAAAAGGGAAGGTGTGGAGCCTTCATCCTAGAGCAACAAGTATAATCATATCTCAAGCATAGTTGCCGAGCATACCAATGCAACAAATGAATTTGATCCCATAACAGTTTCCCTTTTTGTGTCAAGCGATAATCCCTAAAGTATTCACGTTGATCCAATGTTACTCCCATTACATAGTTGAATGGGGTTTTCTCAGGATTATCAAAGTAGTACATAATATCTTTCACATAATGAGCATCGAGGGTTTTAGGAGGTTACCCATCTCCATGAGTAGCAAGTACACCTAAGTTTTTTGGTACTTCGTGTTCCATATCCATAACTGAAGATAGAGAACAACTTAGAACAGCAAATAAAATCTATTTAGTGATAAAGCAAACAAGCACACACGAGAATATTCACCCCACGCTATTGCTCCCCGGCAACGGCGCCAGAAAAAGGTCTTGATAACCCACAAGTGTAGGGGATCAGTTGTAGCCTCTTTCAATAAGTAAGAGTGTCGAACCCAACGAGGAGCTAAAGGCAGAACAAATATTCCCTCAAGTTCTATCGACCACCGATACAACCCTACACACGCTTGATGTTTACTTTACCTAGAACAAGTATGAAACTAGAAGTACTTTGTAGTTTTTGTGGGATAGGTTTGCAAGAATATAAAGAGCACGCAAATAAAACTAGGGGCTACTAAGATAAAGACACAACTAAAGTTAATGATAGCGAGTGTGGAAAAGTGGTGGTAGGAGTTGCAAAATTGCCCCTAAGCAATTGACTACGTTACTAGATCGATAGCAAGTTTTATGTGGGAGAGGCCACTGCTAGCATGTCATCCCTTACTTGGAATTCTATGCACTTATGATTGGAACTATTAGCAAGCATCTGCAACTACTAACGCTCATTAAGGTAAAACCCAACCATAGCATTAAGATATATTGGTCCTCCTTCAATCCCGTATGCATCGATTTCTACGCTAGGTTGAAGTTTCTGTCACTCTTGCCTCCAATACGTAGTCCTATCAACATACAACTAACCCTATGGTGTGATCCACGCACGCGCTCATATGATGGGCACCAAAGGACAACAACATAACCACAAGCAATTTAAACCAATCATAGCAATTCACCAATCACCGATAGGACAATGAAAATCTACTCAGACATCATAGGATGGCAACACATCATTGGATAATAATATGAAGCATAGAGCACCATGTTCAAGTAGAGGGTACAGCGGGTTGCGGGAGAGTGGACCGCTGTAGATAGATGGGGGAAGGTGATGGAGATGTTGGTGAAGATGATGGAGGTGTTGGTGTAGATCGCCGTCACACGATGATGGCCCCGGTGGCACTCTGGTGCCACCGGAAGCGAGGGGGAGAGACCCCCCCCCCTCCTTCTTCTTCTTCCTTGACCTTCTCCCTAGGTGGGAGAAGGGTTTCCCCTCTAGTCCATGGCCTCCATGGTGGCGGAGGGGCGAGAGCCCCTCCGAGATTGGATCTGTCTCTTTTCCCTCTCTATTTCTGCGTTCCCACATTCTGGCCCTTCATCGTTTCTTATATTCCAGGAGATCCGTAACTCCGATTGGGCTGATTTTTTGACACGACTTTTATCCAGAAATTAGCTTTCTTGTGGCGAAAGAAGGGCATCAACCGCCTTACGGTGTGGCCTCGAGGTCCCAGGGCGGGCCCTGGGCAGGGGGGCGCGTCCCCCACCCTCGAGGCCCACTCGAGCATCGTCTCGTCTTGGTTTCGCTTCACAAAATTCACATATATTCCAAAAAAATATACATCCGTTTTTATTCCGTTTGGACTCCGTTTGATATGGATATTCTGCGAAACAAAAAACATGCAACAAACAGGAACAGGCACTGGGCACTGGATCAATATGTTAGTCCCAAAAAAAGTATAAAAAGTTGCCAAAAGTATATGAAAGTTGTAGAATATTGGCATGGAACAATCAAAAATTATAGATACGACGGAGACGTATAAATATCATATTGCTTGAGTTTATCCCTCTACATCATGTCATCTTGCTTAAGGCGTGACTCTGTTCTTATGAACTCAATAGACTGGATGCATGCTGGATAGATGTCGATGTGTGGAGTAATAATAGTAGATGCAGGTAGGAGTCGGTCTACTTGTCTCGGACGTGATGCCTATATACAATGATCATGCCTAGATATGATCATAATTATTTGCTTTTCTATCAATTGCTCGACAATAATTTTTTTACCCGCCGTAGAATAGCGCTATCATGAGAGAAGCCACTAGAGAACACTATGGCCCTCGGGTCTATTCTCAACATATCAATCTGCCTCTACTTTACTTTTACCGCTTTTATTTTCTGTTCTTATAAACAAAAATACGAACAATATAAACTATTATCTCTATCAGATCTCACTTTCGTAAGTGACCGTAAAGGGATTGACAACCCCTTATCGTGTTGGCTGCGAAGTTCTTATTTGTTTGTGCAGGTGTGAGGGACTCGCGCATGGTCTCCTACTGGATTGATACCTTGGTTCTCAAAAACTGAGGGAAATACTTACGCTACTGTGTTGCATCTCCCTTTCCTCTTCAAGGGAATACAACGCAAGCTCGAGAAGTAGCATCAACTTACTCAAGTCAAGTCTACGATATAAAGAGAGAGGCATAACACTAACACCGGCTCCAAGATCACACAAAGCAGTTTTAACATAGTTTCTTTTAATGGAGCAAGGTATAGTAGGTACTCTTGGATCTCCTAGTTTCTTCGCCATTCCACCCTTAAAAGTGTAATTGGCAAGCATGTTGGAAATTTCAACTTCAGGTATCTTTCTTTTATTGGTGATAATAGCTTTCATATACTTAGCATAAGGATTTGTTTTAAGCATATCAGTCAGACACATACACAAAAAGATAGGTCTAATCATTTCAGCAAAGCGCTCAAAATCCTCATCATCTTTTTTCTTGGATGGTTTAGGAGGAAAAGGCATGGGTTTCTGAACCCATGGTTCTCTTTCCTTACTGTCCTTCCTAGCAACAAAGTCTCTCTTATCATAACGTTGATTCTTTGATTGTGGGTTATCAAGATAAATAGCTGGTTCAGTCTCCACATCATTATCATTGATAGGTTGAGCATCATCATGAACATCATCATTAACATTATCACTAGGTTCATGTTCATTACCAGATTGTGTCTCAGCATCAAAAACAGAGATATCATTGGGATTCTTAGGTGTGTCCGCTACAGGTTCACAAAAAGCATCCAAAGTCCTATCATTTTTATTTTTCTTCTTCTTAGAGAAACTAGGTGCATCTAAATTATCTCTCTGAGAATCTTGCTCAATTCTCTTAGGGTGGCCCTCAGGATACAAAGGTTCTTGAGTCACTTTACCCCCTCTAGTTGCAACTCTAACAGCATAGTCATTATTCTTACTATTTAATTCATTGAGCAAATCATTCTGAGCCTTAAGTACTTGTTCTACTTGAGTGGTAACCATAGAAGCATGTTTACTAATGAGTTTCAATTCACCTTTAACTCTAGACATATAATCACTCAAGCGTTCAATCATATAAGCATTACGTTGCAATTGTCTACTAACATAAGCATTGAAGTTTTCTTGTTTCACAATAAAATTATCAAACTCATCTAAGCATTGGCTAGTAGACTTATAACGAGGAATATCACCTTCATCAAATATATAAAGAGAATTTACCTTTACTACCTGTGTCGGGTTATCAAGACCATGTATTTCTTCAATAGGTGGTAAATTCTTAACATCTTCAGCTTTAATACCTTTTTCTTTCATAGATTTCTTTGCCTCTTGCATATCTTCAGGACCGAGAAATAGAACACTCCTTTTCTTCGGAGCTGTCTTAGCGGCTGGTTCAGGAAGTGTCCAATTATTTTCATTGGCCAGCATATTATTCAATAGTAATTCAGCTTGATCAACTGTTCTTTCCCTGAAAACACAACCAGCACAACTATCCAGGTGGTCTCTGGAAGCATCGGTTAGTCCATTATAAAAGACATCAAGTATTTCATTCCTCTGAAGAGGATGATCAGGCAAAGCATTAAGTAATTGGAGAAGTCTCCCCCAATCTTGTGGGAGACTCTCTTCTTCAATTTGCACAAAATTATATATTTCCCATAAGGCAACTTGCTTCTTATGAGCGGGAAAATATTTAGCAGAGAAGTAATAAATTATATCCTGGGGACTACCTACACAACCAGGATCAAGAGAATTAAACCATGTCTTAGCATCACCCTTTAACGAGAACAGAAATAACATAAGGATATAGTAATAACGAATATTTTCCTCGTTGGTAAACAGGGTAGCTATATTATTCAACTTAGTAAGATGTGCCACAACAGTTCAACCAAAGTAATTAACTCAGGATCAACAGAGAAATCATAATCCTTATCAGTAACAAAGATAGGTGAAGTAGCAAAAGCAGGGTCACATTTCATTTTAGCATTCAAAGACTTTTCTTTCAGCTTAGCTAATAATTTCTTAAGATCATATCTATCATTGAAAGCAAGAAAGTCTCTAGCAGTTTCTTCATCCATAACATAACCCTCAGGAATAGCAGGCAATTCATATCTAGGGGGAGAAGCTTCATCATCACTTTCATAAATATTATCAGTTCCAATATTCGCATTCTCCCTAACCTTAGCAATTTGTTCATCTAGAAATTCACCTAGTGGCATAGTATTATCAAGCATAGAAGTAGTTTCCTCATACATAGCAGAAGTGGCATCATCAAGAACATGCGACATATCAGATTCAATAGCAGGAGTAGGTGTCACAAATTTACTCATAGCAGAGGGTGAATCAAGTGCAGAGCTAGATGTCAGTTCCTTACCTCCCCTTGTAGTTGAGGGAAAGATCTCGGTTTTTGAGTCCTTCAAATTCTTCATAGTGATCAGCAGATGTAAATCCCAAGTGACTTAAAGAATATAGCTATGCTCCCCGGCAACGGCGCTAGAAATAGTCTTGATAACCCACAAGTGTACGCCACAGTTTTCGAGGGTAAAGTATTCAGCCCAAATTTATTGATTCGACACAAGGGGAGCCAAAGAATACTCTTAAGTATTAGTAGCTGAGTTGTCACTTCAACCACACATGGAAACTTAGTATCTGCAGCAAGGTAATTTAGTAACAAAGTAAAATGGAAATAGTGGTAACAGCAATAAAAGTAACGGTAGTGTTTTTATAGTTTTTGTAACAGTAGCAACGGAAAAGTAAATAAGCAACTAGGAATATGGAAAAGCTCGTAGGCATTGGATCGGTGATGGAGAATTATGTTGGATGCAATTCCTCATGTAAAAGTTATAACCTAGGGTGACACAGAACTAGGTCCAGTTCATCAATGTAATGTAGGCCTGTATTCCGAATATAGTCATACGTGCTTATGGAAAAGAACTTGCATGACATCTTTTGTCCTACCCTCCCGTGGCAGCGGGGTCCTAATGGAAACTAAGGGATATTAAGGCCTCCTTTTAATAGAGTACCTGACCAAAGCATTAACACATAGTGAATACATGAACTCCTCAAACTATGGTCATCACCGGGAGTGGTCCCGACTATTGTCACATCGGGGTTGCCGGATCATAACACATAGTAGGTGACTATTGACTTGCAAGATAGGATCAAGAACACACATATATTCATGAAAACATAGTAGGTTCAGATCTGACATCATGGCACTCGGGCCCTAGTGACAAGCATTAAGCATGGCAAAGTCATAGCAACATCAATCTTAGAACATAGTGGATACTAGGGATCAAACCCTAACAAAACTAACTCGATTACATGGTAAATCTCATCAAACCCATCACCGTCCTGCAAGCCTACGATGGGATTACTCACGCACGACGGTGAGCATCATAAAATTGGTGATGGAGGAAGGTTGATGATGACGATGGCGATGATCTCCCCTCTCCGGAGCCCCGAACGGACTCCAAACCAGCCCTCCCGAGAGAGAGTAGGGCTTGGCGGCGGCTCCGTATCGTAAAATGCGATAATTCTTCCTCTCTGTTTTTTGTCTCCCCGAAAGTGAATATATGAAGTCGGGGGATACGTCGGTGAAGCAACAGGGGGCCCACGAGGCAGGGGGCGCGCCCAGGGGGAGAGGGCGCGCCCCCCACCCTTGTCGACAGGGTGTGGGCCCCCTGGCTTGGTTCTTTCCGCAGGTATTTTTTATATATTCCAAAATAATTCTCCGTTGAATTTCATGTCATTCCGAGAACTTTTATTTCTGCACAAAAATAACACCATGGCAATTCTGCTGAAAACAGCGTCAGTCCGGGTTAGCTCCATTCAAATCATGCATGTTAGAGTCCAAAATAAGGGCAAAAGTGTTTGGAAAAGTAGATACATTGGAGACGTATTAAATACCTCGGCGGCTGCCGACCATGGGGAAACCGTCCCCATGGAGACCGAAGACGTGGGGCCCAAACAATCCGGAGCCCCACCGAATTCTATCCCGGAGCCTAGTGCGGCTCCGGGGTCCGAAAACCTGACTCCTCAAGCGGAAGAGGATACAACGGCGCCCGGAGTTAATCCGGAGGTGCCGGACTCTATGGAGGGAGCACTGCAAAGTGCTTCCATCGTGGAAGAACACCGCACCGTGATGGGTGCGGTGATGAAGATGATTCAGTCCGTCAAGGGCGGACTGAATGAAGCCTTCAACAGCCTGCTAACAGGCTTTGAGGTAAGCAATGTAATGTTCTCTATAGAACTTTTATTTTTATGCACATATATAGCCAGTAGCCCCTGATGCTTTGTGTGATTCTGAAAATAATCGGACGAAGTATCCCGAACATAGCATACTTACAGAGCTGAACTGTTTGTGCATGCTTCGCTAGTTATGGCAGTTGCGCGAGATGCGGAAGTTGCCGAACTAAACCTGAAGCTCTTGTTGGCCAACGCAGACCTCGACCACGTCGATCGTCGTTTAGATGAAACGCAAGGTATGCGGATTTTAAGTTGTCAATAAGACTAATTAACTTGAGTATGTTTTATAAACTCTGATATGGTATTCTGTATTACACAGTTGGCGCCGCTGAGCTCGAGGCCCTTAAGGGCGAGGTTGCCAAGGCCAAGAAGGAGGCCGAGGCAAACAAGGTAGCCACTGGCAAAGCGGCTGCCGATTTAGAGGCCGAGAAGGTGGAGTGCGAAAAGTACCGGGCTCGGGTGTGCGAAGTCGAGGTTGAACTCAAAGATGCCATTCTCAAATGCGAGGCATCGGAGAAGAAGGCTTCGGAACAGGCATCCAAGCTTGCTGTGGCAGCGAAGTCTGCCCAGGATGCGCGAGGCGAGTCGCGCAGCGCTCGTCAAGAAATCGAGCAGGCACGTCAGATAACAACTGGTAAGATATTTCTCTTACAGAGCATCTTCGGAGGGTAGAAGTATATTGGGTTGACACGGTTATGGAGTTCTCCAGGCGTGTTTGCTGATCTTCCGAGGAGCAGCGCAGATGCTGCCCAATACTTTTGAGCCCAGGAGGGGAACAATATGGAGAAGCTGTTCTGGTCGCAGTTCTATGCGCCACAACATCCAGTGCCCCTCAACGACCAGATGAAGCAGTTGGTCGAGCTGCATAACATGGCGGGTTCGGCCATGAAGGACTTAATAGTCCGGCTATGGCCCGCTGATCCAATCCCAAGTAGCTACTTCGTATTGGTGAACCGGCTCGTCGAGGCGAATCCGCGGGTCAATGCATTGACGCGTTCGACCTGCATAGAAGGTGCTCGGATGGCCTTCGCTCGTGTCAAAGTGCACTGGGTGAAGATGAACGCGGCTCATATTGCTCCAAAGATCTTTGACCTATCCAGGAAGAAAAGAAGCCCCGTCTACTTGGCTCTCACCGACAATGCTTGGGTTCGCAACATTATTACTTTTCAGGGCCTCATTTTTTAGCATATTAAGCAATTCGCCACCGTTTGGGAGAAGCTATCTAATGTCATTCTCACCCCTGGAGTCGACGATACAATTACTTGGAAGTTTATTAAAGATGGTGTCTACTCCGCGTCTTCTGCGTACAATGCTTAGTATGAGGGTCTCATCGCCTCGACCATGATCTCAACCGTTTGGAAAGCTTGGGCCCCCCAAAGTGCAAATTTTTTGCTTGGTTGATAATCCAGAATAGGGTGTGGACCGCCGATTGGTTGCAACGTCGGGGATGGCCGAATTGCAACCTTTGCCCTCTTTGCAAGCAGGTTCAAGAGACGGCGGCCCACCTCCTCTTCCACTGCGGTTCACAGTGAGAGTGTGGACGGAGATTAAGACTTCGTTTGGTTTTCACGACATCGACCCGACAGATTGGAGACTTGTGCCCTCGGTGAGAGCTTGGTGGGACAAGGTTTGTCACAAGAGGGGTGACTTGTGCAAGGCTCGTAACACCTTGATGATGCTTGTTGAGTGGGAAATCTAGAACGAGCGCAACACAAGGATCTTCCGCAATACAGCCGCCCCTACTACCGTCGTCATCGCGAAGCCTCTCTTTGAGCTCGCGCGGGTCGAAGTACTTGAGTAATATAATGCCACGAGAGTAATTTATAATCGTCTGCTTGGCGGAACCATGTCTACTCCTCTTCTTAATTAACGAAAATGGCAAATCTTTTGCCTTGTTTAAAAAAACCCGACAAAATGTTCCTACCCCATGACGCACCCTTCTACTCCAGGCGTGTCTACTGACTGCTTGCTACTCCCTCCGTTTCCAAATATTTATCTGTCTAGACATTTCAAATGGACTACAACATACGGATGAATGTATACATATTTTAGAGTGTCGATTCACTCATTTTGCTTCGTATGTAGTCACTTGTAGATATCTCTGGAAAGACAAATATTTGGAAACGGAGGAAGTATGAGAAAGAGGAAGACCCCCACGCCTCCTTCATTTGGAACTCCCATGTTGAATGTGACATATCTTATATTGCTATTCCTATCTTCTCTAGACTTGTATAGCTGACTTCTAGAGATATGGTAGGATTAGTTTTCCTTGTCACGCAAGACATCCTGTGTATATATTGTAACCTACTCCATGGAATACAATGAGTTGCATCCTATACCTTTCTACATGGTATCAGTTTACCCTACGATCCTCATTGCTTCCGCCCTGCGCCGCCGCCGCCGCATCTCCCTATAGCTGCCGCCGCCGCGCCTCACCAACCCTAGGCCGCCGCCGCATCTCCCCGCTGCCGCATCCATCGCAACTCACCCCAACCCTCCGCCGTCGCTCCTCTCCCGTAGTAGCCGCCGCACCCCTCCAAAACCATAACCCTAAACCACCGCTACTCCTTCTCGTAGCCGCCACCCTCCCTTCCCCTCCCACGCAGCCGCTGCCTTCCGCCGCTGCCATCTTCTCCCTCACCATGTCTCGCTCCAAGGTCGACCCCTCCGATGCCGGCTCCTTTGCTGGTGCCATGTTCACCTCAGATCGTCTCAATGAGCTCCACATCAAGGATCACGTGCCCGTCATCCTCAACCTCGACTCGCCGTCCTACAACGCATGGCGCACCTACTTCGCGCTCTTGTTCCGCTCCTACCGTATCATCGAGCACGTTGATGGGAGCGTCGACTCCCGCGACATGAAGGACGACGACGAGTGGCTCGTCGTGGACGGCTGCATCGTCAAGTGGCTCTTCCTCACCATCTCTCCAGGCCTCTTCAACATGGTGAACTCTCGTGACCCCTCGGCATACGCCATGTGGACACGGCTATGCGACCTCTTCCTCGACAATCAGCTCCAACGCCGTGTCTTCCTCCAAGGTGAATTCTTCACTATGCAGCAAAACGATCTTTCGATCGATGAGTACTGCACACGGCTGAAGGTTCTCGCCAACGAGCTGCGCGACGTCGGCATGAACATCGATGACTCCGTCCTCCTCACCAACCTTCTTCGGGGTCTCCACCCCGACCTCGGCCAGTCTGCCGCCAACCTCTCCCTCGTCACGCTGACGTACGCGAAGGCTATCACATACCTTCGTATGGAGGAGAAGCGCCTCCGCCACTCCGCCCGGTAGGCGACCCACGCTGCACTTCACGTCGGCCTCGCCGCCGGCCACGGTGCTTCCCCAACTCTGCCGGGGCCGCGCGCGCCTGCTCCTTCCCAGCCACCCGCGCCTGCGCTCTCCGGTGGCCACAAGCAGAAGGGTCGCGGGGGCCGGGGCCGCAACTCCAACACACCGCGCCCTCCCGCGGCCGCTGCGGCTGCTCCTCCTCCGCCCTGGCTCTCGGGGTATAACCCATGGACGGGTGTCGTGCATGCCTACTCAATGCCCGTTCCCCGCCCACCGGCTCTGGGTATTCTCGAACCACAGCCGACTCCTCCTCAAGCGCTGCTGACCACGCCGGTTCCATCGGCCTACGGTGGTCCCTCGGCGCACGGTGGCCCTCCGAGCTCTAGTGCATATGGCGGCACCACTCCAGTCTACGACCCAGCGCTCCTCTCCGCTCTCAATGCTGCACCCTCGCCGAGCACCTACAACGGAGGCGGCGATTGGTACATGGACACAGGCGCCGCTGCCCACATGGCCTCTACTCCGGTATCCTATCTCGTGCCTCCCCCTATCCCTTCTCCTTGCGCATCATGGTTGGTGATGGGAGCTCTCTCCCCATCACTCATCATGGTTCATCCTCACTTCCGTTACCTTCTTCTGCTTTAACTCTCAATAATGTGCTCGTTTCACCATCCTTAATTAAAAATCTTTGTTCTGTTCGCACTCTTACTCGTGACAATCCTGTTACTGTTGAGTTTGACGCTCTCGGTTTTTCTATTAAGGATACTCGCTCCCGGAGGGTTCTACACTGATGTGACTCTCCCGATGATCTCTACCCATGCGGTGCTTCTACACGCGGCGGCCCGGTTGCCCTTCATGCCGATGTTTCGCTTTGGCACGCTCGTCTCGGTCATCCCGGGGCCGACGCTCTTCATAAAATTTTGAGCACTTTTCCCTTTTCATGTAATAAATCAGCGGCTCACACTTGTCATGCTTGCCGCATAGGAAAACACGTTCGCCTACCGTTTTCTTCATCTTCATCAATTGCTACTTTTGCCTTTGATGTTATTCGTTGTGATGTTTGGACATCCCTAGTGCCTAGCAATTCGGGTTTATCATATTACCTTGTGATCTTAGATGATTTTTCTCACTTCACTTGGACTTTTCCGTTACGCCGCAAATCGGACGTCGCCACCACTCTTCACTCTTTTTATGCCTACGTCAACACCCACTTTCATCGCACCATTGCTCACCTTCAAACCGATAACGGAAAAGAATTTGATAACCTCGTCATTCGTCATCTCCTTTCCACTCATGGCACCATATTTTGCCTCACCTGTCCATACACATCACAACAAAACGGTCGTGCCGAACGTGTTCTCCGCACCCTCAATGAGAGTGTCCTTGCCTTGCTCTTTCATGCACACATGCCGGCTCGCTTCTGGCCCGACGCTCTCGCCACCGCCACCCTCCTTCTCAACATCCGGCCTTGCAAACCACGCTGGAGCTATACCTCTCATCATCTTCTGTTCGGGTCTCCTCCTTCCTATGACGATCTTCACGTCTTTGGTTGCTTGTGCTATCCCAACATCACCGCTACGGCGCCACACAAACTTGCACCGCGATCGCTCGCTTGTGTATTTCTTGGCTACCAACCCAACACCAAAGGCTTTCGCTGCTTCGACCCGGTCTCTCGTCGAGTGTTCGTCTCGAGGCATGTTTACTTTGACGAAGTTGTTTTTCCCTTTCAGCAGGTTTCACCGACAGCAGCCCTGTCCTCGGACGCTCCCACCCGACGGTCTCGAGGAGCCCTTGTGCTCCCCTCGCCGTGCCCGCCTCCCCTTCGGTGGGCCCTTCGGGCCTCTCGGCGGGGCCTCTCTCGCCGACTCAGGAGGAGCCGGCCTCGCCTCAGCACGCGTCAGCACCAGCATCTGTTGGCCTCGCCTCATCGGCTGGGTCATCGGCCGCCTCCCCATGCGCGACTCCGCCCATGCTCATCATGGCCTCGCCCGCGGAGGCGCCCTCCCCACCACCCGCGACCTCACCTACGACTCTGCCGCCGTCGCCGTTGGTGCCACCTGCGGCCTCGCCAGCTGGTTTGCCGCCCTCACCGATGCCGCCACCCGCGGCCTCGCCCGCGGCTTCGTCGCCATCACCCGCGGCCTTTTTGTCGCCCTCGTCATCTGCGGCTACGTCTGCAGACACACCGCCGTCTTCGGCAGTCTCGTCTCCGACCTTGACTGCCGTCTCGTCACCCATGGCTGTCACCGCGGCCCCGTCTTCACCCGAGGCTGCGGCTCCTTCATGGCTTCTCGCCCCTCGTTGGTTACCCCAAGTGGAAGGTTTGAGATGCAGTGTAGCGGAAGTTTTCCCTTGGCAAAGATACCAAGGATCGATTTCCCTGAGACTCCCAGTTTCAACAAGAAGGTGTCAACTGCTAACAGCGCCAGATATTAGCAATCAACGTGGACCTGCACACAGATACAAATAACTTTGCTCCCAACGAGTACAGAGAGGTTGTCAATCTCTCCGGCCTTGTAGTTTACAAAGGATCAAACGCAAGTGATAATAGTGATAGGTTTTGCTGCAATAGTAAGTAAAAAGCGGAAAGTAAATAGCGGATGTGATCAATGATGGTAATATGGACCGGGGTCCCATGATGTTCACTAGTGATGTCTCTCTCCCAAAAGACGATAAAACAGCTATGTGAGGTAAACGAATTACAGCTGGGCAATTGACAGAATTATGTGCGCAAACCAATGCTAACTATGTTGCAAGAAAGGTAGAGGTTCAAAGCATGGGCGATACACCAAGGCAAGTAGACCGAAATCCATCTGCATCTACTACTAATCATCCACCTTGAGATATCTATCCAGAACATCTCGCTGGTATTAAGTTGCGAGTCCCACCCATAGTGTAAACTCAAAGCAACAGACAACTGCATTAAAAGAACTTTGCGTAAAGTAAACAATCCTTGCACCCGCGGGCACAAGCACCGTTGTTTTCCCCCTTGTGGCAACAGCACATCCCCTAGACTCATGTTTCTGTCACTCAAGCTAGTCATCGAGGGGCATGAACCCACAATCAAGCATAACATTCCCTCTTGGAGTCACTACCTACTACTTGGCCAAAGCAATAAATAACAACGGAGAACATGCAAGAATTACTTACGAACATAAATATAAAAGAGGTAGATCAAATATATTACTCAAACACAATCTGAACATAATCTCACAATCCATCGGATCCTAGCAAACTCAACATAGCAACAGCATAAGGATTGCATATGTGCCTCGATCATGTAGGGCAGCTCACGAGGACTAATTAGTGAAGCACAAGAACGGGAGGAGAACATCACATAGCTACTGGTCATGGACCCATGGTCCAAGGGAGACTACTCACAACTCATCCGGGAGGCGTCCATGGTGGTGGAGAGGCTCCCGATGGTGATCCACTAGTAGAAAACAGGGCATTGGTCCAGCCCATTAGCCCCGGTTCAATCTAGAACCGGGACCAATGGGGGTACTGGACCCGGTTCGTAAGCCCAGGGGGGCGGCCGGGCCACGTGGGCCATTGGTCCCGGTTCGTCTGGACCTATTGGTCCCGGTTGGAGCTAAAAACCGGGACCAATGGCTCTTGCTCCTGGCCCACCACTATTAGTCCCGGTTTGTTTTATGAACCGGGACCAAAGGCACCCCTTTAGCCCCGGTTTGTAGCACCAACCGGGACCAGTGAGTTGCCTATATAAACCCCCTCACTCAAGAGCAGAGCTCACTGCTCTGTTTTTTTTTCTGGCCGAGGGGGAGAGGGGTTAGTGGTGCTCTAGCTCACCTCCTATGCACACAACATGTTCGGTGGAATGCCCGAGCCACACTAGTTAAGCTTTTCTGCTCTCGAAGCTCTATTTTCTCCGAGATTTGTCTAGGTTTAGCGGTCCGTCACGTCCCGTCCCCGTCTTCGCCGCCGTCGATCACCCCCGCCGATCTCGTCACCGGCACCACCGTGGTGAGCCTCTTGTTATGTCCATGCTTTTCTTACTTTTATTATTGCTTTAGATAGATATTTGTCTAATTTTCTTACGTTTATTATTGCTTGTTATTATATAGTGCGATGGTTTTGATATCCGCCCACGTGGGCCCTCGTCCGGTCTACGATTCGGATGTGGTATATTATCTTTAATTTATAACTATTTGTTTTAGTGCTTATGATAGTTATGCCGACCAACCTGACATGCATAGATGTTTTATTATGTCTAGGAGGTAGTTGAACCGGAAATTCCAACCGACCCTCTTGTGGAGAGGTTAAATTTAGTTGAAGAGGAAAACATTTCGTTAAAGAAAAAATTGGAAAAAATGGAGGAGGAGAAGATGGAATTGGAGTTGTATGTTGCGGAAGTTATCGATGATCACAAGATCAAGATGGAACCTATTGTCGAGAGGTTAAATTTAGTTGAAGAAGAAAACAAATTTTTGAAGGAAAAAATAAAAAAAATTGTGGACGAGAAGATGATATTGGAGTTGCATGTTACGGATGTCGTCGATGATCACAAGATCAAGATGGATGCAATGCGGTTGAAGATTAAAAAGATTAGAAAATATGCCATTAATACCGAGGCTTGGTATCATTATGCCGTTGGATCAATTGTTACCTTGGTTGCGATTATGATAGCATTTGTTTTCGCGTTGAAATGTTTTACATAGTTTCGATGTGTATGGAGAGCTATATATGTTGTTAGATGAGAACTATATATGTATGTACTTTGGTTTTAATGTGATGATGAACTTTTATCCATTTGGTCACTTAATTATCTATTTATGATGTTCTGTAATGGTTTTTGACACACTTAATTATATATAAATGCACGCAGATGAACCGCCAATGGATGTACGGTGACAGACACACCTCCGAGTACATTAAGGGCGTGCGTGAGTTTCTAAATGTGGCAGAGGCAAACAAGCAGAATGGTTTTATGTGTTGTCCATGCACTCAATGTGTGAATACGATGTCTTACTCTAACCGAAAAATCCTTCACTCCCACCTGCTTTACAAGGGTTTCATGCCACACTATAATGTTTGGACGAGGCACGGTGAAATAGGGGTTATGATGGAAGACGGCGAAGAAGAAGAGTACGATGACAACTATGTGCCCCCTGAATACGGTGATGCTGCAATGGGGGGAGCTGGTGAAGATCAAGAGGAACCAGACGATGTTCCCAATGATGCTGCAACGGGTGAAGCTGCTGAAGATCAAGAGGAACCAAATGATGATCTTCGCCGGGTCATTGTCGATGCAAGGACACAATGCGAAAGTCAAAAGGAGAAGCTGAAGTTCGATCGCATGTTAGAGGATCACAAAAAAGGGTTGTACCCCAATTGCGAAGATGGCAACACAAAGCTCGGTACCGTACTGGAATTGCTGCAGTGGAAGGCAGAGAATGCTGTGGCTGACAAAGGATTTGAGAAGCTACTGAAAATATTGAAGAAGAAGCTTTCGAAGGATAACGAATTGCCCGACAGTACATACGCAGCAAAGAAGGTCGTATGCCCTCTAGGATTGGAGGTGCAGAAGATACATGCATGCCCTAATGACTGCATCCTCTACCGCGGTGCATACAACGATCTGAACGCATGCCCGGTATGCGGCGCGTTGCGGTATAAGATCAGACGAGATGACCCTGGTGATGTTGATGGCGAGCCCGCCAGGAAGAGGGTTCCTGCGAAGGTGATGTGGTATGCTCCTATAATACCACGGTTGAAACGTTTGTTTAGAAACAGAGAGCATGCCAAGTTGATGCGATGGCACAGTGAGGACCGTAAGAAAGACGGGAAGTTGAGAGCACCCGCTGACGGGTCGCAATGGAGAAAAATCGAGAGAAAGTACTGGGAGGAGTTTGCAAAGGACGCAAGGAACGTATGGTTTGCTCTAAGCGCGGATGGCATTAATCCTTTCGGGGAGCAGAGCAGCAATCACAGCACCTGGCCCGTGACTCTATGTATGTATAACCTTCCTCCTTGGATGTGCATGAAGCGGAAGTTCATTATGATGCCAGTTCTCATCCAAGGCCCTAAGCAACCCGGCAACGACATTGATGTGTACCTAAGGACATTAGTTGAAGAACTTTTACAGCTGTGGAATGGAAACGGTGTACGTGCGTGGGATGAGCACAAACAGGAGGAATTTGACCTAAAGGCGTTGCTGTTCGTGACCATCAACGATTGGCCCGCTCTCAGTAACCTTTCAGGACAGACAAACAAAGGATACCACGCATGCACACACTGTTTAGATGACACTGAAAGTATATACCTTGACAAGTGCAGGAAGAATGTGTACCTGGGCCATCGTCGATTTCTTCCGACCAACCATCAATGTCGAAAGAAAGGCAAGCATTTCAAAGGCGAGGCAGATCACCGGAAGAAGCCCGCCATGCGTACCGGTGATCACGTACTTGCTATGGTCAATGATTTACATGTAATCTTCGGAAAGGGCCCCGGCGCACTAGCTGTTCCGAATGACGATGAGGGACACGCACCCATGTGGAAGAAGAAATCTATATTTTGGGACCTACCCTACTGGAAAGACCTAGAGGTCCGCTCTTCAATCGACGTGATGCACGTGACGAAGAACCTTTGCGTGAACCTGCTAGGCTTCTTGGGCGTGTATGGAAAGACAAAAGATACAGCTGAGGCACGGGAGGACCTGCAACGTTTGCACGAAAAAGACGGCATCCCTCCGAAGCAGTATGAAGGTCCTGCCAGCTATGCTCTTACGAAAGAAGAGAAAGAAATCTTCTTTGAATGCCTTCTCAGTATGAAGGTCCCGACTGGCTTCTCGTCGAATATAAAGGGAATAATAAATATGGCAGAGAAAAAGTTCCAGAACCTAAAGTCTCATGACTGCCATGTGATTATGACGCAACTGCTTCCGGTTGCATTGAGGGGGCTTCTACCGGAAAACGTCTGATTAGCCATTGTGAAACTATGTGCATTCCTCAATGCAATCTCTCAGAAGGTGATTGATCCAGAAATCGTACCAAGGCTAAGGAGTGATGTGGCGCAATGTCTTGTCAGTTTCGAGCTTGTGTTCCCACCATCCTTCTTCAATATCATGACACACGTCCTAGTTCATCTAGTCGACGAGATTGTCATTCTGGGGCCCGTATTTCTACACAATATGTTCCCCTTTGAGAGGTTCATGGGAGTCCTAAAGAAATATGTCCGTAACCGCGCCAGACCAGAAGGAAGCATCTCCATGGGCCATCAAACAGAGGATGTCATCGGGTTTTGTGTTGACTTCATTCCGCATTGGCTCGCAGCCATGCGCTCTGAGTATGATGCCCTCGTCGCCAACCGGACTTGCACGCTCGTCCCTCGTCCCCCTGGAGCTAACATCATCACCGGCAAGTGGGTATTTCGGCATAAGTTTCTTCCGGATGGATCTTTGGACAGGTACAAGGCCCGTTGGGTTGTTCGTGGTTTTGCACAACGTGCCGGCGTTGATTTCTCGGAAACCTTCTCTCCGGTTGTCAAACACGCCACGATTCCTGTTGTTCTTCAGCTCGCTGTATCTCGTCATTGGCCTGTTCATCAGCTCGACATCAACAACGCCTTTCTTTATGGTCATCTCTAGGAGCATGTTCTCTGTCAGCAGCCTACTGCTTTTGTTGATCCCACTCGGCCTGATGATGTCTGCTTGCTTTCACGGTCTCTATATGGTCCGAAACAGGCGCCTTGTGCTTGGTATCAACGCATTGCAGCATTCCTCACTGCTCTTGGGTTTCACAGCATCACCTCGGACACATCGCTATTTGTGCTTCATCGAGCTGATCATGTCGCCATGCTTCTCCTGTATGTTGACGATATTGTCATCACCGCCTCTCGCGGATCTACTTAGCGACATCATCGGTCATATCGGTTCTGATTTTCGGCTCAAGGACTTGGGCGCATTGCACTTCTTCCCCGGCATTAATGTGCGACGTGATGCTTCCGGATTCTTTCTTCACCAAGGACAGTATGCTCTTGATCTTCTAGATCGTGCTGGTATGACCGACTGCAAGCCTGCTGACACTCATGCCGAGGCCAAGCCGAAGCTTTCTGCCACTGCTGGGCAACCTGCCACTGATACCGCTCTCTATCGCAGTATTGTTGGTGCTCTTCAGTACCTCACGCTCACCAGACCAGACATTCAGTTCGCGGTACAACAAGTCTGCTTGCATATGCACTCGCCTCGTGGTGTTCACTGGTCTTTGGTCAAGCGCATTCTTCGGTATATTCGTGGCACACCGACTTTCGGACTTCGTCTTCGCGCCTCCGCCTCCACCGAGCTGCTTGCTTACACTGATGCGGATTGGGCCGGTTGTCCTGACACTCGACGTTCCACGTCGGGATATTGTGTCTTCTTCGGTGACTCTCTCATATCTTGGTCCTCCAAGCGGCAGCCCACCGTCTCCCGCTCGAGTGTTGAGGCCGAGTATCGTGCCGTTGCCAATGTCGTTGCCGAGACATGTTGGCTCCGCCAGCTACTTGGTGAACTTCTGGTTCCAATCCCGAAAGCTACGGTGATTTTTTGTGATAATGTTTCGGTCACCTATCTCGCGGCCAACCCGGTGCAGCACAAACGCACCAAACATATTCAACTTGATGTTCACTTCGTTCGCGAGAAGGTACAGTTGGGTTAGCTTCGTGTTCTTCATGTACCGACCACCCAGTAGTTTGCCGACATTATGACCAAGGGACTTCCAACCGCTGCATTCCAGGAGTTTCGTTCCAGTCTTTGCATCGCCAACGCCTACGCTTCGACTGCGGGGGGGTGTTGAACGTGACATGTCTTATATTGCTATTCCTATCTTCTCTAGCCTTGTATAGCTAACTTCTAGAGATATGGTAGGATTAGTTTTGATAAGACATCATATGTATATGTTGAGTTTAGTGGTAAATTTGTATTTGGTATGATTATGTACTAATGTGTAAATTATAAATGTCAGGAGGACAAGAGTGTAAAGAAGGAAGATAGAGATAAGGAAAGGAATGGACGGCAGCTCATGTGAGGCTCCAGTTCTCTGTATTGTGAACTCCTCTCTTAAATCCCCTCTCAAATCCCTAGTTGATTTACACCAAAATTCGTTTCTTTTTGAGGGATTCAACATGGCACCAGAGCAATCGGTCCTGGACCCGGATTTGATGTGATTAAGTTCGCTGCTCGTCGTGGTCGTAACCGGCTGTCCGCCTTTGTGCGTGGCAGCCAAACTTCGTCAAGGTCGCCGTCGTCCTCGTGCGGGGCCGCATCTTCCGGCTGCGCCGAGGTGCCTTTGTGCCGCCCCGCTGCCGCCCTCCTCCTGGCAGGCTGCATCCTGCTGCTGCTCCGCACCACGTTGCCTTTGTGCTGCTCCGCTGCCGTCGTCGTGGTGTACAGGTCTGAACTCTAAAGTGTTCCTGTGCTGCACTAAGTAGGAACTGCCACGGACCAGCTGGTATTGCCTTTTCTCTCAATAAGGTAGAAGTGTTTTCAGTCCAGCAGCTTGTGGTTGAATCTTCCTGCTTTGTGGTAACTCTGTGTAGAGAAGATTGAACTGTGTGTGAAGGGTTGCAGCTGTTCGTTTGTTTCAGAAATACACTAATTGTTCAGTGGTCATGGGAGATACCAGTAGGGATTCCGGTATTGAGAAATTGTGTGAAAGTATGCAGCGTATGATTTCACAGCTGATGGAGCAGGCACAAACAAAGACAAGCAGTACTTCTGAAATTTTGAAGACCTTGGAACCCAATCCTGTCAGGTTAACTGGTCCGGGTGATTTTTTTAGCTGGTCTCGGAACGCCACATTAATTCTGGAGTCACATGGACTTCAGAAATTTTTGAAGGACGATGAAAAAAAACCAACGGATGTCACACAAGAGCAATGGGATCAGAATCAAAAGCGAGTTATGGTATGGTTGTTGGGGTCAATGGAGAAGACTGTGAGGGAACAAGTTGAAGGGTTTCAGTCTGCAGCTGAGGTGTGGACAAGCATTGAGAAACAGTTCTCAGGGAAATCGAACAAGATGCAAGTCAGCAGGATTTTCCATGAATTGAGGCAGATCAAGCAAGAGCAGAAGACAGTGACTGAATTTGCGGGAGAAATCAAGAAACTCTATAGAGACCTGGAGTATTTTAGACCATTTAAGGCACATGATCCCAGGGACGTACCCCTCCTTCGAGAGTGGTTTGAACCATTGTTGGTTCAGACTTTTCTTGATGGTCTGAACTCAGAGTTCAATCTCCGTTCCCAGCTCATACAAGCCACAACAGATTGGCCTACATTGGATCAAGCCATCTCAAGTATACTTGAGGAAGAAACACGGCTAGCCAATCAGATCACAACTTCACAAACAAATGTTGATAGTAGAGCTGCACTATCTTCAGTTAAGCAAATTCAGTCTCCTAGTACTTCAAGAAATGAGCAAGCAAATGCTACTAGATTCGACTATACGAGAAAGCCTAAGATGGTGTGTGACCACTGTAAAAAACCAGGCCATTTGAAGAAGAGTTGTTTTGATATAGTTGGTTATCCTCCTGGATGGCAACCGAAACAATTTAACAGATTCACTAGTGGCGGTAGTAATGCAAGAAGGCCAGATCGAGCTCATCTTACTTTATTTGGGGGAGAACGGTCTGCTGTGACAGCCCAAGCACTTGAAGAATTTAAAGGCAAACTTATGGCGAATACTTCAGAAGGCCCTGCTGAAGCTACATCTGATGCTCATTCTGGGAAAGGTACGGAGAATTTTTTAACATCTTGGATAATTGATTCAGGGGCCACAAATCACATGACAGGCTCATCTAAGAACTTTTCATCATATACCCCTTGTTCTGGAAGGGATAGGGTACGCATAGCTGATGGATCCTTAGCTCCGATAATGGGTTATGGAAACGTTAATTGTACTCCATCTCTGTCCTTAAGCCCAGTCTTGCATGTCCCTAATTTGCCAGTGGACCTCTTGTCAGTTAGTTCAATTACAAACTCACGTAATTGCAAGGCATCCTTCGACCCTCACTCATGTACATTTCAGGATCTGAAGACAAGAAGAAATCTTGGGACTGGAATTGAGCATGACGGCCTCTACTACCTTACCAATGCCTCGTCTCCATCTCCGTATGCCCTCAGTATGATGAATAGCTTGACCACTGATGAATTTCTACTGATGCATTATAGACTAGGGCATCTGTCATTCCAAGCGCTTGGTCGCATGTTTCCATCTCAAGTTAAAAATTATTGTAAGGAGAAGCTTTTGTGTGATGTGTGTGAACTAGCTAAACACACTAGAACCAATTATCCTAGTAGTAATGAGAGAAGTAAGATACCTTTTGATGTGGTGCATTCGGATGTATGGGGTCCATCAGTTGTAACTGCCCTCACAGGGGATAGATATTATGTGACTTTCATTGATGGTTTTAGTAGGTGCACATGGCTGTACCTCCTAAAGCATAAATCTGAAGTTCTTGCTGCATTCAAAGATTTTTTTAATATGGTGCGTAACCAGTTTGGCATGAATGTGAAAATATTACGCTCCGATAATGGTACCGAATATATCAATGGTAAATTTAGTAATTTCTTGTCTTCTTATGGTATTATACATCAAACAACTTGTGTGAATACTGCAGAACAAAATGGGGTGGCAGAGAGAAAGAATAGACATCTACTGGAAGTTGCTCGAGCTCTCATGTTTATGATGAATGTGCCAAAATTCCTTTGGGGAGAAGCGGTCAAAACTGCTGCCTATCTAATAAATCGTATGCCTTCTAGAGTTCTGGGGCATAAGACTCCTATTGAATGTTTGTATGGCTCTAACTCATTTATTGTGCCACCAAAAATATTTGGATGTACCTGTTTTGTTCATGATTACAGGAGTTCAGCAGGAAAACTTGATCCAAGAGCCGTCAAATGTATCTTTGTGGGCTATTCTTCCACAAAAAAGGGATATCGGTGTTGGTCGCCTACTGAAAGGAGATTCTTTGTGAGTATGGATGTTACCTTTCACGAAAAAGAACCATTCTATTCTTTAGAAGGGAATGATAATGGTACAGGCAGCAAGGGGGAGAATATCATAGGAGAGAGCAATGATAGGGGAACTATAATAATACCTATTGGGGATATCATACACTCAGAAGATGAAATCGAGTGGGAGGAAACTACCAATACAAATGTAGAAGGTGATAATACATTAATATCTGAAGCGTATGAAAATCTTTCAGGTCAACAGGAGATGGAAACAGAAGATGGGGAAGGTGCACCTCAGGAAGTTGATGAAGAAGTTGTGAATCAATCACAAGTACTAGAGGAGGCACCAATAAGTGAAGAAATGGCCCATGATGAGGGTGATGTTGAAGGTACTGAAACCCATATACCATCCTCTAGTACTCAAATAAATGATGAGCCAATTGCCTTACGAAAGGAAAAAAGAAAAGTAGATGTACCCGCGCGTCTGAAGGATTGTGTTGGATATAAACATGATCTTGCAAAATTTGTTTCGTATGATAGGTGTACTTCCTCTTTTAGGAGCTTTATTGCATCCTTGGATTCCATATCAGTACCTAAAGATTGGAAGGATGCAGTGAATGATCCTAAATGGAAAGCAGCAATGTTGGAGGAAATGTATGCTCTAGAAAAGAATAATACATGGCAATTGGTAGAATGGCCGAAGGGCAAGGAACCAGTCGGATGCAAATGGGTTTATACCATTAAGTGTAACCCTGAAGGTAAAATAGAAAGATATAAAGCTCGGTTGGTTGCCAAAGGCTACACACAGACTCGTGGTGTTGATTATGAGGAAACGTTTGCCCCTGTAGCAAAAATGAATACAGTAAGAACTTTGATATCTTGTGCAGCTAATCTTGGTTGGAATTTGTTTCAGATGGATGTAAAAAATGCATTCTTACATGGAGACCTTCAGGAGGAAATTTATATGCATATACCACCAGGTTTCAACACGGTACAAACTGAAGGAAAGGTCTTGAAACTCCGCCGTTCACTATATGGCCTAAAACAATCTCCTCGTGCGTGGTTCGGTCGGTTTAGAAAAGCTATGCTGAAATTGGGTTTTAGCCAGAGCAATGCAGACCATACTTTATTTTATAAAAGATGTGGTGGAAAATTGACGATATTAATTGTCTATGTTGATGATATTGTTATTACAGGAGATGATGATCAAGGTATTGAAAGAGTGAAGCAACACTTGAGAAACGAATTCGAAGTCAAGGATCTAGGAGAAATGAGGTACTTCCTTGGAATTGAAGTCTCACGAAGCTCAAGAGGTATCTATCTATCTCAAAGAAAATATGTGCTAGATCTGTTGTCGGAAACTGGTATGTCTGGATGTCGTCCAGCATTAACCCCAATTGAAAAAAACCACCGATTGAGTAGTGAGTCAGGGGAACCTGTTGACCGGGAGCAATATCAGAGACTTGTTGGCCGTTTGATCTATTTATCGCATACTCGTCCTGATATAGCTTTTGCCGTAAGTGTGGTGAGCCAGTTTATGCATAGTCCTAAAACTCACCACATGGATGCAGTAAATCGAATCATTCGGTATTTAAAGGGGTGCCCAGGTCGAGGTTTATTGTATAAGTCAAGTGGCAATTTACAAATAGAATGTTATACTGATGCTGATTGGGCCGGTTCATTAGATGATAGAAGGTCTACGTCAGGATACTGTACATTTGTTGGAGGAAACATAGTTACTTGGCGTAGTAAGAAACAAAATGTTGTTGCAAGGTCAACTGCAGAAGCAGAATTCAGAGCTATGGCTCATGGAGTATGTGAAGTCTTATGGCTAAAAATCATGCTGATGGAGTTGGGTATATTCCAGGCAAGACCATTGATGATGTATTGTGATAATAAGGCTGCGCTAGATATAGCACATAACCCGGTTCAACATGGTAGAACAAAGCACATAGAAATTGACCGACACTTTATCAAAGAGAAACTTGACAACGGAATAATATGTATGCACTATGTGAGCTCTTCAAACCAACTAGCGGATATTCTGACCAAAGGTCTCGCTGAGAAAGTGTTTTCTAGCTTATGTAGCAAGATGGGGTTATATGATGTGTTTGCCCCATCTTGAGGGGGAGTGTTGAGTTTAGTGGTAAATTTGTATTTGGTATGATTATGTACTAATGTGTAAATTATAAATGTCAGGAGGACAAGAGTGTAAAGAAGGAAGATAGAGATAAGGAAAGGAATGGACGGCAGCTCATGTGAGGCTCCAGTTCTCTGTATTGTGAACTCCTCTCTTAAATCCCCTCTCAAATCCCTAGTTGATTTACACCAAAATTCGTTTCTTTTTGAGGGATTCAACAGTATATATTGTAACCTACTCCATGGGATATAATGAGTTGCATCATATACCTTTCTACATCCCAGGTGCCTATCAAGTATACCTGCATTCCTCGGAGAAGCAAATTGACGTCAACAATGCCCCGACTCTTTCTTCGAGCCGCGCAACCTTGCAGACCTACATGTCCTACTGCTGCAGGCAGGACCTGCAGTGAGTCTGAAGCAAGCAAGCGACGGGCAGGGGCGGAGAATCGTATAAACCACGCATCGCCATTAAGTTGAAGGTACGTACGAGTAGATGATGGTCATGCTAACACGTAACAGAAATCAGCAACCCTGCAATCGGTCGACCGGACAAATTAATTCATAGGGCCTGTGGCGGCACCAATCGGATTCGTAGCTACCTCAAAACGCCAGTGTGTGTTTAGTCGTCGTCCTTAATGGAAATGGTTCAACCAAAAGTTGTCCGTCCTCCGGCCACATGATCGATCATGTGTACACTTAACTCGTGCCAACACGTTATCTAGCTACTGCATGCATGCGGTGTTGAATTAATTGGAATCACGTACGTACTCCCTCCGTTCCATAATGTAGTGCCTATAGATTTTTTGAAAAGTCAAACCTCATAAACTTTGACCAAGTTTGTGGAGAAAAATATTTACATCTAGAGTGCGAAACATATAGCACTAGATTCATCATAAGATGTAGTTTCACATTATATATTTTTGCTATTGTAGATATAAATATTCTTCTCTACAAACTTGGTCAAAGTTTGCAAAGTTTGACTTCTCATAAAATCTATAGGCACTACATTATGGAACGGAGGGAGTACTACCTACACGCCTAAAGCTGCTGCCTGCAGGGTGGTGGTGTGGTGTGCGGTTTGCACTTGCTGTACGGTAGTAATGCACGGAGTAACTGAAACTGGTTTCTTGTGCTGATACACCGTGCCGCGGCATTGTTGTTGGAGTATATGCCCGATATCAGAACAGCTCTAGCAAAGTCACCGTATCAAGCCGGTCGACATAATAACTGTTGATATGGTGATTTTAACCCAAATCACACTATAAGAGTGCCATATGTCTTTTCATCCCCATAATTTATCGAGCATGTGCCATATTCAGCCACGAGCCTTCATATTTGGAGACCGTGGGAGTGGGTTATTAACGCGCACCATCCATCAGCCGGTCACACGGGTGAAAAGTTTATACCCTCTCTTGCCTCCTTACCATGTCGGTGTGGCCGTGCCCTCAACGCAAGACCGGAGAGGACCCCTCCGAGAGAGTGTTCTAGGAGAGGGCATGGGACTTCTTCGAGTGGGTCGAGAATGACGCACGCCATAAGGCTGAATCAGTCGGCAGCCGCCCCTGCCTCCCCGTCGACCTCGAGTACTTCGACCGTGTATCGGCGGTCGCATGTGCATAAACTAAAGACGCACGCCTTAAAAGATGTTGTATCCCAGATCCAGGATGCACATGCGTGAACATGTAGCGGTGAAAGTCACGGAAGCCGAAGCCTCCCCCGCCCGCGAGATCACTTCTAAGAGCAGGAAGAGCCCATGTTTCAATTAGTTGAAATATATTTGTAATCCTTCTTGAAATCTATTATGTAAATCCATGTTCAAATCCTAGTTGAAATCCGAGTTTGAATCCTACTTCAAAAACTTCTAATGTTGAGGGGGAAAGGAAGATGTCTTCTGGTAAAAGGCTCCCACATGAGAAATCATTAAGGAACATGCTTTTATGGTGTTATGTCTTTACGATTTATCTCCACAGACTACATATTCATATAGAGTGTTATAGAGGCCGCTAATATGACGACTCTACTAGAGTTGCTCTTATAGCAACTCTAGCAGCACGTAGGAACGATCACCTCTTCTCTTTTTGGACGACAAGAGCCCAAAGTGGGCATCCAATGGCTTGTGTAAACCAACATGCAAAAATACACATCATCAAAATTGCCTTGGACGACGTCCACAGTCGTGAACGATGTGGAGACGTCGTGGACAACTCAAATGCTGACAAGGATTTTCTCCCTCCCACCACCTTCGGTCGACATGGAGACAAGAAAGAAGCACAACACCGTCATGAGGTAGCCGTCGTGAGCGCACCACTGGGATCGCGAATCGATGTATGCCTCTTTGGCGTGGGAAGACAGATGAGAGAAGCCACAAGGAGAGGTGGAAGTGGGTGGTAAACCTGATCATGGACAACTTGGCTCGATAGTCTGAGTCCGAACAAAGCCCGAATGAGGTGTAAATCATTGTTTTAATCAAAAAATGGATATAATGTTATATTTAAATTCCCTACAAATAATTAAACTAAATGTAAAAGGGTCACTATTCATGTTTCGGCCAGGCCGGACTCGAGCTTGGTATTTTCATTTCGGGCTTTGTTAAGCCCGGCCCAAAAACTAGCCCAGAGTAGGTTTAATTCGTGGTATATGTAGGCCTGAAATAGAGTCTTTTAAAAAGAGTCGTCGGAAATTAGTCAATAAAAATACAACCGTTTGAAAAGTAGCTGTTAGTATTATAACCATTGCAAGTAGATGGTTTGAATTGTAGTTGTTGAATTGACATATTACAATATATAAGGGAGAATATAGTAGACAATATGTACTCCCTCTGTTCCTTTTCACTCCGCGTATTAGATTTGTGCTAGGCAAAACTTTTCAAAGTTTGACCAAATTTATATTAAAAAATATCTATATATTATGAAATTAACAATATTAATTTTACATTGTAAATGTTGATGATTTTTTCTATAAGATTGGTTAAAATAGAGATACTTTAACTTGAGACAAAACTTATATCTACATACTAAAAAGGTAAATGTTTGGGCGTGGTGCGTCGGCCGAACTTTCGGCCGGTTCGCACGCCACGCTGGCAAAACGCGCCCCCCGGAGTGGCCCCGCGCGCCCTGCCTCCTTTCAGCGCCTCCATCCCCTACCTTCAGCCTTACGCGCGCATCCTTCCCCCCTCCTCCTCCCCCCGGGCAGCGACTGGGCCACCATGAGCTCCATCGCCGGCGGTCAGGCGCTCCCTCGCCGGCTGCCATGGCCAGATCCATCCCCTACCTACAGTCTTCACGCGCGCACATCCCCTCCCCTCCCCCCTCCTCCCGGGTTGCGTTTGGGCCACCACAAGCTCCATCGTCGGCGGCCAGGCGCTCCATCGCCGGCCGTCATGCCGGATCCTCCCGCGTATACAAGTGTTGCAACTGTCACCTAGAAAAGCTTCAACAGCCGTTGAAAAAAGCTTCAACCATAGACATAGAAAGCTTCAATGGCACTGCACAACAAGGGGAAGCTGCAACCGTTTTTGAATTTAGCTACTACCGGCAAAGCTTTTTTGCTACATCCATCACGCAGAGCTGCGACCTCGCGAGGATGACAATGATTTTTTTTGCTGCAACCGTAGCAGGTTTTTGCTACTACCGTTGGTGGTTTTTGCTACATCCATGTAAGGCGGAGCTGTGACCTCGCGAAGGCGTCGACGGTGTTTTTGCTGCACCCGTAGTTTGATTTTGCTACTATCGGTGAATTTTTTTGCTACATCCATTCAAATGGCGTTGACTGACTCGCGGCCGCCGTCGACGTATTTTCCTGCAGCAAGCATCAATGGCGAGGGCGGCGGAGCTACAACCGTCGTCGTCAAGAGCTGCAACCACAGGTGGAGCTATTGCATGGGTCGAGGCGAGAACGAGGCCGGGAGGGTAGGGGACCGGTGAAGAGGACGGCTGGCGAGGGCGGGTCCGGCGGGTGACGAGGAAGACCGGCGAGGGTGGGGACTGACGACGGGGACGACCACCGGAGGGGACAGGAGGCGTGGTGCCGTGCTCCCCGAGCGGGAGATGCAGATCCAGGCCGACTGCCCGAGGAAGAAGAAGCTGAGGGCGATTTATGTTTTTTTTTTTGCCTGTATCCAACGGCCGCGTGGCTCACATCCGACGGCCTGAGCTGGACCTGCCGAAACTTTCCGGCGGTGCGCCAGCGCCTATAAACGCCCTACTAAAAAGGCCCAGAGGGAGTACATAGACAGTCCGTGCTGAAAAACTGGTTGTGTATGCCAGTGGATCTTTTTATACCTAAATAATTTACACAATAAGATATACACATGCTTTGAGAAAAATTGTGCCTCGTACTGCTTGGCGCTGGCATTCGGAGAGGATGTGGCCTGTGGCCAAATTAAGGACGCGACAGCAGCTACAACGGACTAATTAAGGCGGTGGCTTAACAACGGCATAACGACCAACGGACAAACGAACACCGTCCGTTGGCCGCGACCTCGACATCTCACCCGCCAGCAGCCAGCAGCCAGCGCGACTGAACGAAAGGCGTTTTCATGCCAACAAAACGCAAACGCGTGCCTACGGCCCGGCGTTGCGCTTGCGCCATGTCTTCCCATCGTCTCTCGCTACCAGGTGATCGAGCTGCTACGTACTGGTGCTGGCTAGGCTAGTTACGTGTATAGAATGAACTGAATGATGATCAGTGCAGTGCAGCCCACCGCTGGCCTCCGCCGTCTCTTTCTACGGCAGCTGTCGATCACAATTTGTCGTGTCATCATCGTGGGATATGATCATGGCACCAATAATCGTAGTTTGCTTGATAGGTATCCATGTCGGCTGGATGTTTGTAATTCGCCTTCTGGCCATTTGATAACAGTTTCAATTTATGTTAGAGCAACTCCAACCGACCGATCTAAACGTACGATGATTTTGTTCGCTTTTTATCTTTTGGGTCGGCTTAACGGGCACTTATGTCCGTTTTCGTGTTTAGATCGGCGCTTGCGCCCAACGCTTGCCTGACACAATTTTTAAGTCACGCGGTAAAAAATAACGCAAATATTTTGAAATTAGAAAAGTTAATTAAACATAAATGCCGACCACAAAGGCCGGCGAGAGTCCACGAGTCCACATTATATTAAATAAAAACCATTAAAAAAATAAAAACTAGGAGAAGGCGCGCTGTCCTAGGCGTCCCCGTCGTCATTGTCGGGGCCGGTAAGGTCGATGAGCGTCGGCGTTGGGCCAGCCCAGGGGAACGCCGTCTCCCAGGCCGTGGCGACGTCGTCCGACGCCGACGTGACCGCCGCTGGCTGGGCAGCGCGGGCAAGGCGCTCCTCTTCCTCCGCCTCACGTCGCTCCACCTCTGCGTCGCGCTCCCACTGCTCAAGCCACTCGCCCTTGCGCTGCTACTCCACTAGCCAGCGCTGCAGCCACTCCTCGAGGTATATCTTCTCATGCGCCGGCGTCGCCCCAAGCTAGACGGGTGGCGCGCTGATCCACTCGTGTACCGCCCCGTCCCATGTGTACTGCTTGGGCTTGACGGGGGACGGCGGCATCAGCGGTGGCACGACGCAGTCGCCGGAAGCGGAGAGCGCGATCGCCTCCGATAAGCGCGCCTCGTACGCGTCCTTCTCCTCCTCCGCCTTGCGTCGCTCTTTCTCCTCGCTTTCATGGAGGGCAGCCGCTAGCGCCGCTTGGTAGGCGGCCTCCTCCTCCTGGTCCTCGGGTGCCAGCTCGCACATGTTGGACGACGTGCCGACGCAGCTCCTCGTGTGATACGTCCAAAACGTATCTATAATTTCTGCTTGCTTCATGCCTCTTTTGGGTGATATTGCTATGATATTTATACACTTCCATACACTTTTGATCATATTTGGACTAACCTATTAACTCAGTGCACCCCAGTGCCAGTTTCTGTTTTCTGCTGTTTTTGTATTTCAGGTTTTCCCGTCACGTAAACTGCCAGAAAAATCCCGGAAAAATTATATAAAAAATCAGCGTTCCGGAAGCTTCCACATGACCGAAGTAGGGCCGGAGGGGGCCCACCAAGGCTCCAGGCACCCTGGTGGCGCGGCCCCCCTCCTGGCCGCGCCGGGGGGGCACCTGGGCCCCCCAGGCCTCCGCTGATGCCCCCCTTTGGCATATATTTAACACGCGTCCCGAAACCCTCGAGGACGGAACCCTTTTTCGCGATCTCATCTCTGTTCCGCCGCCGCCGCGCTTCCAAGATCGGGAGCACCAGGAAAACTCTTCCCGGCACCCTGCCGGAGGGTAGGATCACCACCGGGAGCCTCTCCACCACCATGGACGCCTCCCGGATGAGTTGTGAGTAGTCTCCCTTGGACCATGGGTCCATGACCAGTAGCTATGTGATGTTCTCCTCCCCTTCTTGTGCTTCACTAATTAGACCTCGTGAGCTGCCCTACATGATCGAGGCACATATGTAATCCTTATGCTGTTGCTATGATGAGTTTGCTGGGATCCGATGGATTGTGAGATTATGTTCAGATTGTGTTTGAGTAATATATTTGATTTACCTCTTTTATATTTATGTTCGTAAGTAATTCTTGCATGTTCTCCGTTGCTATTTATTGCTTTGGCCAAGTAGTAGGTAGTGACTCCAAAAGGGATCGTTATGCTCGATTGTGGGTTCATGCCCCTCGATGACTAGCTTGAGTGACAGAAACATGAGTCTAGGGGATGTGCTGTTGCCACAAGGGGGAAAACAACGGTGCTTGTGCCCGCGGGTGCAAGGATTGTTTACTTTACGCAAAGTTCTTTTAATGCAGTTGTCTGTTGCTTTGAGTTTACACTATAGGTGGGACTCGCAACTTAATAACAGTGAGATGTTCTGGATAGATATCTCAAGGTGGATGATTAGTTGTAGATGCAGATGGATTTCGGTCTACTTGCCTTGGCGTACCGCCCATGCTTTGAACCTCTACCTTTCTTGCAACATAGTTAGTATTGGTTTGCGCACATAATTCTGTCAATTGCCCAGCTGTAATTCGTTTACCTCACATAGTTGTTTTATCGTCTTTTGGGGGAGAGACATCACTAGTGAACATCATGGGACCCCGGTCCATATTACCATCACTGATCACATCCGCTATTTACTTTCCGCTTTTACTTATTAGTTGCAGCAATACCTATCACCATTATCACTTGCGTTTGATCCTTTGTAAACGACAAGGCCGGAGGGATTGACAACCTCTCTGTACTCGTTGGGAGCAAAGTTATTTGTATCTGTGTGCAGGTCCAAGTTGATTGCTAATATCTGGCGCCGTTAGCAGTTGACACCTTCTTGTTGAACCTAGGAGTCTCAGGGGAAATCGATCCTTGGTATCTTTGCCAAGGGAAAACTTCCGCTACACTGCGTCTCAAACCTTCCACTTGGGGTAACCAACGAGGGGCGAGAATCCATCAAGCAAAGTTTTCTGGCGCCGTTGCCGGGGACTCCACTCTTCAAGATAGGGGAGTTGCACGCTATCTTTTACATTTGCTTTTTAGTCTTGTTAGTTTACCTTTCAGTTTTTTTTTGCTTTAGTATCCTTTATCGAAAATCACAAAAATAGTTATCTTGCTTGCTTGCTGCTATGGGTTCCATCAAAAACACTAAATGGGAGGAGTACACCCCTTCTTCCATCACGCCAATCACCACTGTCGGGATCTACAAAAGTAATAAACCTTGTGATTATGTTAGTCTTAATGGAGAGTTATGTCCATGGCATGGTCTTCCAGGAAAAGAGTATGAACCTCAGTTTAAAGTTGCTCCTATGCTTCCCCAAACTTGGGAAGACGTTCAAACTCTTATAATAGAGAGCAATTCAAACAAAGAAGATGACACTACAATTCTGCTCAATAATGATAAAATTGATTTTGATAATTGTAGTATCTCGGAAGTTGTCACCTTTTTACAAAGAATGTCTAGAGATCCCAGCACTAGCACGCTTAATCTTGCCTTCACAGAGCATATCACTAATGCTCTCATCAAAGCTAGGGAGGAGAAACTTAGAATAGAAGCCTCCATACCTAGAAAGCTAGAAGATGGTTGGGATCCTATGATTAAAATTAAGTTGAATAACTTCTCTTGCTATGCTTTATGTGATGTTGGAGCTAGTACCTCCGTTATGCCCAAAAGAATATATGATATGCTTAAATTGAAACATTTTGATTCTTGTTCTTTTGGTGTTCGTCTTGTTGATTCTTCCATAAAGAAACCTTTGGGGAGGATCGACGATGTTCTTATCATTGTCAATGACAATTACGTTCCCGTTGATTTTACTATTATGGATATTGAATGTGAACCTTCTTGTCCAATTATTTTGGGACGTCCTTTTCTTCGCACCGTTGGTGCTATCATTGACATGAAAGAGGGGAATATAAGATTCAAAATTCCTCTCAAGAAAGGGATGGAACACTTCCCTCGAAAGAAGATTAAGTTACCTTTTGAGTCCGTTATACGGGCTAGCTATTCTTTTACTCTTGATAAAACTTGATCTCTTTGCATTATGCCTAGCTTAAAGGCATAAAAGAAAGCGCTTTTGGGAGGCAGCCCACATGAATAAAATTTTATTTTGCTTTTGTTGTGTCTTGATGTTGTTACTACAGTAGCATCATCATTGTATCTTTACTTTTCAACTTTGTGCCAAGTGTAGCCTCTGATTGCAAGAAAGATCAAAAGTTGTGACGTGCTGTCCAGGAAACAGATTCTGTCCTTGGATAGAAAAATTCGTATAAAATCACCAGCTCATCTTTTTGGTCTGAATCTTTTCGACAGCGTGCTCTATACAATTGTCTTTTGGGCGTCTGTTCTGAGTTTTTTGATTAGAGTTGCAGAAGTGCCCCGAAAAAATCATTTACTACTTGATGTTCTGTTTTTCACAGATTCTGTCCTGTTTTGTCTTTTCTTCATTTTGCAAACCTTGAGCTTGCTTTTTCTTTGCAAAAATCTTTTGGCAATCTTCAGAAACAATAGACCTTCAAGAATATCTTTATTTCCAGCAAGGAACAATTATATTATTATGGGTACTAACCTCGCTAATCAGATTATGATGAGTTATGTATGAAGGGAGTTTTCAAGTGTGCGAGGGAAGATGATAAAAAGATTCAGGAGTGTCAAACGCTCAAGCTTGGGGATGCCCCCATGCACCCCCAAGAAATATTCAAGGAGACTCAAGCGTCTAAGCTTGGGGATGCCCCCGTGCATCCCCTTCTCCATCAACATTATCAGTTCGTCTTTCGTTCCACTATATTTTTATCACTTCATGTGTTATGTGCTATGCTTGGAGCGTCTTGCTTTTAGTTTCCTTTTTAGCTTTGCTTGCTTTTCATAACGAGTCGGAACTCAGCTTTCTTTGTGTGGGAGAGAAACACGCTCCACTTCAAACTAGAACACAACATAGAATTTTTATGTCTATCTTTGCTGTGTATGTTCTTGGTCTTTCAATAGCTATTATCATGTTCAGCTCTTAGTTTTCATGCTTATCTTTTTAAAGAGATTTTGTTTAGTTGGTCGCTGGAACTCTCTTTAGTTATGATGCTTATCTTATTAAGAGAGTTTGCTTCTGTTGCATTAGTCGATATGTCTATGATAAAAATGCTACGTGCATAATGGTGCTTAGTAGTTCATGTTTTCTTATGGTTAGTCTCAAATAGCTGGGGGGTTCCCAATGTGTTATTGGAGTACCAACATGATTTGTTTGCCAATGATGTGGTATGGTTTAGTGATATCTTCCTTCAAGAATTTATTTTGATTGACTTGGCGTATGCTCACGCATATTTAAGACTGTAAAGAAAGTCTGTCAAGCCTTGATGATCTTTAGTTTCTGAGTAGCGATATAACTTCCATGCCTGATTCAATGTTGCTTTGTCGCTCTGCATGATTATGACCGTCATTGCTCTTTTGGTTGGTCGCTCCCAGTCTTTTGCTAACCTCCATCTGTACTAAGCGGACCGACTGCTTGTGCATCCAAAATCCTTTAAACCAGTTATGCCACATGAGTCCACCATACCTTCCTATACATGGTATTTACCTGCCATTCCTAACGAAGACTTTCATGTACCATCTCGAAATTATTCAAAAAAAAAGCATTTCTATTTTGTGCCTCTGTTTTAGTTCATGAGGAAGTAGTAGTTAATTCATGATCTTTTTAAGTTGGACAAGCTTCACCCCGGGATTGCATGTCTAATGTGCAAACCCATAATACGAGAAGGAACTGGCAAAGAGTGCGTCCGGCTCAAAAATAATGTAACAAACAAACCCTCCTTCATGCTTTGTTCATGAGAAATCAGAAAACTTTGGCAGTGATAAACAAAGGAGATTAAGAGGATGTGATCGTCCTCATTCGGGAGCCGTCCTCGAAACTTGTCCATCTCAAGAAGTGATTGAGTTGTCTGCTAGCATTCGTTGACGGAACATGCATAATCCAAAAAAAAATTTATTACCTCTGTTTTTAAAACCAAGAGCTCTGGTACATGCTTTGTCTTTGTTTCCGACCACGGGTTTTCAACCTTGCCAACAAAAGCCACGGTTCGAGAGTCTCCACCTTCTTTTAAAGCACCAACTATTAAGAGCATGATTGTCATTCTGAGTGTAATGTGCATTGTCCAAAAGTAGCATTGTCTTTTGCATGATTATGATATCGTTTATTCTGAAATCATTGTATCTAGTCATCACTTAAACCTTGGAGGTGCCCCTGCATTTATGTTTTGCTTCACTAAAGGGGGCAAGCGAGATATCACTTTGTCATATTTGCACACCATGCTCATTACAAATCTATTTGATGTTTCAGTATCATATTGTAAAACTTTCAGTTCTTTGTGATTTTCTCGTAAGGCAACTTAATTACTACAGATTCATTGTCTCAGTAAGCTTTTGTCATGTGACTATGAAAAATTCGTTATATGGTTAATAGCATGTCACCACAGAAATTATTCTTGTTATCATTTACCTACTCGAGGACGAGCAGTAATTAAGCTTGGGGATGTTGATACGTCCAAAACGTATCTATAATTTCTGCTTGCTCCATGCCTCTTTTGGGTGATATTGCTATGATATTTATACACTTCCATATACTTTTGATCATATTTGGACTAATCTATTAACTCAGTGCACCCCAGTGCCAGTTTCTATTTTCTGCTGTTTTTGTATTTCAGGTTTTCCCGTCACGTAAACTGCTAGAAAAATCCCGGAAAAATTATATAAAAAATCAGCGTTCCGGAAGCTTCCACACGGCCGAAGTAGGGCCGGAGGGGGGCCACCAGGGCTCCAGGCGCCCTGGTGGCGCGACCCCCCTC
>LR738712.1:73936675-73976447 GCA_902687465.1 Secale cereale
GGGCGGTGGAGCGCGCGCGCGGAGCAGCAGCGGGAGCAGCGCCGGCATCGGCGAGGGCATGCCCGAGCAGCGGCGAAGCGCGCGGGAGCAGCGCGGGCAGCGGCGGCGAAGCTGCGGGGGCGCACCTGAGCAGCGGCGGAGCGCGCGGGAGCAGCGCGGCGAGCAGCGGCGGGCGCGCGGGAGCAGAGCAAGCAGCATGGCGGGCCTGGCGAGCGGCGCGGTGGCAAGCAGCAGGGCGGCGGCGGGTCCCGTCCAGCCTCTCGGTCTCACTGATTTGTGGGCCAGAGGGAAGGCACGGGCGAACAGGAGCGGACGAGAGGGGCGAGGAGAGTGTCCAATTTCTGTCCATTCGGGAGCATTCTTGAACCAAGTTTGCTCCAGGTTTGGGGTTGAGCCGGATAAAAAAAGGATCCATAAGACAACTCTGTCTGTTCGGGTATTACCGTTGGGTCGTATTTTACCCCAAACGGACAAAAACGAACCGGATGGGTCTCGAATGAGTCACGCGGTGGAATTGGCCTAATAAGTTTTAAGTTTCAACGTTGAAACATACGGGTTTTGCATCTAAAACTGCTAAGTTTAACCAGTTTCAAAGATATAATTAAGTAATTTTTTTTGACAGCCGTAGACACAAAATAATTGATTTTTATCAATCATTTGTACTAAATTCAACATTGAAACTTAATATATATTTTCAAAGTCGTTAAAATATATTTAAAATAAATCTTATTTGAAAGAGCTAGTCACGAGAAACATGAAAATGGAAACATAACTTAATTAGTATTTTTTATTTAAAAGATATAAATTTCTAAAAATTGAAAGCCAAAATAATAAGCGGGCACTAGGAACATGGGTACTGCGGCACTTGCGTGCCCCTAATCCTCATCCCACATTTAGAGGGGCAATTGGCCAAAAAATGTCAATAGAGACATGGCGCCATATAGCTCGGTATTAAAATACCATTTTACAAAGCGTGAAAAGGTTGATTGTTTGTCAATACACATACACATGTATATGACGCATGTGCAAAAATTTACAACATTATACTTCAACGGGTGTGGCGCGCATAAAAAGGCAAATTTATATTTTAAATTGGCTGATTTTTTTTGGTTGTCACGCCAAAATTTTCATTTTCCTGTAAAACATACAAATGACAATATTTTCAAATGAAATTTCACACATTACTGAGCACATATAAGTTTCCACGGAATTGTTTAATTTTTTTGGAACTATTAAATATGGTTGATACTTTTGTTTAATACCGACCTCCAAAGAGCTCAGTCTTCATACGTCCACGCTAGCAATTGACTAACTACTGTATGACCCGTCCTAAGAGCATCTTCAGCCACGTACCTCTAATTCGACCCCTCAAACGTCCGCAGACGCACCCGGTCAATGACCACGCGTGTCCGTTTTGAGCCCCCTATTTATCTGTTCACACAACCACACTCCTTATTTTCTTTTTCATATGCCCGGTCATGTGCATGTGATTGGTGGAGAAGAAGAGTGTGAAAGAAAAGAATGAATAAAGAAGGGAAACATGTGGTCCGGGATGGGGACGCATCATGTGTGGTGGACTGACCGGGTGCGACCGGTCATGTCCGCGAGCCCTCATATCCTCCCCATATTTGAGATGGATATGAGGGTTCGCAGACAGCCCGGACATATAGGGATGATATTGAAGGAAATATGCCATAGAGGCAATAATAAAGTTATTATTTTATATTTCCTTATTCATGATAAATGTTTATTATTCATGTTAGAATTGTATTGATCAGAATTTTTAATGCATGTGTGAATACATAGACAAACAATATGTCCCTAGTGAGCCTCTACTAGACTAGCTCTTGAATCAAAAGATGGTTAAGGTTTCCTAACCATGAACGTGAGTTGTCATTTCATAACGGGGTCACATCATTAGGAGAATGATGTGATGGAAAAGACCCACCCGTAGCTTAGCATAATGATCGTTCAGTTTCATTGCTATTACTTTCTTCATGTCAAATACATATTACTTCGACTATGAGATTATGCAAATCTCGGATACCGGAGGAATGCCTTGTGTGCTATCAAACGTCACAACGTAACTGTGTGATTATAAAGATGCTCTACAGGTATCTTTGAAGGTGTTTGTTGAGTTGGCATATATCAAGATTAGGATTTGTCACTCCGAGTATCGGAAAGGTATCTCTGGGCCCTCTCGGTAATACACATCATAAGAAGTCTTGCAAGCAAAGTGACTAATGAGTTAGTTGCGAGATGATGTATCACGGAATGATTAAAGAGACTTGCCGGTAATGAGATTGAACTAGGTATGAAGATACCTACGATCGATTCTCGGGCAAGTAACATACCGATGACAAATGGAATAACGTATGTTGTCATAACGGTTCGACTGATAAAGATCTTCGTAGAATATGTGAGAGCCAATATGAGCATCGAGGTTCCGCTATTGGTTATTGACCGAAGAGGTGTCTCGGTCATGTCTACATAGTTCTCGAACCCGTAGGGTCCGCACGCTTAACGTTCGATGACGATTTGTTATTATATGAGTTATGTGATTTGGTGACCGAATGTTGTTCGGAGTCCCGTATGAGATCACGGACATGACGAGGAGTCTCGGATTGGTTGAGAGGTAAAGATTGATATATAGGACGATAGTATTCGCACACCGGAAGTGTTCTGAGGGGTACCAGGTACATATCGAAGTACCGGGGGTTACCGGAAACCCCCCTAGGGTGAATAATGGGCCTCATGGGCCATAGGAGGGGAGCACACCAGCCCACAAGGGGTGCCCCCCCCTAAGGAAGGAGGCCGAATATGAGAAGGAAGAGGGGGTTCAGCCCCTCCTTTCCTTCCTCCCTTCCTCTCTTCCTTTTCCCTTCCTACACCGAATAGGAATATGAGAGGGGTTTTTGGCAGATTTGGAGAGGACCCCAAGTAGGATTCCTCCTACTTGGGGCGGCCCCTTGGCTCCCTCTCCTCCCCTCCAACTCATATATACATGGGGAGGGGGCACCTAGAACATAGACCAACAATTGTTAGCCGTGTGCGGCACCACCCCTTCACACTTTACGCCTCCGGTCATATTCTCGTAGTGCTTAGGCGAAGCCCCGCGCGGATCACTTCACCATCATTGTCACCATGCCGTCGTGCTGACAGAACTCATCAACTTCCTTGACACTTTGCTGGATCAAGAATTCGAGGGACGTCATCAAGCTTAATCGGTGCTTAATCGGTCGGAATGAGAAGAAGTTCAACTAAATCAACAACCTTGTCAAATGCTTCCGTTTTCGGTCTATGAGGGTACGTAGACACACTTCCCCCCTCTCGTTGCAATGCATCTTCTAGATAAATCTTGCGTGAGCGTAGGATTTTTTTTTTTGAAATTGCATGCTATGTTTCCCAACAGATATGAGGGGTTCGGTTGGGTCAACTTTTTGCTTCTCTCTCCTATCCTATTAGTGGTACCCACACCCGCCCGTTCATTTTGAGGAGTCCGGCTGTAGATGCTCTAAGGCTTTACAGTTGCTGGTTGTTTAGTTTCAAATAGTGTCGGGATGAATCTATGCCATGGGATACCTGGTTATTGTTGCATGACAGAGTCAATAGCAGAAGTAAATTGTATTTTTCCTTGTCTCGTTACTTTGTATATACTTTTACTTTTTAGAATGAGAAAGTATTGAAGAACATTTGTAATCATTCCACGGCCACTCGAAAATCAATACAAAGTAGTAGCAATAATAGTGTGCTGCTGGGTTGAGTGGTAAATAGATACTCTAATCTTATATGATGAAATGATAATCTTTTCTCTGAACAGGAAAGGCCTATTACTGCATTAATAAACTGATGGGGTAGTACATTTCGCATAGGGACCCAAGAGAAAGATATTAGACACAACTGAGCCCCTGATTTGTGCTACGATGACCTCAAACAGAAAATAGAAACATGACCGGGTCCTCTGCAACTTCCCCTCAGATTGAACGTCGCCGCCACCCGAGATGAACCACTTGGGGTGTCGAAGTCGCCATGGATGCATTGTCTGCTGATACGTCTCCAACGTATCTACTTATCCAAACCCTTTTGCACTTGTTTTGGACTCTAACTTGCATGATTTGAATGGAACTAACCCGGACTGACGCTGTTTTCAGCAGAATTGCCATGGTGTTGTTTTTGTGCAGAAATAAAAAGTTCTCGGAATGACCTGAAACTCCACGAAGAATTATTTTGGAAAATATAAAAAATACATGCAAGAAGATCCAGACCAGGGGGTCCATACCCTGTCCACGAGGGTGGGGGCGCCCCCCCCTAGGGCGTGCCCCTGCCTCGTGCCCCCCCTGGTGCTCCACCGACTTATCCCTAAATCCTATATATTCACTTTCGGGGAGAAAAAAAATTAGAGAGGAAGAATTATCGCGTTTTACGAGACGGAGCCGCCGCCAAGCCCTAATCTCTCTCGGGAGGGCTGATCCGGAGTCCGTTCGGAGCTCCGGAGAGTGGAGATCGTCGCCATCGTCATCATCAACCTTCCTCCATCACCAATTCCATGATGCTCACCGCCGTGCGTGAGTAATTCCATCGTAGGCTTGCTGGACGGTGATGGGTTGGATGGGATCTATCATGTAATCGAGTTAGTTTTGTTAGGGTTTGATCCCTAGTATCCACTATGTTCTGAGATTGATGTTGCTATGACTTTGCTATGCTTAATGCTTGTCACTAGGGCCCGAGTGCCATGATTTCAGATCTGAACCTATTATGTTTTCATGAATATATGTGTGTTCTTGATCCTATCTTGCAAGTCTATAGTCACCTACTATGTGTTATGATCCGGCAACCCTGAAGTGACAATAATCGGGACCACTCCCGGTGATGACCTTAGTTTGAGGAGTTCATGTATTCACTATGTGTTAATGCTTTGGTCCGGTACTCTATTAAAAGGAGGTCTTAATATCCCTTAGTTTCCAATAGGACCCCGCTGCCATGGTGTAACACCCCGGTGTAATGGTGCTACATTAACCTTGGGGTTAAGTTAATCCTTTTGCTAATCAAGTGTTGCTTCATCATTATCTCTTGTCTCTTGCATTATCCTAGATGAATTCAAATTTCAAAATAAGAGTGAAATTCAAAATTCAACAAACATGAAAACTAAAATGTTCATCATGTGGCAAATATTCTTTTGTTGATATTGGTGTTGGGCCAACATTTTTGCAAAATGTTTAAAGTGTCCTAAACTAATTGAAACAAAAAAGTTTAAATGAAAAGTCAATATAAAAATAAAAAATGAATCAGAGATCCCCCCTCCCCTACTGGACCCCTTGGCCCAACTTGGCCACGGCCCAGCCAGGCCAGCCCACCCTCTGGCCTATATGGCCCCTCCCTGTGACCTAACCGACCACACTCCCCCCCTCACGTCTTTCTTTTCCCCACCCCCGATCCAGATCGGGATCGGGGTGATCGCGCCCACGAAGGCAGTCGTCGCCCCCTCCCCGCCGCTCGATGTCGAAGCCACCTCGCCGAAGCTGCCCCGCCGGACTCCATCCTCGACGTCGTCACCGTCAACGAGGCCGTCCCCGTCTCCCTCCATACGCCCCACTGCCCCGTTCCCTACACTCCCTCGGTGAGGCCAACGGCCTCGGCCTCCCTTCCCCCCCGCTTAGAACGTGGACGCCGTCCCGCACGCGCTCACCACGAGCCAGGGCCTCACCCCTCTCACACCCCGTCTCCAGCCTCCCCTCTCGCTGCCCTGGTCCGTCGCCGGCCTCGCGGCGTCTTGCGGCCCGCCGCCTACCTCACACCGCGAGCGGCTGCGGCCATCGCCACCCCGCCCTCTGGCCACGCCGCCCCCAGCACCACGCCGGCTTGACCGCGCCCCGGCCACTCCGGCGCCCACGCAGCCGCGCCAAGCCACTCGCCGCCGTGCTCCCCCCAATGGCCGTCGCGCCGCCCCTGCACCACACCGTTGCCACGCCGCTGCTTGGCCCCGCCTCCCGCGGCCCCTCCCGTGGCCGTGCCCCGCCGCCGCTACCTAGCTCGAGCCGCCCCCTCCTCCGGCACTGGCCAGCAGGCCGCGCCCTGGGCCGTCCCGCGCCCGGCGTTGGCGCCCGTCGCCGAGGCCGCGACCCTCCCCGCCTCCTCTAGCCGAGCCCCCTGGCCGCCGGCCGCGCCTGCCGGCCGCACCTGCCGGCCGCGCCGCGCCCGCCTGGCTCCTCCGCCCCTACGCGCTGGGCCGGCGCCCGCCGCCATGGCCACACCCTCCCTGGCTGGTGGTGGCCTCGGGCGCACGAGCGGGGCGCTCATGCCCGTTCGCCCTGGTGCCGGGTAGCCAGTTTGGCCCATGTGCCTCTGCACATGGGGCCCGCCCCCAATTTTTTTTTATAAATAATGTAGATGTTAAAATAAAAATAATTTAAAAAATTAATAAAAAATTAATTTAATTAATTAGTTAATTGGTAATTAATTAAATTAATTAATCAAGTTAATTAACCTAAGTTATTTAATGCTGTTAGTTAAATAATTAACCCTAATTAACCTGGTAATTAAACTATCTAATCTGTTAATTAGTGTAGAGGCAATGACATGTGGGACCCAACAGTCTGGTTGACTGGTCAGCGGTCAACTTTGACCGCTGACATCGTGATGACGTCATGATGACATAACAATTCTTTTTTCGAATTAATTAATTAATAATATTTTCAGAATATTGTTAAAACTTTAGAAAATCATATAAAATAATCCTTAACTCGGATGAAAATGTTTTATATATGAAAATCGCTCAGAACGACGAGACGAATCCGAATACGCGGTCCGTTCGTCTGCCACACATCCCTAGCATAGGGAACATGCAACTTTCCCTCTCCGATTCATCCATCCGAAAACACGAAACACCAGGAAAACTTTCCCGGATGTTATCCCCCTTCGCCGGTACCGTGTACCACCGCGTTAGAGCACCCTAGCACTGCGTGTTAACTTGCCATGCATCCTTATTGCATCTGTATGCTTTGTATTTATTGTTTCTTCCCCCTCTTCTCTCCGGTAGACCGCGAGACTGATGCTACCTCGGTGATCGACTGCATCGTCGACGACCCCTACTTCTTGCCAGAGCAACCAGGCAAGCCAACCCCCTTTGATCATTCCGATATCGCCCACTCTCTTCTCTCTTATGCTTGCATTAGAACTACTACTGCTTTTTGTATGATCCTATTATGATGCATAGCCTATTGTTGTTACCTGCTTTCATACTTTACCTGCTTATACTAAACTGCTTAGTATAGGCTGGTTAGAGATCCACCAGTGACCGCCCACATTGTCCCGACTGCCCTGCTGGATTATCAGAAGACCCGATCAACGGGATCGAAGACCAGGACCCGGCACTGCACATCACTTTCCCCTTAGTTGCTCGACACTACTGGGTTACTATCGAGTGCCGAGGGTGAGACCTCACCAGCACTTCTGATGTTAACCTTGTAGGTTATTTCATTGGTTGTGGTCATCGAGGGTGATTCCTCTTTCTCCACTCCCGATAACGACACTGTCATGCAACTCCTCAAGAGTGGACCTCGAGGGTGACTCCTCTTTCGTTCACCTTGGCGATAAACATCAGGTGGAATTCCATCGAGGGTGATTTCCTCGGGTTTTCCTTTGGTGTCAGACACACAGTTACTATGGTTACTATAACTTTACACTGAACCTGGTTACTAAAGACGGGTCGACCCTGAGGGGTACCCGCGCGAGCTTAATTGCGAGTGATGTGTAGTCGGGTTGACCTGGAAGGTGCCCGCGAGTTAAATACGAGGCGTGGCCGGGCACTCGCCCTTGCCGCAAGTTCCCGAGACGGGGCGATGGGGTCACATGTTCGTGAGTCTGTGCTCGTTACCGCGCATTCCCAAGACACTAAACGGTTTGGATATTTGACCCGAGGGGCCTCTGGCCTGATAGCACTAACCATCACGTGGGCATAGTATGGGAGTTCTGCGTCGTATGCATCAGCCGAAGCTTAACTGACGTCATTGCGATTGAGCGGCGCGCGCCGGGTTGGACTGCGTAAGCACCTACCTTTTTAAGGAGGTTGCCCAGGTCTGCTCACCGGCCGCGTACGCAACGTGCAGGAGTTCCCGGGGCGATTGGCCCATGACCCGTGGGGGCATAGGGTTTAGTCCGGCGTGCATGAACTCTCTATTAAGCCTAGGTCGGGTTGCGGCATATTGTTTGGCCAAGGGCGGGCATGACCTGATGGTGTGTCCGGCCGGAGTTAAGCAAGCGTGTTGGGTAGGTTGGTGCACCCCTGCAGGGAAGAAAACATCTATCGATTGCCTATCCTACGGGAACGGACACTTGGAGTTGTATCCCGATCGCTACAACTAGAACTGGATGTTGAGGCATTGTTTGGATATGTTGCTTCGGGAGTCGAGAAAGGATTCCGGAGCATTGCAACAACAACATAAATATGACTTATGTTACACTACTCTACTTCCCCCTCTTGCTGCAAGACGGTAGTTCCCAGAAGATGATAGTCTTCGACAGGGCTAGCTTCTCCCCCTCTTATTCTGGCATTCTGCAGCTTAGTCCACACATACTACCCTTTTCATTGATACCGATGCATATGTAGTGTAGATCCTTGCTTGCGAGTACTTTGGATGAGTACTCATGGTTGCTTTGCTCCCCCTTTTCCCCCTTCTTTCTTCTTGCTGGTTGATGCAACCAGATGGTGAAGTCCAGGAGCCAGATGCCACACTTGACGACTGCTACTACCCCGACGGAGCCTACTACTACGTGGAGACAGCTGACGACCAGGAGTAGTTAGGAGGTCCCAGGCAGGAGGCCTTGCCTTTTCGATCGTTCATGTTTTGTGCTAGCCTTCTTAAGGCAAACTTGTTTAACTTATGTCTGTACTCAGATATTGTTGCTTCCGCTGACTCTTGTGTTTTCGAGCTTATATATTTGAGCTTTCGAGGCCCCTGGCTTGTAATATAAAGCTTGTATTATTTTATTTGTGTCTAGAGTTGTGTTGTGATATCTTCCAGTGAGTTCCTGATCTTGGTCGTACACATTTGTGTGCATGATTAGTGTACGGTCAAATCGGGGGCGTCACAAGTTGGTATCAGAGCCGACTACCTGTAGGAACCCCCTTTCCAACTCCTTGGCCGAAGTTGAGTCTTGTCTTTGCAAAATTGGTTTACTAACATGGTTGTCTGGCTTACAGGCCCACGTCGCCAATTGGGTGGTATTAGGATCTTTTACTCCTCGTCTATACTCTGGGACTCTGAACTCTCATCTATTCGGGTTAAATGAATTTACTAACTCTAACATTAGGATCCCGTGACCACATTCACCCCAAAGTTGGATAAGCCATAGTTATTCCTTAGGTTAGTATTTTGAATAAGTACCCCTCTCTGTCTTGCCGACTACTATGTGGTACCCGTCGAACCTCGTTCATTCTACTTGTTAGATAATGAATAATTCTTTGTCTTTGCAAATGCTCAATGCTGAACTACCCCTGTTACATGTTAGCAGGATGGTTAGACCAGGTGGTCGTGGCCGTGGTGTGATAACCCTCAACCGTAAGGGATCGAGATAGTCTTCGCGGGTAAGAATAACCCAATTTATTGATTTGACACACGGGGAGCCAAAGAGTATTTATAAGCTTTGACAGTTGAGTTGTCAATTCAACCGCACCTGCAATATACTTACTTGCAACAAAAGATAAGTGGTAACAGTGATATGATAGTGATAGTAGTGATAGTAAAAGTAAACAACGAAAGGTAAATAGTGAAGGTAAATGGCAAAAGTAGCAACTAGTGACAAGCAGGGTTTAAAACACTGTAGGCTAGTGAAAGTGCAACTAATCCCCGGGTGGTTTTGGTAATTAATAACAACATATATATCATTGAACTAATATTTACTTGAGAATCATTTCAGAGAAGTTCGATGATATGGGTATGGAAATGTCTGAAGAAGTGGACCCCTCAAAATGCTAAGACAAGCATTGGCAAAAGCTCAAGACTCTTTTTTTTGGTTTAGTGATCAAAGATCACATTGAGTCCATAGGAAAAGCCAATACTATTAAAAGGGGATGAGGTTGTGTTAATGATCTGGTTGCTCAAGTGCTTGGTGATCTAGCTCCCTCAACTATCAGCACTCTTCACTACTTAACACACTCATAAGTAATCTCGGACAAACCGATTCTGCAAACTCAGTCCCACCGAGATGAACCACCACAGTTATTCTTCCAAACCCTAATTTCTCGGTCCATCCGATTTTGAGTTTCGGTCTCACCGAAAATGGACTGCCAACCTTCTGTAACCAATTGACATCACTTCGGAATATCCGAGTTGTTAATTTCGGTCCCACCGAGATGGCAAGCTCCTACCTTTGACTCACTTCGGACACACCGAGATGGTATTTTCGGTCCCACCGAAAATCCCAACGTTCACTATATTTGAACTTTCGGTCTGACCGAGTTTTCACTTCGGTCTCACCGAGATGGCTCAAATATGTGTGTAACGGTTGGATTTTGTGTGGAGGCTATATATACCCCTCCACCCCCTCTTCATTCGAGAAGAGAGCCATCAGAAAGTCTACCACTCCTACCATACACTTTCTGAGAAGAGAACCACCTACCCTTGTGTTGAGATCAAGCCATTCCATTCCTACCATATGAAACTTGATTTCTAGCCTTCCCAAGTTGCTTTCCACTCAATCCTTTCTTCCACCACAGCCATATCAGTGAGGAGAGTTGAGTGTTGGGGAGATTATCATTTGAAGCACAAGAGCAAGGAGTTCGTCATCATCAACAACATCTATTACCTTTTGGAGGGTGGTGCCTCCTAGATTGGTTAGGTGTCGCTTGGGAGCCTCCGTCTTTGAGATGTGGAGTTGAACCAAGAAGTTTGTAAGGGCAAGGAGATCGCCTACTTCGTGAAGATCTACCCCGAGTAAGGCTAGTCCTCCGTGGGCGTAGGCCATGATGGAATAGACAAGGTTGCTTCTTCGTGGACCCTTCGTGGGTGGAGCCCTCCGTGGACTCGCGCAGCCGTTACCCTCCGTGGGTTGAAGTCTCCATCAACGTGGATGTACGATAGCACCACCTATCGGAACCACGACAAAAATCTTCGTGTCACCAAACTGCGTTTGATCTTCTCCACCTCTCTTTTACATGTGCAATTTACTTTCCGCTGCTATTACTCTAGAATTGCATGTGTAGGGTGTTACTTGAATTGATCTTAATTGTGAAACTGCCAAAAACATTGCATGATCAAAAGGCAGATTTTTTATATTGTCAAGTAGTCTAATCACCCCCCCTCTAGACATACTTTCGATCCTACAGCTAGGGAGACGGATGGTTGGGCGCTGCATGGATGAGATAGATTCTAACTTGGGGCACGGCACACGGAAAAGTAATGATCATCTAGGCAAATATCAAACATTAGGCATGTATCCCGTAGGTAGTTGTACGTGCTTGCAATAAGAACTTGCACAACATCTTTTGTCCTACCATCCCGCTATGAACGGGGCCAAAAGGAACTTATGGATATTAAGGTGCTCCTGTCAAAGAGTGTGACGCCCGAAGACCGACGTCCCAGAAGATCCCAGGAGATTCCAGAAGATTCCAGATGTTCCGGGTTGCCCGTGTGTTTCTTTTGAGCTTGTGTTATTTATTTTTGCATTGCATCATGTCATCATGCCATCATGTCATATTTATTTTTGCATCTCAACCTAAATAAATCGTGTGGACCTTCGGTCCATTTAAATCGAGGGAAGGTGACTTCTCTTTATAACATATCCTCCAAATATTATGGAGCTATTATAAATAAATATTCCATTGTTGGAATTACCCCAACACACTTGCATATTTCCCCATGCCTTTTCTTCGCATTCCTGGCCTCAAACCTTCCCTATATTTCTTTTCTCGTTTATCGAGGATCCTCCGAAAACCTCATCATTTTTGGACACTTCAATAATCAAGTTTTAGTTCAATCCATTTGAATTAAATTCAAATGGGTTTGAATTTATATTCTTCTGATCATGCCACTTATAATTTTCTTGGATCTAACTCATTTTTATGAGTTCGGGAAAATTATCCCCGTTCAGTATTTTTTTCCCCAAGCCTCCTTTTCTTTTTCCTCTTTCCTCTTTCTTTTCTGTTAAAGAAAAAGAGAAAGAGCTAGGCCATCTAGGCCGTCTCAGCCGCAGGAAGCCAGCCACCCTTCTTGGCCCAACCAGCCAGGCTCCCAGGCCGACCGACTCCCTTCCCCTCCAGCCTTCAGGCCTCTAGGCCCACTCTGGCCCAGGCCTCTCCTCCCTTCTAGGCCCTCCACCAGCCGATTCCCTCGCTCCCGAAAAACCCTAGCGATCCCCCAGCGATTCCCTCATCTCGCTCTCCCTCCGCCGCCAGGACGCCCTCTCGTCTCACCCCGAGCCCCGATTCCCTCTGCCCGATCTCCCCTCGACCCCGCACCCTCAGCCCCTCGTTCCATCTCCCGACCTCCTCTGTCCGCCGCGCTTGCCCGTCGCCAGGTCGCCCGCAGGCCCGAGCGGCGCATCCCTCCGTCTCCAGGGCTCCTCCATGGCACCGAGCGCGCCCCGGCCAGGCACCCAGACGCTGCGCCCCTCCACGCAGGAGCCCGCACCCTCCAGGCGTCGCCATGGCCCCTGCGCTCGAGGCGCCTCCTGCCTCCCACCTACTGGCGCCGTCCGCGCCTCTGCATCGCGTCGGGCCGGCCTCTGCCTCGTCGCCAGGTCGCGCCACTTCCCCAGCAGCGCCTGCGCGCCTTCCTCCGGCCATGGCCGACCCCAGGAGCTGCGAGTCCAGCCACCTCACCCCGTCGACCTTCCTCCGCCCTGCTCCGTCCTCGAGGCCGCGCCCTCGCCTCCAGGATGCAGCGCCGAGCCGCCGCTTCTTCCGAGGAGCCTGGACTCCCGCCGCGTCGGCCTCTCCAGCTCCAGAACGTGGTCTTCCTCTCCGAGCGCGGCAGCCCCGAGCGCCTCCCTCCGCCGGCTCCCGTGAGGCCGCCCTGCCTCCGGTGCCTCGAGCTCCAGCGCGTCCGTGCCGTGTTCCCGCGGCCAGGAGCTGCCTCGCCTCAAGCAGCGGCAGTCGCACAACCAGCGTGCCAGCCCCGTCCTTTCCAGCTCGCCGACCCGCAACTTTTCCCTTTGTTTTGTTTGTTTTGTTACTGTTTTTGTTATCTCAAGCACCCATGTAACAGCAAGCTTATCTAATTTTGGACCCGTACATCTACGGATCGAGACCGCCGAGTACCCCTTCGAGTCGCCGATGAACCGCCAAGTTCGACTACACGATGACAAGTACCCCTCCGGTGACTAGTACATCTACGAATGGGAACGCCTACACGACGACACAAGACGGACACCAAGTACCTCTACATGACCCGACAAGTACCACGACCAAGTACCCCGACGACCGCGGTCTTCGGAATCGTCAAGTACCTCGACGCCCGGAGCACTCAGGAACGACAAGTACCCCGACAACATGTGTACCACTACCGTCGACCATCGAAGACCCCGTGAACAACTACTTCCTCTTCGGAAACGTGAACGACTACTTCCTCTACTTCCACTACGTCCCTCGACGATCTCGAACCGCCCCGAAACGCACGCTTCGAAGGTATAACCCCGAGACGTGACCCGTGGATGTTTGCTGTGTGTTGTATGAGTTGTTGCCCTTGTGTGCACCGTGCCCGTTCCGTCCTTTTGTCATGCTCCTCGGTTGCCTTGTCGCCGACTCGTGGGAACCCGGCAACGGGATCACCCCACCTTTCTTCTTGTTTCGCTCTTCGTCATCTTTTGCACCGGTCCCTCAACGAGATACCGGCACCGATATGATGCCGTTGCATCATTTTCGGATCGTTGCCGTGGCACCCTTTCTTTCCACCACGATGACTAATTCTCCTTATCATCTATATCTCTTTTAAGTCAACCTTTTATTAATTACATTAACTTGATCATGGCATCCGCATCATGTTAACAACACTAAAATGTGTGAAGTGTTGTTTGCTTATAATTACTAAACATGCTTATGGGGATTTTCCGGGAATTGTTGTTGTTATCTTCCGGCCTCATTTAAAATGCCTAAATAGTGTAGTTTTATTATGCTTCACCTCTTGCTATGTTAAAAACAATTAATCTTGTCTTGTAATTAAATGAGAATCAACTAAATAATTAAATGTGGTGTTTTGTCAATATGCAACTCGTTGCATATTGAGCTCCACTTAACTTGTAGTTTTGTTTGTGCACTTTGCCATGCCATGCATAATTAAACCGGACATGCATCATACTTGGATGTGCATCGTATGCCATGTTTATGCTTGTGTGTTTACCGTGTTGTTTGTTTCTTTCTGGTTTGCTTCTCTTGTTAGCTTCGGTTTCATTCCGGAGTTGTGAGGATTCTCTCGTCTGTGTTGCTCCGTCTACTTCGAGGATCCGTTCTTCTTCCTTGTGGAATCCCAGGCAAGATGACCGAACCCGGATACCATTACTATTTTTGCCTATTGCTAGAAGTCTCGATCTATAGTATTTGCCTCGATGCCCATGTCTTTCCTGTCAGCCTCCTACTTGTAACCATGAACCTATTTAACCACCCTACCTATGCAAACCTTTGATTGGCTATACGTAGGCTTCGCTCAGCCACTCTTATAGCATTGTTAGTTGCAGGTGAAGATTGAAGATGCTTGCTTCATGTTGAAGTTTTGGTTGGGTTATATCACACTATATAAATGCTTAAACGAAATCATCTATATATTGGCAAGGGTGGAAGGCTAAGCCTTTTGCTTGGTGATTTGTTCCACTCATGCCGTTAGGAACCGTATAAACCGGTGTTATGTTCCTTGATTATGCGTTCCTAACACGGTTGGGGTGTATGGGACCCCCTTGATAAACCGCTAAGTGCTAAGTCTTTTCCAGCAAGTCCCAACATTGGTACTATTCGCCTAATAACTAATAAAACTTGCATAGGGACTAGCTATCCCTTTTATTTTAATTCAACAACCCCGGGCCAATGCTCCACATGAGTGTTGGTCCGAAACGAGCAGACTGCGGGGCCACCTCAAGGAGACTTGAGGTTTGGTAAAAACCTGTAGGATGACTCATCCGGTCGTGTCCTGAGACTTAGATACGCGCGACTACTATCAGGGTGTCGACACGCCGGGAGGATTTGCTGGATTAGCCTTACCTTAGTTCGGAGTATCTTGAGCACGGGATTCCGAGGATACTCGGGTCTTCCCACTTTGGAGTTGCGACTCCGCGGATCGTGGGCTTGTAATGGGTCAAGTTGGAACACCCCTGCAGGGTTTGAACTTTCGAAAGACGTGCCCGCGGTTATGTGGCAGATGGGAGCTTGTTAATATCCGGTTGTAGATAACTTGACACAATGTTCCAATACACTACCAACGTGTGTACCGTGACTGTCATTTTCCGAAAGGGATTCGGGAGATGAACACGGTGGGGCTATGTTTGACCGGCTTTAGCTAGGATCACTTCGTGATCATCTCTCGACCGAGGCACCTTCTCTTCTCGCTCTCTATTACGTAAGCTAGTGCTAGTTGCTGCTGCAGACTCTTGTTATTCCTTCACCTCTTATTCTTTCTTCAGCCTTGTTCCACACCCAAGGCTTAAATAGTCGTGTTACCCGGGAACGGGATTGCTGAGTCCTCTGTGGCTCACAGTTACTTCACCACACCAGATGCAGGTTCAGCCGAGTTGAAGCAGGAGATGGATCAGTGCTTCACCAGGAGCTCGATGAAGAGTTTGGCCGTATGCTTGTGACGTTTCGACGATCAGTAGTGGTTTCTACTAGGATTCGATCCTGACCTGTGGCTTTATGTTGTTTTGGTATCTTTCTTTTGGATCTTCACCCGTAGTCGGGTTGTGATGTTTTGAATGATGTATTGCTTATGTATTGTATTGTGTGAAGTGGCGAGTGTAAGCCAACTATTTCATTTTGTAATTTAATCCCTCTTTTACATGAGTCGTGCAAAGATACCAAACTTGAGATCATTCTAGGATGGGCTTATACCTTTAAGTCATGCCTCGACACGTAGGAGGTATAGTCCCATCCTGGGCATTACAAGTTGGTATCAGAGCCTTCTCCGACCTAGAAGCCCCACTGATTGATCGAATCGTTGACGGTTGAGTCTAGGCACACACTGAAAATGTTTTGAGTCCTATATATATATATCGGAGAGTAGGATTTCTTTTGCTCCTCATCCCTTTTTTCTCTGGTGAGGACTCCTGACGACTACTCTTGCCTCTTCTACTTTCAAAAATTCGACAAATTTTTTTTAGGATCACGCGAGTATTGTTTGGATTGTTCCGATGTCTTTGTGACGAGAACATTGTTCTCGATGCCTCCTGTCATTAGGGGTTGTGGCAGTGTCCCGGGGAGTTGAGCTCCGAGGTGTTGTCGTCACAAATCCATCGCAGCAGTACTAGAATACTTAAGACGGCCGACATCGAAAACTCTCCTATGCGGTTAGTGGCAAGATAACCCCGACATCACCCAGTACTGGGGAGGTAGTTCGGGAGTATTGCCATAGCTTGTATAGTGGATGCGTTTCGAAGGTCCGAGGTAAACGGTTTCCGAGAACAACTGGTTATGTGTTGAAGGATGGATACAGCTGGATGTAGGTTTAGAGTTGAGTGCGCGGTGCTTCCCCTGTATCCCCAACACCTGATTGCATAACTGGAAACTTTCGTAAATTAATAGGTGGGTTCATCCAGTAGTTCTAGGCATTCTTCCAACGGATGCACGATATGAAGTTCGGGGTTCTACATTGAGTGAAGTAGTTTTATGGACTTGTTTTGATCGGGAGTTGCATCTTAAAGGGTCCTTGGCTATGCTGATCCGGGGATTGCAAAACCCTTTTGTAACACGTTCCATGAGCTTTCAGCACGAAGATGTCGAACGAAACTTCTATCTTGTATTTGTTCTATCTGCTCCTTGTTTCTTTTTATTTTTTATTTACCTTTTGTTCTTTCAAGTGGCTTCTCGTCAAGTTGATGTACCTGCGGAATTCATTTGTTCAATTCTCTGTTCGGATGATATTGTGAAGATCATGTTGCATATCTATCCTTTGTTTTGTTTTGATTCTGGTATTCGAGTTGCTTCGATGTCAAATGTTGATTCCATACCTTTTCTTAATCGGTGTTCTCATATTTCTATGGGAGTGCTAATTCCTCTTGACCATCAAGATTGTCATGTTAATCCTTTTCAACCGGTGTCCATTTTGTTCGTCTCAAATTGTCCTTGTTTTTCCCGCCCTCCCACCCTTTTTCTTTATGGAGCCAGCAATTCTTAAATGAAATATCCATTTTACTCATGTGATGTTTCTTCATTCATTTCCTTCAATCTTCTTATCCGGTGATTTATCGTGAAGATGCTCAAGAGCTTCAAGTTCATCATTCTTTTGTTCTCGAATTCTGCCGATGGATGTAATTCAAGATTTCGATGTTGATCTTATCCTTTTCCTCATTTCACAATGCTTTCTTATTCCGGTGCACCAATTAATCATTCTCCTCTTGCTATTCATATCCGGAGTGCTCAAGATTCATAATTCCATTCTTAATCCGTTCAAGCTATTGTGAGATTGTTATCTCATTCAAGCCATTTAATTAAACCGGTGCAATATCTCTTAAGCAATCTTTTCAACGGTGATTTCTTTGAGTGGGCCCTAACCCACAGGTCTTTTCCCAGGATCTTACCTGACTCTTCTATTTTTCTAGAGTTATACTCAAATTCTTTTTCAAAGTGTGACGTAAGAATGATTTCCATCAGTCATATACCTTCTCCAAGATCGCTTTCAAATTCTTGTTCATCATTGGTTCAACATTTTTAATTCTTCATTTCGGAGTGCCTCAACAATTCTTATGGCATTTCTCATCGTCTTCTCAGATTTTGAAGACTGGAGAAGTGTTTCTCTTAAATTTTAACCCGTTCTCTTGATGAGTTGTGGTTCTAGCTTCTTGCCATCCTCATTATTGTTCAGATTGTGAGGAATTCTTTTATGCCGTCCGAAGCATTTCATGAATTCTTTTCTTTGTGATCCTCCGAAGGCCATCAATTCAGAATATTTCTTCGTTCTCAATTTTCAACTTCGCCCTCCAAATATTCTTCATTGATGTCTCTTCGTTCGTCTCCCTATTCTTACAGTGGTTCTTTCAAGTTTACTCTTCCGTTGTTATCATTTTAATTCATTTGTTCTTTCATAATCCTACCGGTGCTTTGTTGAAGATTTACCCAAGCTTGTGCTAGATCTCTCTTTAATTCCTTGCAACGAGAGTAAGTAGTATGCCAAATCCTTTGGTTGTCATCAATTTAAATTGGTGAAGGATATGCATAACATAAATCTTATTCTAGTTTCTTCCAAGAGGTTAATCCCTTCCTTCGGAGCTTGTTCATCATATCATATTCTTGGTTCTAAATTCTTTATCTTGTTTCCGGAGCTCCAAGTTATTTCAATTATCATTTCAAAGCTCAATCTAATTCATCGCAGGCCTTGAATCTTATTCTTTTAATCTTTCACTTCTCATGCTTTCATTACCGGAGTTTTTCATGGTGGTTCATCAAGATTTAATTCATCCTCGAAGTGTTCTTCAAGATTCTTGTTGGAGCTCAAACATTCTTCATCATGCTTTCCAATTGCAATCCTTTCTACCTTATCTTTTCAGATGGTGTTATGTCATTCTTGACAATTTCCCTTCATGTTTCATGACTCACGAGTTATCAAGAATGAGATATTTAAACCCATCATTTTTCTTGGTTCAGGAGATCCTTCCAACCCTTCAATTATTCGTTGGAGTAATCTTGGGTTGTATTTCACCTAAAAGCTTTCCCTAAGGATTGTTGCTAATTATGGTGCTCATAAATGACCCAAGTTCTTCATTTATCATTCCGGCGAAATAAGTTTATCGTCTCCTTGTTGATCTCAACCCAAACAAATATTTCTGTTAGTGGCTGGTTGTCACCTCATAATTTTGAGATGTTTTCCATAAGGCCACATCAAGCTTTTTCGTTTTCGTTGTTGATTTCCAACAACTCTGTTCAACCCTTCTTCGTAAGGATGCTCTTTCAAATTTAATTTTGGGAGAAGTTGTCATTTTCTTCTCCGTTCTTTCTTCCCAACGATCTAGCATCTATTCTTTCGTTCCGGAGGCTTTGTAATGTTTCTCTCTCCAAACCATCATCTCGTTTTATCGAGATCTTGTTCTTTCCCTTGCTTATCATTTAACCGGAGTGTTGTATTCTTCATTCAAGTTCCATCATCTATCTAGTTTTGCCTCTCCTTTCAACCGGAGTGCTGTCTGAATCCTTCTTACCTCTTGTGCCTTTCTTTCAATTGTTTCAGAAGCTATGTGTTGTTGATCCCATCAAGTATCAATCCATCTCCTCAAGTTCTTGTTAATTCCTTCAATTTTCAGATGGAGTGCTGTCCAAATTCCGTTTTTCTTATTCCTTGGCTATACCGTTGCAGTTTCATATTCTTTTGGTTCGTGAGCTCTTGTTTCACGTCGTTCAACTTACAAGGTTCTCATAATGCTCCTTGTTCCTCTTTTCTAACAAAGTGTTTTCATCTTCGTTCATCTCCGTTGTATTCTTTCTTTCAAGATTGTTCAACCTCTCAAGGTTCGTGGTTTCACTCGTCTGTCAAAGAAGCAACTTTGTTTTACCTCTTCTTTTCGTTTTACCCGGTGCTATCTCTAGGATCTCGGGTCGAGATCCTCTGTTAGTGTGGGAGAGTTGTGACGCCCGAAGACCGACGTCCCAGAAGATCCCAGGAGATTCCAGAAGATTCCAGATGTTCCGGGTTGCCCGTGTGTTTCTTTTGAGCTTGTGTTATTTATTTTTGCATTGCATCATGTCATCATGCCATCATGTCATATTTATTTTTGCATCTCAACCTAAATAAATCGTGTGGACCTTCGGTCCATTTAAATCGAGGGAAGGTGACTTCTCTTTATAACATATCCTCCAAATATTATGGAGCTATTATAAATAAATATTCCATTGTTGGAATTACCCCAACACACTTGCATATTTCCCCATGCCTTTTCTTCGCATTCCTGGCCTCAAACCTTCCCTATATTTCTTTTCTCGTTTATCGAGGATCCTCCGAAAACCTCATCATTTTTGTACACTTCAATAATCAAGTTTTAGTTCAATCCATTTGAATTAAATTCAAATGGGTTTGAATTTATATTCTTCTGATCATGCCACTTATAATTTTCTTGGATCTAACTCATTTTTATGAGTTCGGGAAAATTATCCCCGTTCAGTATTTTTTTTCCCCAAGCCTCCTTTTCTTTTTCCTCTTTCCTCTTTCTTTTCTGTTAAAGAAAAAGAGAAAGAGCTAGGCCATCTAGGCCGTCTTAGCCGCAGGAAGCCAGCCACCCTTCTTGGCCCAACCAGCCAGGCTCCCAGGCCGGCCGACTCCCTTCCCCTCCAGCCTTCAGGCCTCTAGGCCCACTCTGGCCCAGGCCTCTCCTCCCTTCTAGGCCCTCCACCAGCCGATTCCCTCGCTCCCGAAAAACCCTAGCGAGCCCCCAGCGATTCCCTCATCTCGCTCTCCCTCCGCCGCCAGGACGCCCTCTCGTCTCACCCCGAGCCCCGATTCCCTCTGCCCGATCTCCCCTCGACCCCGCACCCTCAGCCCCTCGTTCCATCTGCCGACCTCCTCTGTCCGCCGCGCTTGCCCGTCGCCAGGTCGCCCGCAGGCCCGAGCGGCGCATCCCTCCGTCTCCAGGGCTCCTCCATGGCACCGAGCGCGCCCCGGCCAGGCACCCAGACGCTGCGCCCCTCCACGCAGGAGCCCGCACCCTCCAGGCGTCGCCATGGCCCCTGCGCTCGAGGCGCCTCCTGCCCCCCACCTTCGGGCGCCGTCCGCGCCTCTGCATCGCGTCGGGCCGGCCTCTGCCTCGTCGCCAGGTCGCGCCACTTCCCCAGCAGCGCCTGCGCGCCTTCCTCCGGCCATGGCCGACCCCAAGAGCTGCGAGTCCAGCCACCTCGCCCCGTCGACCTTCCTCCGCCCTGCTCCGTCCTCGAGGCCGCGCCCTCTCCTCCAGGATGCAGCGCCGAGCCGCCGCTTCTTCCGAGGAGCCTGGACTCCCGCCGCGTCGGCCTCTCCAGCTCCAGAACGTGGTCTTCCTCTCCGAGCGCGGCAGCCCCGAGCGCCTCCCTCCGCCAGCTCCCGTGAGGCCGCCCTGCCTCCGGCGCCTCGAGCTCCAGCGCGTCCGTGCCGTGTTCCCGCGGCCAGGAGCTGCCTCGCCTCAAGCAGCGGCAGTCGCACAGCCAGCGTGCCGGCCCAATCCTTTCCAGCTCGCCGACCCGCAGCTTTTCCCTTTGTTTTGTTACTGTTTTTGTTATCTCAAGCACCCATGTAACAGCAAGCTTATCTAATTTTGGACCCGTACATCTACGGATCGAGACCGCCGAGTACCCCTTCGAGTCGCCGATGAACCGCCAAGTTCGACTACACGATGACAAGTACCCCTCCGGTGACTAGTACATCTACGAATGGGAACGCCTACACGACGACACAAGACGGACACCAAGTACCTCTACATGACCCGACAAGTACCACGACCAAGTACCCCGACGACCGCGGTCTTCGGAATCGTCAAGTACCTCGACGCCCGGAGCACTCGGGAACGACAAGTACCCCGACAACATGTGTACCACTACCGTCGACCATCGAAGACCCCGTGAACAACTACTTCCTCTTCGGAAACGTGAACGACTACTTCCTCTACTTCCACTACGTCCCTCGATGATCTCGAACCGCCCCGAAACGCACGCTTCGAAGGTATAACCCCGAGACGTGACCCGTGGATGTTTGCTGTGTGTTGTATGAGTTGTTGCCCTTGTGTGCACCGTGCCCGTTCCGTCCTTTTGTCATGCTCCTCGGTTGCCTCGTCGCCGACTCGTGGGAACCCGGCAACGGGATCACCCCACCTTTCTTCTTGTTTTGCTCTTCGTCATCTTTTGCACCGGTCCCTCAACGAGATACCGGCACCGATATGATGCCGTTGCATCATTTTCGGATCGTTGCCGTGGCACCCTTTCTTTCCACCATGATGACTAATTCTCCTTATCATCTATATCTCTTTTAAGTCAACCTTTTATTAATTGCATTAACTTGATCATGGCATCCGCATCATGTTAACAACACTAAAATGTGTGAATTGTTGTTTGCTTATAATTACTAAACATGCTTATGGGGATTTTCCGGGAATTGTTGTTGTTATTTTCCGGCCTCATTTAAAATGCCTAAATAGTGTAGTTTTATTATGCTTCACCTCTTGCTATGTTAAAAACAATTAATCTTGTCTTGTAATTAAATGAGAATCAACTAAATAATTAAATGTGGTGTTTCGTCAATATAAAACTCGTTGCATATTGAGCTCCACTTAACTTGTAGTTTTGTTTGTGCACTTTGCCATGCCATGCATAATTAAACCGGACATGCATCATACTTGGATGTGCATCGTATGCCATGTTTATGCTTGTGTGTTTACCGTGTTGTTTGTTTCTTTCCGGTTTGCTTCTCTTGTTAGCTTCGGTTTCGTTCCGGAGTTGTGAGGATTCTCTCATCTGTGTTGCTCCGTCTACTTCGAGGATCCGTTCTTCTTCCTTGTGGAATCCCAGGCAAGATGACCGAACCCGGATACCATTACTATTTTTGCCTATTGCTAGAAGTCTCGATCTATAGTATTTGCCTCGATGCCCATGTCTTTCCTGTCAGCCTCCTACTTGTAACCATGAACCTGTTTAACCACCCTACCTATGCAAACCTTTGATTGGCTATACGTAGGCTTCGCTCAGCCCCTCTTATAGCATTGTTAGTTGCAGGTGAAGATTGAAGATGCTTGCTTCATGTTGAAGTTTTGGTTGGGTTATATCACACTATATAAATGCTTAAACGAAATCATCTATATATTGGCAAGGGTGGAAGGGTAAGCCTTTTGCTTGGTGATTTGTTCCACTCATGCCGTTAGGAACCGTATAAACCGGTGTTATGTTCCTTGATTATGCGTTCCTAACATGGTTGGGGTGTATGGGACCCCGTTGATAAACCGCTAAGTGCTAAGTCTTTTCCAGCAAGTCCCAACATTGGTACTATTCGCCTAATAACTAATAAAACTTGCATAGGGACTAGCTATCCCTTTTATTTTAATTCAACAACCCCGGGCCAGTGCTCCACATGAGTGTTGGTCCGAAACGAGCAGACTGCGGGGCCACCTCAAGGAAACTTGAGGTTTGGTAAAAACCTGTAGGATGACTCATCCGGTCGTGTCCTGAGACTTAGATACGCACGGCTACTATCAGGGTGTCGACACGCCGGGAGGATTTGCTGGATTAGCCTTACCTTAGTTCGGAGTATCTTGAGCACGGGATTCCGAGGATACTCGGGTCTTCCCACTTTGGAGTTGCGACTCCGCGGATCGTGGGCTTGTAATGGGTCAAGTTGGAACACCCCTGTAGGGTTTGAACTTTCGAAAGCCGTGCCCGCGGTTATGTGGCAGATGGGAGCTTGTTAATATCCGGTTGTAGATAACTTGACATAATGTTCCAATACACTACCAGCGTGTGTACCGTGACTGTCATTTTCCGAAAGGGATTCGGGAGATGAACACGGTGGGGTTATGTTTGACCGGCTTTAGCTAGGATCACTTCGTGATCATCTCTCGACCGAGGCACCTTCTCTTCTCGCTCTCTATTACGTAAGCTAGTGCTAGTTGCTGCTACAGACTCTTGTTATTCCTTCACCTCTTATTCTTTCTTCAGCCTTGTTCCACACCCAAGGCTTAAATAGTCGTGTTACCCGGGAACGGGATTGCTGAGTCCTCTGTGGCTCACAGTTACTTCACCACACCAGATGCAGGTTCAGCCGAGTTGAAGCAGGAGATGGATCAGTGCTTCACCAGGAGCTCAATGAAGAGTTTGGCCGTATGCTTGTGACGTTTCAACGATCAGTAGTGGTTTCTACTAGGATTCGATCCTGACCTGTGGCTTTATGTTGTTTTGGTATCTTTCTTTTGGATCTTCACCCGTAGTCGGGTTGTGATGTTTTGAATGATGTATTGCTTATGTATTGTATTGTGTGAAGTGGCGATTGTAAGCCAACTATTTCATTTTGCAATTTAATCCCTCTTTTACATGAGTCGTGCAAAGATACCAAACTTGAGATCATTCTAGGATGGGCTTATACCTTTAAGTCGTGCCTCGACACGTAGGAGGTATAGTCCCATCCTGGGCATTACAAAGAGCACCGGAACAAAGCAATGAACTCAATGGATACATGTAATCCTCAAACTACGGACCATCCCCTTTGGTGTCCCAAGCTGTCACTTTTGGGATCGCCGGTTCCGAACCGTAACAGGTGCAAACAACTCATAGATAGGATCACGAATACAAATATATTCATGCAAACACATATGGTTCAGATCTGAAATCATGGCACTCGGGCCCTAAGTGTCAAGCATTAAGAATAACAAGTTGAAGCAAAGATGATAAACACCATAGTAGATGATAGGCAACATGCCCCCAACAATCTGACAAACTATTACATGATCTAACTCATCCAATCCCTACCATCCCCTTCGCCTACAGCAGGGGAATTACTCACACATGGAGGGAGAAGTCATGGAGGGATGATGGAGTGGTGATGATGATGACGATGGCGACGATCTCCCCTCTCCGGAGGCCAATTCAGCCTCCAGATTAGCCCTCCCGAGGAAGAACAGAGGGTGGCGGCGGCTCCGCGACGGAAAACTGCGAAAAGAACTTCTGATCTGGGGTTTCCGTGTCGCGAGTAAAAATACGAGACGAAGTAGGGCACCAGGGGGTGTGGGCCCCACCCAGGCGACCCCCCGACGCGGCCCAGGGGGGGGGGGCGCCCACAGGGCGCCTGGGCACCCCCTGGCCCCCCTCTGGCCCCACTTCTGGCTCCTGGTTCCTTCGGGTGCATGGATTTTCTGTGATTTTTCGTGGATTTTTCTGAGATACTTAAAAATCCGTTTTCCTGCACACAATAAAAACCATACAGGCAGCTCTGCTGAAAACAGCGTCAGTCCGGGTTAGTTTAGTTCAAATCATGCAAGAATGAGGTCAAAACAATATCAAAAGTGTTTGGAAAAGTAGATACGTTTGAGACGTATCAACTCCCCCAAGCTTAGCATATTGCTTGTCCTCAAGCAATTCAGTTCAACGAACTGGACGCGACAAAGAAAACTTTGACAAACTCTTTTGCTTCATTAGATGTATATAAGCATGTACTACGAAAAGAGTCTAGCAAGTATTAAAACAGTACTATGAGGACAATGCAAGGAGCAATCCTTCTTTCAAGTGATTAGTCACAAATACTTAAAAGTAAATAATATACTACTGAAAATCAAGACAAGATTACATTGCACATAGCTTGAGCATACTAGGGTGGTATCTCGCTAGTTTCCATGAGTGAAGCAAAACATAAATGCAGAAACTCCTCCAGAGTTTTAAAGGAGACTAGAACTAAGAATTTCAGAATAAATCATATCACAAGTATGCAGAAGACAATGTAATACTTTGGGACAATGCACATTACACTCAGAATGACAATTATGCTCTCCTAGTTAGTGCTTTGAAGAAAGAAGGTGAGACTCTCGAACCGTGGCTTTTATTGGCAAGGTTGAAAACCCGTGGTCGGAAACAAAAACTAAACATGTACCAGAGCTCTTGGTTTTAAAAACAGAGATAAAAACATTTTGAGAGGTGCATATTTCGTCAACGAATGCTAGCAGATAACTCAATCACTTCTTGAGCTGGACAAGTTTCGAGGAACGGCTCCCGCATGAGGACGATCACATCCTCTTAATCTCCTTTGTTTATCACTGCCAAAGTTTTCTGATTTCTCATGAACAAAGCGTGAAGGAGGGTTTGTTTGTTATATTATCTTTTTGAGCCGGGCGCACTCAATGCCAGTTCCTTTTCGTATTAGGGGTTTGCACATTATACATGCAATCCAGGGGTGAAACTTGTCCAACTTAAAAAGATTATGAATTAACTACTACTTCCTCATGAGCTAAAACATAGGCACAAAAGAGAAATGCTTTTGATTAATTTCGAGATGGTACACGAAAGTCTTCGTCAGGAATGGCAGGTAAATACCATGTATAGGAAGGTATAGTGGACTCATATGGCATAACTGGTTTTAAGGATTTTGGATGCACAAGCAGTCAGTCCGCTTAGTACAGGTGGAAGTTTAGCAAAAGACTGGGAAGCGACCAACTAGAGAGCAATAACGGTCATAATCATGCAGAGCGACAAAGCAACATTGAGTCGGGCGTGAAAGTGATATAACTATTCTGAAACTCAAAGATCATCAAGGCAGAGTAGACTTTTTAGTCTTAAACATGTGTAAGCATGTGCCAAGTCAATCCAAAAATTCTCTAAAGGGAAATACCACCTTAGTATACCAGACTATGAACAGTGCAATGCATGTAGATCATTTCAATAACACATTATATACTCTAGTTATTCGAGACTAGCCACAAGGAAAGCATGAATCACCGAAAGAGCATTGTAAACATAGCACTATGTCGCTACAAGCTGGTCTCTAGATCATAAGTACAAGCATATGTACAAAAGTAGAAACAAAAAGAGTTCATACCGGTCTTCCTTGTTGCTTCCCTTCAGTCGATCTTCGTCATTACTGCTTGTCACTTGCACGATCGAACGTAGGAAATATAATTAAATGCCATCATGGACTCGAGCTGAACTCTGAAAACAAAGCAAACTAAAGAGAGAAAGGAAATCTTTTTGGATTTTTCAAAGGTTGAATAAAAGCAAAAGAAAGAGAAAATCTTTTTGTTGTTTTTGCAAAGAGAGAAATAAAGAAGAACGGGCAAAAACTTCCAAAAGATCAAAGTGAATAAAACGGATAATACAATGGAAAAGTAAGAGGGGCACGTACTCCCTCAAGCTTAGGCTTTTGGCCTAAGTTGGTAGCAGCTACTGCCCCCAGGAGCCTCCTGCTCCGGGGGTATGGTGGTGAGTCCAAGGGTCGTAGAAGGATGCTGGCACGTACACCGAACTCCTCGGAGTCTCCCACGAGGAAGGTTCCGAGCGCCAAACAGAGGAAGAACCTTCACCAAACTCGGTGGCGGTCTCTTCCTGAAAATGTGGTAACTCACCGTGCTTCTCCTCGTCGGGTACAACCCCCTCCATGGGGTTATGAAACTGATGCTGGACCATGAACTCATCGAACTGGACAACATCAAAGGACCATCCGTTCCTGCGAGAAAAATCAAACAAAAGAGGTGCAGGTAGACGGATCTCGCGTTCCGCGGTAATTCCGAAACGCAAGATATAAACAAGATTATCAAGCTGAGAACCCATGGTGACAAACTTATGCCTTTTCATAGCAGCAAGATCAAAGCTTAAATAAGTAAAAGGATTATCATCAGGGTGTGGGGTGCCTCCAAGATGTTCTAAGATAAGTGTGGCATAAACGCCACCATATAAGTCCCCCTTGTTACCGTTCATAGCAAGGCGTCGAGCAATTAAGGCACCCAGATTATAATCAGACCTCCCTGAGAGGGCTGCTGCCAGGATAGCAATATCCGGAGCAGAAATGCTGCTCGTGTTGTCACGAGCTAACACCCCTCTGGCAATACAATATGCAAAATACCTGAGGTGAGGAAATAAGATGCTGGAGATCTTCGACCGATGAATATCCCTCGTACCCATGCTGCAGAGAGAGTTGATGACGGTTTTCAGCTCGGAGGGCTGAGTGGCCATCCTAGCCGTCCTCCCAACGTTCGGCACACCTATTATTTCACAAAAATTTCCCAAAGTCATGGTGATAAGATCATTGTAAATTTTAAACTCAATAGCACCTGAATCAGGATTATATCTAAAACTGTTAATGAAACTGGAGGTGAGTTTTTGATACTAGGTAACACGGCTCGTGACGAGTCGTGTCAAACCTGCATTAGCACAAAGAATATAAAACTCATCCTTGATTCCCGCAGCTTCCATGAATTCATCACATGGAAATGTCATCGCACGTGCTGGACTTGTATCTTCCAACAACTCCAGGGGCACATGATCTTCATTATAGCTCACCCTAGCGGTCGATGGTGAAGCTGCGGCTCTAGTAACTCGATCGGAGTGTGCGGGCCTCCTCTTCTCAAGCCACCCTTTTGCCCTTCCTAACAAACTCATTTCTGAATTTTTTTACAATTTACAAAAACGAGGATTAAAACAAAGTGAGCTAAGGCAAACTACTCAACTCACTTGCCCAAGGCATAAACTTGCATCCAAACTTGAAAAATAACTTTCTACATATGCATGCAAGCTCATCTATACAGCACCAAGAACTACTAAATACTCACAAATGAAGCCACCAATCAAAAATCTAATTGGAGGGGTGGAGGAGTCACATACCAGGGAGTATTTGCTCAAAATTTCAGCTCAAATGGTGGGCTGTACAGAGAGATCGAAGAATCGCCTCCAAGAACAGCAAGAACACAAGAACAAGTGCAGAACTCAGGTTTTTGGAGAAAAAGAGAGAGGGAGGAAGAAGACATACCTGGAGGGGGGCCCTGTGGGCCCCAGGCGCCCTATGGGCGCGACCAGGGGCTGGGCCGCGCCAGCTGGCCGCCTGGGCCATTGGTGGGTCCCCCTGGCTGGCCCCAGGACTTTCTGGGTCTCTCCCGACGTGGAAATTTTTATTTAATTTTTTTTGGAATTTTTCTGAAAACTTCACTGTTGAAATTTTTTCGAAGTTCAAAAAGCTGCGAAACTCTCTGAAAACTTGAAGCAGTTAGTAGTATTGTGAAGCTTCAAAACATAAATACTTGGTACAGCAAGCAGGACAAAAACTAAAAACAAATGAAAACATAACAAGCTCAACTTTTTATCTATATAAAACATGTTTACTAGTAAGGTTGATCAAGTCTTACCAACAAACAGGCGATATATAGAGCGAAAAGTCTCACCTCCTATGAAGTAGTTACTAAACCTGTAATTTGATGGACATTGTCCCCACCATGATAGTTTTATATTTGTGAGGCACATGTAGTGGACAGTCCCATTCTCCAATTTTCACGGTCTCGATATTCTCTATAGAGTTGAGGGCATGCCTCCTGTCGATCTTCTTTGGAAAATATACCGTGTGTTCTTTATCATTCACATGGAAGGTAACCTTCCCTTTATTGCAATCAATGATAGCACCTGCAGTGTTAAGAAAAGGTCTACCAAGAATAATGGACATGCTCCCATCCTCGGGCATGTCAAGCACAACAAAATCAGTAAGAATTAAACAATTAGCAACCTTTACGGGAACATCCTCACAAATACCTATCGGAACAGCGGTTGACTTGTCAGCCATCTGAAGGGAGATATCTGTAGGAATTAGTTTCTCTAAACAAAGCCTCTCGTAAAGAGAGAGAGGCATAACACTCACTCCTGCTCCAAGATCACATAAAGCAGTTTTGACATAATTATTCATTATGGAGCAAGGAATGGTGGGTATACCTGGATCACCGAGCTTCTCAGGAATCTTACCACTGAAAGAGTAGTTAGCAAGCATAGTAGATATTGCATCATTAGGAACTTTTCTTTTATTAGTGACAATATCTTTCATATATTTTGAATAAGGGAGTAACTTAATAGCATCAGTCAAAGGGATTTGAAGAAAAAGAGGTTTAATCCACTCACAAAACTTATTATAATGCTCTTCTTCTTTAGATTTGATGGACTTACCTGGAAAGGGCATGGGTTTCTGTACCCATGGTTCTCTTTCCTTCCCATGTTTTCTTGCGATGAAGTCTTCTTTAGTGTACCTCTTACGTTTGTCAGGTGCTTCTTCTTCTCGAACTTCAGGCGGATCATTCTTCTCATTATTATTACCTTCAGGTTCAGCACCATCTTCAGTCTCGACATCGGAGATAGATACACTGTTAGGATCAATAGTTGGCTCTTCATCTGCAATAGGATCATTAGAATTGTCAGTCTCCTTATGTTTCTTCTTTTTCTTTGGAGAGCCAACAATTTCTTCTTCCTGCATTTGAGAATCCTGCTCGATTCTCTTCGGATGTCCCTCTGGATAGAGAGGATCTTGAGTGCTAGTTCCTCCTCGGGTCTTAATCCCAAAAGCCTGCAAATTATCTTGTTTGACATTGTTAGCAAGCAAATCTCTTTGCACTTTAGAAATTTGGTCAAGCTGAGTTCGAACCATTTTTTTTGACACACTGAAAACAGCAGGAGAGCCTCCTACTGCCCTTTTTTCATTTATATGCCATGAGTGCCAGCTTAGAGTTGGCACCCAAAGCTAGTATTTACAATTTACAAGACAGGGGCGGTTACAAGAGTGGAAAACGCAGATAAATAAAAAGGTGTTTTAGATAGAAAGAGAGTTGCTAAAGGCTCACAAGAAAGCTAGGTTTTGAGGGTTGATTCTATAACCTAAGATCACCAAGTCTTCTTTAAATCTCCTCAACCAGTCTACATGTGTGGCAGCCACCCCCTCAAATATCTCATTATTCCTTTGTTTCCAAATGTTCCAAGCTGCCAAGATGGTTATATCCTTAAAAAGAGGTCCATGCCACCCAGCTTTTGCCGTGTCAAATCTGTTTTGCAAGTCATGGTGATCACCCCAGTTTATACCCACAGCATCCCAGCACGTTACAGCGAATGGGCAGTCGTAGAACAAATGTTTGTTCGTTTCAATCATCCTCGTGTTGCACATGGGACAGCCATGATCATCCCCAATGTCGAAATGCCTTCGTAGAAGGAGGTCTCTAGTGTTCACTCGATCATTTAACATCAACCACGCAAAAACCTTGTGCGTCATGATGCATTTAGATTTCCATATGGAGGTGATGCATTGTGGAGACGTGATGTTTCGGAAAACATAGTCATAAAACTTCTTCGGTTTGAACTTTGTATCTCCCCAGCACAGGATCCATTCATCAGTTGCCATTGGAGTCAAAGCCATTCCAGCCATCACCTGGTGCAAATCGTTCATTTCTTCGCGGGCTTCCAATGATAAAGGGAGCATAAAGTTATCCACTGCCGCATCATTATAGTAAAATTTAGCCAGAGAGATGTCTTCATCAAGTGCAAATGAGAAAAGATGATCGTCAGTTTCTGTCAAAGGTCTTTCATTAATCCACACATCCTTCCAGAGCAATATAGTGTCACCCGCCGCTGGCACACACGTGGTGATACCTCTATAAATGTCCATTAGGGAAAAGATATCACGCCACCAAAACGATCCACACGCTGGCCTAGCATGTGGGGGTGTTTCATTGTAATAAGCATTCCAGACCAGCATTACCCAGGGAGTATCATGCTTATGAATGAACTTATGTATGTATTTGAGCAACAACGCTTTATTTTGAATTTTTAGGTCAAGGATCCCCAATCCTCCTTTCTTCTTTGGTCTACAAACCATATCCCAGGCAGCCAAAGAATTGGTTCTCGCTTCTCTATCGATCTCTTTTCTCCAAAGACAGTGTCTCCTCGCACGATCAAATATGTCGATCAGTCTCAACGGCAACTTGAGAACGCACATCGCAAAGGACATCAATGATGACAGAGCCGAGTTAATGAGCTGGACTCGCTCTCCATAAGACAACCAGATGGCAGTCGCCGTCAATCTTCTCTCTATCCTGTCTACCAGAGGCATTAAATCCCTGACAGTCGGCCTTGTCGTTCCAAGCGGTAGACCTAGATAAGTAAAAGGCATCAAACCCACCTAACAACCCAACTCACGAGCTAGCTCTATTGTTTTTTGTACACTTACATTTATTGGCATCATCTGCGACTTGTCGTAATTGATTTTCAGGCCTGTTGCCCGGGCATACGAGTCCAAAATCTGCTTGACAATGTTCAACTCCCGCGGTTCTGCCGGTAAAACGATCAATGTATCATCCGCGTATTGAATCACTGGGTAATCCTCAGAGTCAGGTTGAGATATTGGGAGTGTGATGAGACCTTCTCGCCAGGCCTTATTGACCATAGATTGTAGTAAATCTGCTGCAAGTACAAATAGTAGTGGCGACACCGGATCTCCTTGCTTCACACCACGTTTACACTTAAACTCTGTACCAGGAATCCCATTTAAAAGAATAGATGATGATCCAGACCGCATGATATTTTGCATCCACATACACCATCTATCGTCAAAACCTTTGCATTGAAGCATTTTCAAGATGAAAGAATGGTCCATGGTGTCAAACGCCTTTTCAAAGTCAAGTTTCAGAACCACAATCTCTCTGCCCGAATGTTTGCACTGATGTAAGTATTCAAACGCCCAGCCCAAGCAATCTTGTATTGTTCTAGTTTTAATGAAACCATACTGGTTTCTATGGACTACTTGGAGAATCCGACGTTGTAATCGTTCAGCAAGTATTTTAGTAAGCACCTTGAGCACACAATTCATCAAAGAGATGGGTGTGTAATCATTCACCAATTCAGGTACTAGCTTTTTGGGAATCAATGTGATTAGGGAGGTGTTGATGCATTGTAAGTTAAGTGACCCAGCCCAAAATTCCTTTGTCAATCTATAGAAGTCTTCTTTTATAACGTCCCAGGAGATTTTGAGAAAGAAGCCATTAATCCGCCAGGTCCCGGCGCTCGGTCAGCTGGAATGATTTTGATTATATGGTCCACCTCCTCTTTTGAAAAAGGTAAAGATAAATCCCCCAGATCAGGGCATTTTTGAACGATGTCAGCAAGTTCAAAATCATAACTTGGGGGTGTTGAGACTCCCATCCGGCTCTTGAAACATGTAAGAAAGGCACTCGCTTTTTCCTCATGATTTTCTATCACACGGCCATCTGCCAAGACCAAATTAGCGATAGAGTTCCTCCTTGATCTTTCAGTAGCTCGTGCTTGGAAATACTTAGTATTTTCCTCACCTTTAACAGCCCACCTGACTGTATAACGTTGCTTCCAATAGTCACTTTGATATTTCAGTAATCGCATTACATGAGCTTTTAAAATGTTTCTGAAATTAGCTTCAGGAATAGACAATGGGCGAAGATCTTCCAGATTATCCAGTTGTAATAGAATCTGGTTGCAATTCTCAATTAGCATTTTTAATTTGGAAAGTGACTTGCTCCATTTCTTCAATACGTATCTGAGTCTCTTGAGCTTAGCAGAAATCATAGTAGCACTTGAGGAAGCTTTGATGGGAGCATTCCAAGCGGTTTTAACCACATCCAAAAACCCAGGGTGAGAGGCCCAGAAATTTTCGAATCTAAATAATTTAGACCTGGGAATCGCCGTCTCCACTGATAATACACAGGGAATATGGTCAGATATTGGGCGCGCAAGTGGTTTAACAGTGGTATTAGGGAACTTTAGTGTCCATTCGGGTGAGGAAAAAAACCAGTCTAGTTGTTCTAGAAGAGGATGCTCCTGCATATTACTCCATGTAAATCTGCGGCCCTTGATGGGTATCTCAAGTAGACCAATGTGACTGATGATCTCGTTAAATTGAAGGACATCTTCCATATTTCCTCCAGGTAGGTTTCTGTTTTCCAGCGAACGCATGAAGTTGAAATCTCCCATGAATAACCATAAATCTTCAGGATCGAACGTTATATTGTCAAGCCAATCAGTGAAAATAACTCTTGCTGGCCCAGCACAAGGTCCATAAATGTTAGATAGGAACCAACTTTCGTTAGATTGTATTGATGTCATTTTCAGAGTTAGAGCAAAAGGGAGTTGATGTATGATTTGTCCAGAGAATTGGCTACTACACCAAACTGTAAGAAGACCACCCGAGGCTCCTTCAGATGGAACAAATTCAAATTTATCGAAACGCCTGGGACAACACTTCCGAAGAAAAGAGTGATCAAATTCTGACTTCTTCGTTTCTTGTAAACATATAATGGAGCAATTAGATTCATCAATCTTGTTACGCAGAGCATCGCATTTGGAAGTAGCATTTAAACCACGAATATTCCAGCACAAAATATTCCACATTAAGGCGACCATCACAGTTTCTAAAGGTAGAGTGCAAATGAAACTTAGAACAGTGCCAACAGGAAATAAAATAACTTAAATAAGCCTTTAAGCTTCATTCTGCTTGTTTCCGCCCAAGGGCGCAAGCAGTTTATCTTCAGTAAGCTCTTCTGCTGGGATCGCACATTGCATTGTTCCTAGCCGCTGCAGTGTTTCAATTGGAGTATGTGCAGGAACAGGAGCAGACGAAGATGAACCCTCCGAAGGATTACTGTGCTGCAGTTGAAGAATGGCTGGGTTCCTCCTTGGCTTGACATAAGAAGGTTTTCGCTTGGAATCTGCCATCGAAGGTGGCTTGAAGCCTTGGTACCTAGTTGAGCGCACACTCCGTCAAACTTCAGACACATCTAGCGGCGTGAAAACATTACGTTTCCTCTTATTGAGACAGATTTCGATTTCCATAGGCTGCGACTGCGGATCAACAAGCCACTGGCCGGCTTCAACATCAGCCCTATCCACAGCACCCACACTTAAGCAGACCTGGTGTAAGTGTGCAGAGAAGAACTCAGTGCAAAAGGACCATGTTGTCGTTGGAAAAAGAATAGTAGTAGTTCCTGAATGGAAAGGCAAAAAAGGGAATAAGGAGAAGCAAGCCCCGCCCACAAGGTCCACAATCAGATTCTGAAAAACTTCGGCAAACTTTGACCAAGTTCCATCAACAGGCTCTTCCCCAGAATTCCAGCCTATCCTGGGCGTAAAGACAGTACAGTAGAAGCAGAGCGTGAACGTGAGCCAATTATCTTCTTCCTCAGGAACTTCCAAAGTTGTGACATGATCATTCAGCTGTATAAAGTTTAAGTCCCCCTGTGGACTACCTTGGACAAATCGTTCTGCAATCTCTTCAACTAATTGCACATGTTCATTCCAAACTCTCAAGCCATCATCAAACCCAGAATCCGCCGTTTGAATACCATCCATCATAGAGGGACCATCGTATCCAGTATAGGCTCTGAAGCTAAACCCGCGGTAAGCTGGTGGAACTGGCGGCAGCACAGGCCACTCCCCCCAACCCTGTTGTGGAGGAGGAGGAGGAGGAGCAGCCTCCCACGCGTTCGCCGCATTCTGCAACTGCCAGACTTGCGCTTCATGGTGGTGCTGCTGCATGGCATTCAGGAAAGGGAGATGATTGGGGTGTGGGGAGGCTCCCATAGGAGGCGGTGCTTCTTCATCCCCTACAAGACCCTGACTGCGGTTTCTGCCGTTGAGCACATAAACCGGAACAGTCCAAGATGTGCCTAAACCACCGATGTCAGTAAAGCGCTTGATGATCAAACTAAACGGAACCAAAGCAAGCTCGTTGATGAGGACGCGAACCACCACTCGAGACTTTCTATGACCTGGACGGTGCCAATACATGCATCTGCCAAAACAAGAAACTGCCTTGATAATATAGTGCTCTGTTTGATAGTTGAGACGAAACCCAAGCAGCATAACCCAAGCATCCCGTTCAATCACAGGTCTGCGCATGTTAGGACCTTCATCATGTCGTAGCAAGGAGAAAGTGGAGTGCTCATCTAATGGTTGGGCGCCTCGACTAATCAGGGTATCTCTAACCACACTGTCATTGAATCGAATCAAGCCCACACAGAAAGGATAGATCTCACCCTCAGATGTCGGAGCACCATGATCTTCCAGCAACACTCTTCTAACTTCAGCCAGTACCGCCTCTCTCTGTAGATCTGGCGGCGGCGGTTCCACCATGACCAAAGCATGGTGCGAGTGATCCAGAGGTGGATCATCGACCACCACCATATTGCGTTGAAGCCTCCCTGCAGGGCTAAGCTGGATGTCCATCTCGCCTGGGATGAACTAGAAGGGAAGCACTGGTAGATTCGCCATGGAAGTGTTGGGAGGGGAGGAGTGCTCGAGGTGGGGGGAAGAACAGAGCAATGAGGTGCAAGGTGACGGGCGAGTCAGAGCTATGTCTATGGTCTCGGAAACCGGGCGGACGGAGATAGGTTGGCAGGGATGCGAAACGTCCGGGGCAAAATCGGCACTTTGTTGCAAAGAAGTAGGTATATCCCTACTGTTACGCTTAGCTATCCAAACTTTCTTAGTTATCCAGACCTTCTTTTTTTTTCTCCAAACCTTCTTATTATACTCCGGCCGTTGGGATTGAATCCCCAAAAATCTGCGCGTGATCCTTTGTTTCCAAACCCTATTATTTTGAGCTGGCAATACCCCAATAGAAGAAACCCGTCTTGCCCTAGGAAAAACACCTTTCTTCACCCATGCAAAACGCTTAGTAGGAAGAACTCTAGCCAGACAATCCCATTGTAGATGCCCAAGGTTGCCGCATATATTACAACTCCTAAGATCATTTGTAATATTGCAAGGAGTAGAAGGCATAATCATCGAGCTTGTACCTTTGGTGTATCTTGAAGATGGAATTGCGGTATTGCTCGAGGAAGAAAACATACGCTTAGCCGTGCAAAGCTCCTGGACATGCCCACATCGCTCACAAAAGAGACACAAACGTAGCTTGTGATAAATGAATTCCTTCGAGGGCAATGTATTAAGATTAAGAACCGAAGAAATGATATCATTTGAATAACCCGCTTGCCATAGGTCAAGAATCTCCTCGAGCTTGATCGTAGGAATTTGATCCCAATAAGAAGTAGCAAAGATATCATCACAGAAATGTTTACCAATAATCTGATGACTCTGCAAAATGATAGTTGGTTCAAAGCTCCCAAATGAAACTTGATCCACGGATCCCATCTGAGGAGATATTGAAGGCCTAATGCGCAACGTGTGATGCATGGGTTTATGAACGCAGGGGGCAACATTGTCGTCCAGAACCAAATTAAATTTGGCCAACTCAGAGATAGAAGAAAGATCACCAGAGGCACTTGATCGAAGAAAATTAAGAGAGCTTTTAATGGCCACGGGTGATCTGGCCGACACTTCCGGAATAACCTCATCTAGATGCCAATTCTCACCTTGCCACTTATGATCCACAGAAGCTTTGTATAACCGAAAATGACAGACAAAATTTGGCCAGACACGATCTTTCAAGCCATAAATGAAATGCCCAACATGATTGGAAGCCACCGAAAATCTGAAAGATCTAGCACCCAATTGCATCACGTTGAAACCCTTGGCCAAACCTCCAATGCAGCATTGTAAAACCACTCCTACGGATTCCTCAGAAAGAGGGAAGGAGGTAGAGGAGAACAAGACGACCAAGAAGAATTCCTTGGATCCAAGATCCTTGACAAAATGAACCGTAGATCTGAACTTGTCACGTACCTTTTTTCCACCTTAAGTCCTGGTGCAAAATCCCAATGAAGGAGATTTGCCATTGGATCTTGGTGGGAACAGTACTCACCATGCACGATCTAGAAGGAGGATGGGTGGAGGTGGGAATCGCCATGGGTGGATGGGTGGAGGTCGGAGTCGCCATGGGTGGAGGTGGGAGTCGCCATCGATATTTATGCCTAATCCATGGGCTGCTCTTATGACAAGTGTCAGTTTCTCTCGGAGCAGCCAACCTTTGGTGTATCTTGAAGATGGAATTGCGGTATTGCTCGAGGAAGAAAACATACGCTTAGCCGTGCAAAGCTCCTGGACATGCCCACGTCGCTCACAAAAGAGACACAAACGTAGCTTGTGATAAATGAATTCCTTCGAGGGCAATGCATTAAGATTAAGAACCGAAGAAATGATATCATTTGAATAACCCGCTTGCCATAGGTCAAGAATCTCCTTGAGCTGGATCGTAGGAATTTGATCCCAATAAGAAGTAGCAAAGATATCACCACAGAAACATTTACCAATAATCTGATGACTCTGCGAAATGATAGTTGGTTCAAAGCTCCCAAATGAAACTTGATCCACGGATCCCATCTGAGGAGATATTGAAGGCCCAATGCGCAACGTGTGATGCATGGGTTTATGAACGCAGGGGGCAACATTGTCGTCCGGAACCAAATTAAATTTGGCCAACTCAGAGATAGAAGAAAGATCACCAGAGGCACTTGATCGAAGAAAATCAAGAGAGCTTTTAATGGCCACGGGTGATCTGGCCGACACTTCCGGAATAACCTCATCTAGATGCCAATTCTCACCTTGCCACTTATGATCCACAGAAGCTTTGTATAACCGAAAATGACAGACAAAATTTGGTCAGACACGATCTTTCAAGCCATAAATGAAATGCCCAACACGATTGGAAGCCACCGAAAATATGAAAGATCTAGCACCCAATTGCATCACGTTGAAACCCTTGGCCAAACCTCCAATGCAGCATTGTAAAACCACTCCTACGGATTCCTCAGAAAGAGGAAAGGAGGTAGAGGAGAACGAGACGACCAAGAAGAATTCCTTGGATCCAAGATCCTTGACAAAATGAACCGTAGATCTGAACTTGTCACGTACCTTTTTTTCCACCTTAAGTCCTGGTGCAAAATCCCAATGAAGGAGATTTGCCATTGGATCTTGGTGGGAACAGTACTCACCATGCACGATCTAGAAGGAGGATGGGTGGAGGTGGGAATCGCCATGGGTGGATGGGTGGAGGTGGGAGTCGCCATGGGTGGAGGTGGGAGTCGCCATGAGTTTGAACCATTTGAAAATGCTTTACAAGACATTGAACATCATTAGCTGTTCTATCTAAAACATCAAGCAGTTTTTTGATAGCAAGAGAATTATCATGCAATTGACTTTGTATCCTCTCATTAAAATGGTTTTGTTTCATAATAAAATTATCAAACTCATCTAAACATTGATCAGGTAGCTTACCATGAGGGATGTCACTTGCGTTGAAATCTAAAAGAGAGTGTACCTCTACCATAGGAGGGTGAGTAGTAGGCTCACACAGCTTCTCAATAGGGGGTAGATTCTTCACGTCTTCAGCTTTAATACCTTTCTCTTTAATAGACTTCTTTGCTTCTCGCATATCTTCGGGGCTTAGAACAAATATGCCCCTCTTCTTTGGTGGTGGAGGTGGTTCAGGGACGGACCAATCTTCATGGTTTTTGGCAATCCTGCCCATCAAATCCTCCGCATCCTCCGGTGTTCTTTTCCTGAAAACACAACCAGCACAACTGTCCAAATAGGACCTGGATTCATCAGTTAGACCAGCATAGAATATATCGATTAATTCATTCTTAGGAATTTCATGTCCTGGTCTAGCCCGAATCAGACCGCAGTACCTCCCCCAAGCTTTAGGGAGGGACTCATCCTGCAACTGTTTAAAGTTATAAATTCTTTGTAAAGCAGCATGTTGCATGTGAGCAGGAAAGTACTTATCAACAAAAGAGTGAGCTAAGCCTTGAGGACTCTTAATGGAACTGCATGGAAGCGAATCATACCATGCTTTAGCACCTTCCTTCAAGGAGAAAGGAAGAAGCTTGGTGATATAAAAGTATCGTATCTTCTCATCTGTGGTAAACAGGCCACCTAACTCACCGAGTTTAGTCAGGTGTGCAATAGCATCATCATTTTCTCTGCCATAAAAGGGGTCAGCTTCAACCATAGGTATAAGTGAAAGATCAACAGAGAAATCATAATCAGGATCATCAATGCATATAGGAGATGTAGCAAATTCAGGATCAGGAACGGTTTTGTTCTTCAAAGAGTGTTTTTCAAATAGTTTCTTAATAACTTCAGGGTCAGAGCCAGAAAACTCTGTCAGTTCCCTGCATAAATCTTCATCAAGCATATAGTAATCATCATCAAGGAGCCTCTCTTTGAGTTTACTCAAATCAGGATAATCATAAGTTTCACCAATAGGGTAGCGAGTAA
>LR738712.1:73976457-74000642 GCA_902687465.1 Secale cereale
ATATCATCAAAAGTAGTAGAGGCATCATCAAGAGTATCGGACATAGTAACAGATTCAGTAGGAGCATCATGTGGTGGTGGTGAGGCAAACTTACTCATAACAGAAGGTGAATCAAGTGTAGCACTAGTGCTCAGAGCAGTACCTCTTCTTGTAGTAGATAGTAAGATCGGAACCTTGGGGTCTCCTTTCTTACCCATAGTGGATGAAGTGCAGCAGGTAGGATACCTCAAGTAGACTTGTAAATATTGCTATGCTCCCCGGCAACGGCGCCAGAAAACGGTACTTGATAACCCTCAACCGTAAGGGATCGAGATAGTCTTCGCGGGTAAGAATAACCCAATTTATTGATTCGACACACGGGGAGCCAAAGAGTATTTATAAGCTTTGACAGTTGAGTTGTCAATTCAACCGCACCTGAAATATACTTACTTGCAACAAAAGATAAGTGGTAACAGTGATATGATAGTGATAGTAGTGATAGTAAAAGTAAACAGCAAAAGGTAAATAGTGAAGGTAAATGGCAAAAGTAGCAACTAGTGACAAGCAGGGTTTAAAACACTGTAGGCTAGGGAGACAGATGGTTGGGCGCTGCATGGATGAGATAGATTCTAACTTGGGGCACGGCACACGGAAAAGTAATGATCATCTAGGCAAATATCAAACATTAGGCATGTATCCCGTATGTAGTTGTACGTGCTTGCAATAAGAACTTGCACAACATCTTTTGTCCTACCATCCCGCTACGAACGGGGCCAAAAGGAACTTATGGAGATTAAGGTGCTCCTGTCAAAGAGCACCGGAACAAAGCAATGAACTCAATGGATACATGTAATCCTCAAACTACGGACCATCCCCTTTGGTGTCCCAAGCTGTCACTTTTGGGATCGCCGGTTCCGAACCGTAACAGGTGCAAACAACTCATAGATAGGATCATGAACACAAATATATTCATGCAAACACATATGGTTCAGATCTGAAATCATGGCACTCGGGCCCTAAGTGTCAAGCATTAAGAATAACAAGTTGAAGCAAAGATGATAAACACCATAGTAGATGATAGGCAACATGCCCCCAACAATCTGACAAACTATTACATGATCTAACTCATCCAATCCCTACCATCCCCTTCGCCTACAGCAGGGGAATTACTCACACATGGAGGGAGAAGTCATGGAGGGATGATGGAGTGGTGGTGATGATAACGATGGCGACGATCTCCCCTCTCCGGAGGCCAATTCAGCCTCCAGATTAGCCCTCCCGAGGAAGAACAGAGGGTGGCGGCGGCTCCGCGACGGAAAACTGCGAAAAGAACTTCTGATCTGGGGTTTCCGTGTCGCGAGTAAAAATACGAGGCGAAGTAGGGCACCAGGGGGTGTGGGCCCCACCCAGGCGACCCCCCGGCGTGGCCCAGGGGGGGGGGCGCCCACAGGGCGCCTGGGCACCACCTGGCCCCCCTCTGGCCCCACTTCTGGCTCCTGGTTCCTTCGGGTGCGTGGATTTTCTGTGATTTTTCGTGGATTTTTCTGAGATACTTAAAAATCCGTTTTCCTGCACACAATAAAAACCATACAGGCAGCTCTGCTGAAAACAGCGTCAGTCCGGGTTAGTTTAGTTCAAATCATGCAAGAATGAGGTCAAAACAATATCAAAAGTGTTTGGAAAAGTAGATACGTTTGAGACGTATCATGGTGGCAGCGCTCCACCACCGCCCGAATTCGTGGCAGGAATGATGCAACAGTTTGAGCTGAATCGCCAGTTCATGGAAGGAGTGATGGCTCAGTTTCCTTGCCCAAATATGAATCATCAGCCAGCCCCAGTAACTCTGCAAGACTTTGCGCAACTCAACCCTATCGTGTACCACAGCTCAACTCAACCACTGGATGCTGATGACTGGCTCTGTGACATCGCTTTCGAGCTAGAGTCTGCTGATGTAGCCCGTGCCAACTATGTCACCTTCGCGGCATACTATCTGAAGGGCCCCGCTGCTCAATGGTGGGACAGCCACAGGCGTACCCTACCTGCTGGAACGGTCATCACTTGGCCGGATTTCCAAGCCGTCTTCCGTGCCCGCTTCATTCCTTAGGGAATCATGGACATGAAGAAGCGAGAGTTCCGCAACCTCATCCAAGGCAGCAAGTCTGTAGATGCTTATCAACGGGAATTATTGGACTTGTCCCGCTACGCTGAAGAAGACATTGCTACTAATGCTCGCATGCAAGAAAAGTTTCGTGATGGACTTTACCCTAATATCAAGCTAGCACTTCTCGCTCATGATTTTGCCGATTTCGCCACCTTGGTGAACAAGGCTATTCAGGTTGAGACTGGTCTTCAGGAACACCAGGGATCCCTCAGGCGCAGTCGTGACGCTGGCTCATCTTCGGGCCCGTCCTCACAGAAGCGTCGGATTTGGATCCCCCACAGCATGTATCGTCCAATTGCACCTGCACCAAGACAGTCCTATGTTGCACCTCGTCTGCCTCCCCCACCGCCGAGGCAGCCTCTTCAGACTGCACCGCCCCGAGCACCTGCTTCCAACCCCAAGGATGGTCTATGCTTCATGTGTGACCTTCCGGGTCACCGTTCTAGGAACTGTCCTCAGAATCAGAATCAACTTGTTCTTTACCCAAATCTTGAAAACTTCACAACACAAAACTCAACAGAAAACTCGTAAGTTCCGTTAGTATAAGAAAATAAAACCACCACTTAGGTACTATGATGAACTCATTATAAATTCATATTGGTGTAATATCTACTGTATTCCAACTTATCCATGGTTCATACCCTCCGATACTACTCATAGATTCATCAAAATAAGCAAACAACACATAGAAAACAGAATCTGTCAAAAACAGAAGAGTCTGTAGCAATCTGTAACTTTCGAATACTTCTGTAACTCTAAAAATTCTAAAATAAATTGGTGGACATGAGGAATTTTTCTATTAATCATTTGCAAAAAGAATCAACTAAAAAGCAATCTCCAGTAAAAAAATGATAGCCAATCTCGTGAGCGCTAAAGTTTCTGTTTTTTACAGCATGATCACATAAACTTCACACAAGTCTTCCCAAAGGTTCTACTTGGCACAAACACTAATTAAAACACAAAATCACATCTAAACAGAAGCTAGATGCAATATTTATTCCTAAACAGAAGCAAAAACAAAGGAAATAAAATTGGGTTGCCTCCCAACAAGCGCTATCGTTTAACGCCCCTAGCTAGGCACAATGATTTCAATGATGCTCGCATAAAAGATAAGAATTGAAACTTAAAGGGAGCATCATGAAGAATATGACTAGCACATTTAAGTCTAACCCACTTCCTATGCATAGGGATTTTATGGGCAAACAACTTATGGGAACGACAATCAACTAGCATAGGAAGGAAAAGCAAGCATAACTTCAAAACTTTCAACATATAGAGAGGAAACTTGATATTATTGCAATAGGCAGAAACATATGTTCCTCTCTCATAATAATTTTCAGTAGCATCATGAGTAAATTCAACCATATAACCAGCACATAAAGCATTCTTTTCATGATCTACTTGCATAGAAATTTTACTACTCTCCACATAAGAAAATTTATTCTCATCAATAGTAGTGGGAGCAAACTCAACAAAATAACTATCATGTGAAGCACAATCCAATTGAAAATTATAATCATGATGACAAGTTTCATGGTTATCTTTATTCTTTATAGCAAATGTGTCATCACAATAATCATCATAAATATGAGGTATGCTTTCATCATAATAAATTTGCTCATCAAAACTTGGGGGACAAAAATTATCATCCTCATCAAACATAGCATCCCCAAGCTTGTGGCTTTGCATATCATTAGCATCGTGGGTATTAAAAGAATTCATACTAACAACATTGCAATCATGCTCATCATTCACATATTTTATGCCAAGCATTCTATGTAATTCTTCTTCTAGTACTTGAGCACAATTTTCCTTCCCGTCATTTTCACGAAAGATATTAAAAAGATAAAGCATATGAGGTAACCTTAATTCCATTTTTCTGTAGTTTTCTTTTATAAACTAAACTAGTGATAAAATACAACTTCAAGCACTCACCTCCCCGGCAACGGCGCCAGAAAAGAGCTTGATTTCTACTACACAACCTTCTTCTTGTAGACGTTGTTGGCCTCCAAGTGCAGAGGTTTGTAGGACAGTACCAAATTTCCCTCAAGTGGATGACCTAAGGTTTATCAATCCGTGGGAGGCGTAGGATGACGATGGTCTCTCTCAAACAACCCTACAACCAAATAACAAAGAGTCTCTTGTGTTCCCAACACACCCAATACAATGGTAAATTGTATAGGTGCACTAGTTCGGCGAAGAGATAGTGATACAAATGCAATATGGATGGTAGATATAGGTTTTTGTAATACGAAAATATAAAACAACAAGGTAACTAATGATAAAAGTGAGCATAAACGGTGTTGCAATGATAGGAAACAAGGCCTAGGGTTCATACTTTCACTAGTGCAAGTTCTCTCAACAATAATAACATAACCGGATCATATAATTATCCCTCAACATGCAACAGAGAGTCACTCAAAAGTCACTAATAGCGGAGAACAAAGGAAGAGATTATTGTAGGGTACGAAACCACCTCAAAGTTATTCTTTCTGATTGATCTATTCAATAGTCTATAGTAAAATAACACGAAGCTATTCTTTCCGTTCAATCTATCATAGGGTTCGTACTAGAATAACACCTTAAGACACAAATCAACCAAAACCCTAACGTCACCTAGATACTCCATTGTCACCTCAAGTATCCGTGGGTATGATTATACGATATGCATCACACAATCTCAGATTCATCTATTCAACCAACACAAAGAACTTCAAAGAGTGCCCCAAAGTTTCTACCGGAGAGTCAAGACGAAAACGTGTGCCAACCCCTATGCATAGATTCCCAAGGTCACGGAACCCGCAAGTTGATCACCAAAACATACATCAAGTGGACAACGTGATATCCCATTGTCACCACAGATAAGCACATGCAAGACATACATCAAGTGTTCTCAAATCCTTAAAGACTCAATCCGATAAGATAACTTCAAAGGGAAAACTCAATCCATTACAAGAGAGTAGAGGGGGAGAAGCATCATAAGATCCAACTATAATAGCAAAGACTGCGATACATCAAGACTGTGCCATCTCAAGAACACGAGAGAGAGAAAGAGAGATCAAACACATAACTACTGGTACATACCCTCAGCCCCGAGGGTGAACTACTCCTCCCTCGTCATGGAGAGTGCCGGGATGATGAAGATGGCCACCGGAGAGGGATTCCCCCCGCCGGCAGGGTGCCAGAACGGGTCTAGATTGGTTTTCGGTGGCAACAGAGAATTTTCGGTGGCGGAACTCCCGATCTAGGTTATTTTCCGGAGGTTTTTGTATTTATAGGATTTTTTGGCGTAGGGCACAAGTCAGGGGGGTCTCCGGGCTGTCCACGAGACAGGGGGAGCGCCCAGGGGTGGGCGCGCCCCCACCCTCGTGGGAAGCCCGAGACTCTTCTGGCCCAACTCTTTTACTCCGGGGGCTTCTTTTGGTCCATAAAAAATCATCAAAAATTGGCACATCAACTGGACTCCGTTTGATATTCCTTTTCTGTAAAACTCAAAAACAAGGAAAAAATCAGAAACATGCACTGGGCTCTGGGTTAATAGGTCAGTCCCAAAAATAATATAAAAGTGTATATAAAAATCCATAAAACATCCTAGAAGGATAATATAATAGCATGGAACAATCAAAACTTATAGATACGTTGGAGATGTATCATCCTTCCTTTTGGCACACATAATGAGAGGAAAAGGGTTGGACGTCCTTCAGCCAGAAAAAAGCAATAGGATGATGAAGACCGGCAACATGCTGGTCCCATGGCTCGCCGAAGAAGCCTTTGAAAATGAGCTCGAAGACGATGTGCAATCTTCAGCAACCTACATCGCCGTCTACCTTCATCCACCACCATGGCAGCCTAAATAAGAGATCATTAATTGCAGAGCATCCTCCTGATCAGGTAGAGGACGAGCTTATTCGAATAGGGGGGCTCGTGTCGGGGGGGCGTGACCTCCGGGTAGTCCCAAGACGACAAGCTGGATAGGATGCCTACCTTCCCGGACCGGGTGCTCTGGCTCGCGCCTGCGGCCGGCGGCTCCCCCTAGCCGGTTTCCCGAAGTCAACCATTGTGTCTCGTTGGACACGCGCGGTTGTGATGGCCATCACCTGTGCCAATGTTTCTGCATAGGCGCACGTTGTTCATCTACATTACTCATCATCGTCAATGGTACATCTTCATCATCCACAGTGCAATGCACACCATTCTATAGTGCAGTGCCACCGCCCACGTACCCGTTGTCGGTGTCAATACCGGCAGATCTCGGGTAGGGGGTCCCGAACTATGCGTCTAAGGATCGTAACAGGAGACTGGGGACACGATGTTTACCCAGGTTCAGGCCCTCTCGATCGAGGTAATACCCTACTTCCTGCTTGATTGATCTTGATCAATATAGGGTTACAAGAGTTGATCTACCTCGAGATCGTAATGGGTAAAACCCTAGGATTCTAGTCTATGCAATTGTGATTGCGTCTCTACGGACTAAACCCTCCGGTTTATATATGCACCGGAGGGACCTAGGGTTGTACATGACCATCTTGTAGAGGAAGGAAAATATTACACCCGGACTCTAAACTTGCTATTTTACACATATGGGAGTCCTATACGGATATGGGAGATAGTCTTCAATAATAATCTCCTCGGCCCACCAGTCCGGCCCATAACGAGTAATCCGGCCACCTGAGGACCCCTTAATCCAGGACTCCCTGAGTAGCCCCTGAACTAGTCTTCGATGACGATGTGTTTGGCTTGCGTACTAGTTTCGGCATTGCAAGGCGGGTTCCTCCTTCCGAACACATTGAAGTATTATTCCATGCATAGGGGAACTATGTCCGGCTCTGCATGATTAGTACAACCCTTAGCCTCGAAGGCAAAGTATTGAAAAACGGACACTGTGTCTTTACTGACAACTTTTCAGTGAAACGTCACGTTTGACCCTTTAATATTTCAAACCGTTTACTTGGCTCTGGTTTCGCGTTTCGAGGCATAGCTCCATTGGCACGTTGATACGTCCAAAACGTATCTATAATTTATGTTTGCTCCATTCCTCTTTTGTGTGATATTGCTATGATATTTATGCACTTCCATACACTTTTGATCATATTTGGACTAACCTATTAACTCAGTGCACCACAGTGCCAGTTCCTATTTTCTGCTGTTTTTCTATTTCAGGTTTCCCCCATATTAAAAGTGCCCTAAAAATTCCGGGAAAAATACAGGAAAAATCAGCGTATCGGGAGCTTCCAGAAAAACCAAGGCAGGGCCAGAGGGGAGCCTGGGGTGGCCCAGGCGGCCACCCGGCGCGGCCCCACCCCTGGCCGCGCCAGGGGGGCGCCTGGGGCCCCACCTCCGCCTCTGGTGACCCCCTTTTGCATATATATTGCTCGCGTCCCGAAACCCTCGAGGACGGAACCCTTTTTCGCGATCTCGTCTCTGTTCCGCCGCCGCCGCGCTTCCAAGATCGGGAGCACCAGGAGAACTCTTCCCGGCACCCTGCCGGAGGGAAGAACCACCACCGGGAGCTTCTCCACCACCATGGACGCTTCTCGAATAAGTTGTGAGTAGTCTCCCTTGGACCATGGGTCCATGACCAGTAGCTATGTGATGTTCTCCTCCCCTCTTTGTTCTTCATGGATTAGACCTCGTGATCTGCCCTACATGATCGAGGCACATATGTAATCTTTATGCTGTTGCTCTGCTGAGTTTGCTGGGATCCGATGGATTATGAGATTATGTTCAGATTGTGTGTGAGTAATATATTTGATTCACCTCTTTTATATTTATGTTCTTGAGTAATTCTTGCATGTTCTCCGTTGCTGTTTATTGCTTTGGCCAAGTAGTAGGTAGTAACTCCAAGAGGGAACATTATGCTTGATTGTGGGTTCATGCCCCTCGATGACTAGTTTGAGTGACAGAAACATGAGTCTAGGGGATGTGCTGTTGCCACAAGGGGGAAAACAACGGTGCTTGTACTTGCGGGTGCAAGGATTGTTTACTTTACGCAAAGTTCTTTTAATGCAGTTGTCTATTGCTTTGAGTTTACACTTTGGGTGGGACTCGCAACTTAATACCAGCGAGATGTTCTGGATAGATATCTCAAGGTGGATGATTAGTAGTAGATGCAGATGGATTTCGGTCTACTTGCCTTGGCGTACCGCCCATGCTTTTGAGCCTCTACCTTTCTTTACAACACAGTTAGCATTGGTTTGCGCACATAATCCTGTCAATTGCCCAGCTGTAATTTGTTTACCTCGCTTAGCTGTTTTATCATCTTTTGGGAGAGAGACATCGCTAGTGAACATCATGGGACCCCGGTCCATATTACCATCACTGATCACACCCGCTATTTACTTCCTGTTCTTATTTCCTAGTTGCAGTCATACCTATCACTATTATCTCTTGCGTTTGATCCTTTGTAAACGACAAGGCCGGAGGGATTGACAACCTCTCTGTACTCGTTGGGAGCAAAGTTATTTGTATCTGTGTGCAGGTCTTGTCAAGCAAAAGTTTCTGGCGCTATTGACACCTTCTTGTCGACCCTCGGAGTCTCACGGGATTCGATCCTTGGTATCTTTGCCAAGGGAAATTTGCCGCTACGCTACATCTCAAACCTTCCACTTGGGGTAACCAACGAGGGGCGAGAAGCAAACAAGCAAGTTTCTGGCGCCGTCGCCGGGGACTCCACTCTTCAAGATAGGGGAGTTGCACGCTATCTTTTATCTTTGCTTTTTAGTCTTGTTAGTTTACCTTTCAGTTTTTTTGCTTTAGTGTCCCTTACCAAAAATCACAAAAATAGTTATCCTGCTTGCTGCTGCTATGGGTTCCACCGAGAACACCAAGTTGTGTGACTTTACTAGTCATAACAACGATGACTTTATCTGCATGCCTATTACTACACCTACCACTTCAGCACCTTCTTATGAAATTAAACCTGCTTTACTGAACCTAGTTATGAAAGATCAATTCTCCGGTGCGGGAGATGATGCTGCTTTGCACTTTGTTGAGCTTTTTCCTTTCTCCTTGAGAGGAGAAGCTAAAATCTGGTTTCAATCCTTGCCTAGGAATAGCATAGATTCTTGGGACAAGTGCAAGGATGCCTTTATTGGGAAGTACTATCCCCCTGCTAAAATTATGCAACTAAGGAGTAACATAATGAATTTTAAACAATTGGATAATGAACACGTTGCCCAAGCTTGGGAACGCATGAAATCTCTTGTCAAGAACTGCCCTACTCATGGTTTGACTACTTGGATGGTTATCCAAACTTTTTATGCAGGCTTGAACTTTACCTCGCGGAACTTGTTAGATTCGGCCGCGAGAGGAACCTTTATGTCAACTACACTTGGTGCTGCCACGAGGCTTCTCGATGAGATGATGACCAATTATTCCCAATGGCACACCGAACGCGCTCCAACAGGTAGGAAGGTAAACTCTGTCGAGGAGATTTCCTCCCTAAATGAAAAAGTTGAATTGATCATGTCTCTACTTTCCAAGCAATCTTCTATTGATCCTCATGATGTTCCTTTAAATTCTTTGATTGCTCAAGATCAAGTAGATGTGAACTTTATCTCTAGAAACAATTTCAATAACAATGCTTATAGGAGTAATTTTGGTAGCAACCCTAGACCGTTCCCCTCTAATTCCTATGGGAACAACAATGCTTATCCTAACACCAAGAACTCCACTTCTGAACTAGAGGTTATGCTTAAAGATTTCATCACTACCCAAAAAAGCCTTCAATAAGAGTGTAGAAGAAAAACTAGCCAAACTAGATAATCTCTCTTCGAAGGTAGACAATTTAGCCCATGAGGTAGAGTTGCTTAAAATTAGAACTTCTCCTCTTGAGGAGAGGAATACCACTCCTATGAATGCTATTCAAGTGCAAATTAATGAAAACATTAGGATGATGGCTAAACTTAAAGAGAGATGGGCTAGAGAAAAGGAGGAAGAAGATAGAATTAAGAGCCTTCCTACCCACCACACTGTTGCTACTATCCAAGTCGTTGAGGATATCCAAACTCTTAGCACCCAATGCACTCCTAGTCCCATTGGACCTATTAATGGTGATGCTATGACCTCAACCGTAGAAGAAACTCCTATGACCATAGAAGCTACCAAACAAGTGAGCCTAAAGGACACCACTACCACTTTACTTGATAGTAGTGACCTTGATTTTGATAATTGCACCCTTTCTGAAGTTATTAGTTTTCTACACAAGATGTCTAGAGATCCCCACACTAGCACACTTAATCTTGCCTTCACGGAGCATATCACTAATGCTCTTATCAAAGCTAGAGAGGAGAAGCTTAGGGTAGAAGCCTCCATACCTAGAAAGCTAGAAGATGGTTGGGATCCTATGATTAAAATTAAGTTGAATAACTTCTCTTGCTATGCTTTATGTGATGTTGGAGCTAGTACCTCCGTTATGCCCAAAAGAATATATGATATATTTAAATTGAAATCTTTTGATACTTGTTCTTTTGGTGTTCGTCTTGTTGATTCTTCCGTAAAGAAACCTTTGGGGAAGATCGACGATGTTCTTATCGTTGTCAATGACAATTATGTTCCCGTTGATTTTACTATTATGGATATTGAATGTGAACCTTCTTGTCCAATCATTTTGGGACGTCCTTTTCTTCGCACCGTTGGTGCTATCATTGACATGAAAGAGGGGAATATAAAATTCCAATTCCCTCTCAAGAAAGGAATGGAACACTTCCCTAGAAAGAAGATTAAGTTGCCTTTTGAGTCCGTTACACGGGCTAGCTATTCTTTTACTCTTGATAAAACTTGATCCTCTCTTTTTGCATCATGCCTAGCTTAAAGGCATAAAAGAAAGCGCTTTTGGGAGGCAGCCCAGAATAAAGTTTTATTTTGCTTTTGTTGTGTCTTGATGTTTGTTACTACAGTAGCATCATCATTGTATCTTTTCTTTTCAGCTTTGTGCCAAGTTTAGCCTCCGATTGCAAGAACGTTCAAAAGTTGTGACGTGCAGTCCAGAAAACAGATTTTGTCCTTGGACAGAAAAATTCGTATAAAATCACCAGCTCATCTTTTTGATCTGAATTTTTTTTGGCAGCATGCTCTATACAATTGGCTTTCGGGCGTCTGTTCTGAGTTTTTTGATTTGAGTTGCAGAAGTGCCCCGCAAAAATTATTTACTACCTGCTGGTCTGTTTTTCACAGATTCTGTCCTATTTTGCCTTTTCTTCGTTTTGCAAACCTTGAGCTTGCTTTTTCTTTGCAAAAACCTTTTGGCAATCTTGAGAAACAGTAGCTCTTCAAGATTATCTTTATTTCCAGCAAGGGAAAAATTATTTTATTGTGGGTACTAACCTCGCTAATCAGATTATGATGAGTTATGTATGAAGGGAGTTTTCAAGTGTGCGAGGGAAGATGATAAAAAGATTCAGGAGGGTCAAACGCTCAAGCTTGGGGATGCCCCCGTGCACCCCCAAGATATATTCAAGAAGACTCAAGCATCTAAGCTTGGGGATGCCCCCGTGCATCCCCTTCTCCATCAACAATTATCAGTTCGTCTTTCGTTCCACTATATTTTAATCACTTCATGCGTTATGTGCTATGCTTGGAGCGTCTTGCTTTTAGTTTCCTTTTTAGTTTTCTTTACCTTTGCTTGCTGTTCATAACGAGTTAGAACCCAGCTTTCTTTGTGTGGGAGAGAAACACACTCCACTTCAACCTAGAACACAACATAGGATTTTCATGCTTATCTTTGCTGTGTGTGTTCTTTGTCTTTCCATAGCTACTGTCATGTTTAGCTCTTAGTTTTCATGCTTTTCTTTTTAAAGAGCTTTTGTTTAGTTGGTTGTTGAACTCTCTTGAGTTTTCATGTTTATCTTGTTAAGAGAGTTTGTCTATTGCACTGAGTTGTGTGTCTTAACTTAAAGTAGGTAATTGAGGTTGCTATTTAATTCTAGTAGTAACTTGCAATGGTTTTGAGGTATTGCCATGAGTAATGTCTGAACTTTTGGTGTCAAGAGCTTTAGCCTATTAGTGATAGATGTCGTATTTTGGGCAATCCGTGTTTATTTTCGAAAACCTACAAAATAGTTGAGAACTTTAGCTACTAAATGGATCACTAATCTTTGGAGGGATCGAATATTAGAGTACACTCACGTACCATGGGTCGAGGATGCGCAAGGGTAACCAAACCCCCATACACACCTCCTCGGGGTACTTGTCTCTTTGTGAACCTCCTAATTAGATTGAGAGTTACCGATAATAAGTGCATGAGTTCTTCGGACTAATGTGAGTATTCGAAGGTTGACACTTCCACCTATCCATATTTTTCTAGCCTCTTCGGTACCGTGCATTGCCCTTTCTCACCTCGAGAGTTGGCGCATACTTCGCCGGTGCATCCAAATCCTTGGCACGATACGCTCTGTCATCATAAGCCTCATTATATCCTTCCTCAAAACAGCCACCATACCTACCTATTAAGGCATTTCCATAGCCTTTCCGAGATACATTGCCATGCAACATCCATCTTCTCATGACTTGATCTTCATGTCACACATGCTTTTTGCTTGATCGATGAGCCGCATGCTAGTTGGGCCTTGCCCTAATCATTGCTACATGACGCGCTAGTATCATTGCATATCCTGCTACATTGGCAGAGGCATACATTTGCATACATCATGATAGTTTCATTTTCTTTATGTTGAGTACTTTTGTAAAGTGTGAAAGATCTTCTATACTTCTTGTAATACATAGAGTGTTGCCCCTAAAGTGAGGGAAAGATCCCAAAGAGGACAAATCAAAAGATCCCAAAGAGGACAAAATCAAAAGATCCCAAAGAGGACAAATGAGAGATAAATAGAAAGAGCCATTGAGGCCACAAAAAATAAAAAAATAGAAAAAAAGAGAAAAAGAAATAAAAAGAGAGAAGGGGGCACACTACTATTTCTTTTGAGAGATCCACACTCGTACTCCATCTTATACCTTGTACTCCATAGAGATTATCATTCATGCATATAGCTATGTGGGGACCTTTACACTATAGAACTTGGCTTGTATATTCCAATGATGAGCCTCCTCAAAAGAGCTCCAGGTCTTCTTGAGCAAGCAAGTTGGATGCACCCCCACTAGTTCCATTGGAAAGCTTACCTTAGCTCATATGTGCATCCGTTGCATGGCAATCCCTACTCCTCACATCATATCTATCATTTGGCTTTCTCTCGCCGATGATTGTCCTCATTGATGTGAGCCTTTCACACCTTTTTTGTCTTCCCCCTCTATCATTTTTCTTTCTTTGCCATCCTAAGTGTCGACTCTCTTGCTTACGCTCATCCATTGCATGAGTGCTCAAAATATCGAAAGGGAGTGGATCATTTTGACTTGTACCTGGCTGACGGTCTGGGGATGAGTCAAGATAAGATTCCAAAGAAGACCAAGTGTGAAACTTTAGTAGATTAAGTTCTCAACAATATAAAAACTATGTTTTACTCTCTCATATATCCCTATCCCCTTTCTTGCACGCAAACACCATTTGGAGACATTCGAGTCACGGACAGCGAGAGCTCTTGCACCTTTATGTTCTTATGTTACTTGTTACAATGCTAATATAGACTCTTGTTTGTTATGACTTGAATTGAATTACATGTCTTGATTGCTTTTCTTAAAAGTTCTTATATGGTTGGTAGCATGTCACCACAGAAATTATGCTTGTTATCATTTACCTACTCGAGGACGAGCAGGAATTAAGCTTGGGGATGTTGATACGTCCAAAATGTATCTATAATTTCTGCTTGCTCCATGCCTCTTTTGTGTGATATTGCTATGATATTTATGCACTTCCATACACTTTTGATCATATTTGGACTAACCTATTAACTCAGTGCACCACAGTGCCAGTTCCTGTTTTCTGCTGTTTTTCTATTTCAGGTTTCCCCCATATTAAAAGTGCCCTAAAAATTCCGGGAAAAATACAGGAAAAATCAGTGTATCGGAAGCTTCCAGAAAAACCAAGGCAGGGCCAGAGGGGAGCCTGGGGTGGCCCAGGCGGCCACCCGGCGCGGCCCCACCCCTGGCCGCGCCAGGGGGGCGCCTGGGGCCCCACCTCCGCCTCTGGTGACCCCCTTTTGCATATATATTGCTCGCGTCCCGAAACCCTCGAGGACGGAACCCTTTTTCGCGATCTCGTCTCTGTTCCGCCGTCGCCGCGCTTCCAAGATCGGGAGCACCAGGAGAACTCTTCCCGGCACCCTGCCGGAGGGGAGAACCACCACCGGGAGCTTCTCCACCACCATGGACGCTTCCCGGATGAGTTGTGAGTAGTCTCCCTTGGACCATGGGTCCATGAGCAGTAGCTATGTGATGTTCTCCTCCCCTCTTTGTTCTTCATGGATTAGACCTCGTGAGCTACCCTACATGATCGAGGCACATATGTAATCTTTATGCTGTTGCTCTACTGAGTTTGCTGGGATCCGATGGATTATGAGATTATGTTCAGATTGTGTGTGAGTAATATATTTGATTCACCTCTTTTATATTTATGTTCTTGAGTAATTCTTGCATGTTCTCCGTTGCTGTTTATTGCTTTGGCCAAGTAGTAGGTAGTAACTCCAAGAGGGAACGTTATGCTTGATTGTGGGTTCATGCCCCTCGATGACTAGTTTGAGTGACAGAAACATGAGTCTAGGGGATGTGCTGTTGCCACAAGGGGGAAAACAACGGTGCTTGTACTTGCGGGTGCAAGGATTGTTTACTTTACGCAAAGTTCTTTTAATGCAGTTGTCTGTTGCTTTGAGTTTACACTTTGGGTGGGACTCGCAACTTAATACCAGCGAGATGTTCTGGATAGATATCTCAAGGTGGATGATTAGTAGTAGATGCAGATGGATTTCGGTCTACTTGCCTTGGCGTACCGCCCATGCTTTTGAGCCTCTACCTTTCTTTACAGCATAGTTAGCATTGGTTTGCACACATAATCCTGTCAATTGCCCAGCTGTAATTTGTTTACCTCGCTTAGCTGTTTTATCGTCTTTTGGGAGAGAGACATCACTAGTGAACATCATGGGACCCCGGTCCATATTACCATCACTGATCACACCCGCTATTTACTTCCTGTTCTTATTTCCTAGTTGCAGTCATACCTATCACTATTATCTCTTTGGTTTGATCCTTTGTAAACAACAAGGCCGGAGGGATTGACAACCTCTCTGTACTCGTTGGGAGCAAAGTTATTTGTATCTGTGTGCAGGTCCTGTCAAGCAAAAGTTTCTGGCGCTATTGACACCTTCTTGTCGACCCTCGGAGTCTCACGGGATTCGATCCTTGGTATCTTTGCCAAGGGAAATTTGCCGCTACGCTACATCTCAAACCTTCCACTTGGGGTAACCAACGAGGGGCGAGAAGCCATCACACGTCTTGTCGAATAAGAGATCATGCCCACTTATTGTGGGATACTTATCAATATGACGTGGGTAACCCAACTGTGCCTTACGCACGATTGCGTTGGGATCCGGCGAGGTTTACGGCTAGAGTGGGGGGACGTTTAGCATTCACCGCCTATTAAAGGACACAAATCCTTCCCCTTTCACCCCACGCTTTCCTCAAGCTCTAGCTTTCCAATCTCCTCAGCCCCAGCTCCCACAGCTCATGTGCCCACAACTCTCCACTCCTCCACCACCGCCTCCCTTCCTAGCAATGGCCAGATCTGGTTCCAAGGGCAGGTGGGAGTCCTCCACGATCACATAGAAGACCGTGAAGAATCTCCGAAGTGCGGGCTACCTTGCTGATGACATAGCGCACCGGGTTTCCAATAAGAACCATGTGATCCCCATCCCTAAACCGGGTGAGAGGGTGGTCTTCCTCTCCCACTTTATCCGAGGGCTGGGGTTTCCTCTCCAACCCTTTGTCCGGGGCCTCTTATTCTTCTACGGGCTAGATTTCCATGATCTATCCCCGAACTCTATCATCCACATATCAGCTTTCATAGTTGTATGTGAGGCGTTCCTCCGCGTCCCCCACACTTCGACTTATGGCTCAAGATATTCAATCTGAAGCCGAAGGTGGTCGATGGAAAACATGCGAATTGCGGGGGAGCCATAGTGAGTAAGCTCCCTAACGCCACTTCGTCCAAGGGGGCTTTTCTGGAGACAAACAAGATATGTCAGTAGGAGTGGTTCTATATCACCGAACCCTGCGATGCCAAGTGGGCGGCGGCACCCGCATTGAGATCTGGACCCCTAGAGAGGCTAACCTCATGGTCCTCTAAGAGGGGTCTCAGACGGAGGTGCAAGCCCTCCAAAATCGCATCTCTAGTATGATGACAAAGGGCACCTGTCAGGGATATTACTAGCAGGTATGAACCGGCTAGTGTAAACCGGCTTAGTTATAGTATGCTTGGTTGTAATATTTAGTAAAGGCTACGGCCCATGAGATCTTAGGGCCCATGTATAGAATTATGGTTTGTAAACCGCCAAGCGATGTAACTTGAGAGATAAGGAAGAAAGGACAGAGACCGAGGCGGACACGAGTATGAGCCGGCCTCGGGACTCTGTAAACCGGACCAGGCGTCACCTCTATATAAAGGGACGACCCGGCGACGGTTCAAGGGACAAGCAAGAATCAACCCGTCGAGACTACAGGCAAGCGATCCGCTCCCTATAAACTGACGCCCAAGCAATACCAAACCAACTAGACGTAGGCTTTTACCTTCATCGAATGGGCCGAACTAGTATAAACTCTCTGTGTCTTTTGTGTGCTATGAACCCCTTCAAGCTAACCCGTGCGATGGTTCCATCATCAAGTCCGCTAAACCGGACATCTGCCGTGTTAATTCCACGACAGTTGGCGCCCACCGTGGGGCCTCCGCACGATGGTTTCGAGTTCTTGAAGGGCAGCTTTAAAGGGCTCAAGGGTTACGCGGTCGGCTGGATGACCAAGAGTCGCCGCAGCCGGATCTACATCGACGACACAGGTTGGGGACCGGAGGCCTATTCAATCGAATACGGGTACCGGGTTCCCTTCGGTGGCATCCAAGTCTTCATTGGCAAAATCGGCGAACCGGGACCTGAGCCGGACATCTTCCCCAACATCGTCGAGCCGGCTCAGCGTGCGAGATCGGCCCGGATTCAGCCCGCCATGAAGCACGTGTTCGTTGGAGCAATCCACGGAGTTCGAGCCGACGACGGATCGGAATCCGATGGTGCAACAGTTGTCTACTCCGACGACGAATCTTCATACGGAGAAACTGAGTCTTTGTATCAGTTGCAGGACGGCCGGTCTGAGGGCGAATCCGATGGAAACAGTATTCCAGACCCCTTCGACCCGCCAAACCGGGTGGCTGTCTTTATGGCCGGTTCACAGCCCCCAGTGAACGGGGCGACAGCAGAAGCTGGTGTAGGGGGGAGTGGCCCGGCCCTCTCACCTACTGACGTTCTATCCACCTTGATCGACGTTTTCACAGCTAAAGCGGTGGAAACGGTAGCTCCAGCAGACAAGGCGCAGCATGATGCAGAGCTCCTTCAGTTAAAGGGCCGGATTGACCAATTGAAAGAGGATTTGAAAGCGGAGAAGGCGATGATAGCAATAAGACAGGCGGAGCTGGATGATCAAGCTTTTTATCTAAGGATGGAGCAGGCCTCTGTGCAGGGAGTAAGGGGTCGGAAGTACCAGTCTCGTCTACCGTCGGTTTATGAAGCGACGGATCTGTTCAGGACACCCGGGACTGGAGCCAGCAATGATCCGGCTTTAAACCAGAGGGCTCCTCCAGCCAGGGAAGAGCCGGTTCAGCAGCCCACTGCAGAGCAAGATCGGCGGATCACGTCTACACCTCACGTTCCTACTCCTCCAGGTCATTACTCAAATCCTTTGGATAACATTGTGGCTGCTGCTGCACGTCTGGCCGCTTTACCCGTGGAGGGGACATCCCGGGCAGCATTGGAGGCACGCCGGGCTAAGGAGTTGCTTAATACAGCGTTAATACAGCAGCAAGCATATTCTCATAGCAGGGAGAGGCTACATTCAACACCACGTCCCAGCCGGAGTTATACTAGGCATTGGGAGGAGCCAGAAGTATCTAGCAGTGAGCGCAGGCGACATCGGCACAGACAGGATAATCCGGCAGACGCGGAGGCTCAGGATGTAAACCGGGTTAGATCTGTAGCCCGGGAGGAGGTTCGTCAGACAACGCCGGTTCAAACTGCCACGGCAGAGACAGGAGTTACGACAAGTTCCTTTGGAGTCCAGTGTCTTATCCCCACTTTACGGAGTGTAAAGTTGCCCAAAGACTTTAAAGGGCCCCGCAAGGTACCTAATTATACTGCGGATTTACCTCCTGAAGCTTGGGTGGAAAGTTATGATATGGCCATGGAGATGCTGGACGTGGATGAAGCGGCTTGTGCAAAATACTTCACCATGATGCTGGAGGGTACAGCCCGGACCTGGCTAAAGGGTTTACCCCCTAATTCCATCGGATCATGGGGAGAGCTACGTCGTCAGTTCATCAAAAACTTCAAAGATACATGCAAGCAGCCGATGTCAGTGGTGGATCTAGCAGCCTGCGTGCAAGGAGAGCAGGAGTCTACAAGTGCTTGGGTGCGGCGAGTATCAGAGATCTTGCACTCTTCGAACGGTATCAATCCTAGTACGGCGATAGTGACTTTGGAAAACAATTGCCGGTTTGAATCTTTAAAGTTAAAACTAGGACGGCTTAAAAGGGATTGCAATGATATGGGAACTCTCATGAGTGCTCTGGTAAAATATGGGGACTCTGATAATACCAAGTATCCAGAAGCTGAAGGAGACAAGGCAGGGAAGGTTAACAAGCCTGGTAAACCGGCGCAAGTTAATCCGGCTACTACAAGTTTCTTGGGCAAACGAAAGGCAGAAGGTGGCTCTGACTTCGTGGCCAATACTCAAGTTCAAGGGGGTTTTCAGCGTAGCATGAGCAACCCACCTCCACAAACCGACGGAGGGGCTGTTAGCTGGGACCAAGAGTTAGATCAGCCTTGTCCGAAGCATGGCTCGAGAAATCGACCGGCGAAACACACTATAAGAGAGTGCAGGCCCCTTATGGAAGCAATAGTGGGCCGCTTTAATCCTCATGACAGGCCTCCAAATGGCGGTTCAGGTCCAGGGTTTTATGGTCCGGGTCATCAGGGGAGCAGCTCAGGATCAGGATATAGGGGCAATAACAGTGGTTATCAAAACCGGGCCGGTAATCAAAATAGTCAAGGAAGTTATAATAACCAGGGCAATCAGCCGCGTAACCAAGGTAGTTACAATAACCAAGGCAGTCAGCAGCATGGCCAAGGTAATTACAATAACCAAGGCAATCAACAGCATGGCCAAGGGAATTACAGTAATCAGGGGAATCAGCAGCGTCAGCAACAACAGCCGCAATCCGGATATCAGAGTAACCCGAAGGAATCGAGCAGTGGGCAATACCATGTCTTCACCACAAGTCTGTGTAAATGGGATCAGAAGGTTTTGAAGCGGGCAGTTAACGCGGTTGAACCGGCAACGCCGCAATTTCTGCGCTGGTCAGAACAGCCCATTATATGGAGTAGGGAAGACCACCCGATGCGAGTGGATAATCCGGGCCACTTGGCCTTGGTGGTGGCACCCCAGGTGGGAGGTTATAAGTTCACTAAAGTTCTCATGGACGGTGGTAGCAGCATCAACATCTTGTACTATGAGACTTTCCGTCGTATGGGCCTGACGGATAAGAAGCTAAGACAATCGAACACGGTGTTCCATGGGGTGGTCCCAGGTAAGTCGGCTTATCCAGTTGGAAAGATTGATTTGGAAGTTACCTTTGGAGATGAGCATGATTCCAGGTCAGAGATGATAACTTTTGAAGTCGTCAAGATTAAAAGCCCTTATCACGCTCTGTTTGGGAGGACGGTTTATGCCAAGTTTATGGCTAGGCCATGTTATGTTTATCTGCAACTCAAAATGCCGGGTCACAAGGGCATGATCACGGTTCATGGAAGTCGCAAAATAGCAGTGGAGTGCGAAGAGGGGGATGCGGCCTATGCGGAGGCAGTATGTGCCACAGAAGAGTTGAAATTTTATAAAGACAATGTTGATCCGGCAGATATGACTCCGCTGAAGAAGCCAACTACAGAGCATGATCCGGCGTTGAAGTTTAAATCGGCGGAGGAGACCAAGCAAGTTGATTTTGTGCCAGGAGATTCATCCAAGCAGTTCACTATCAGCGCTAACCTTGATCCCAAATAGGGAAGCGCGCTCATCGAGTTCATCCATGAGAACCGGGATATCTTTGCATGGAAGCCTTCTGACATGCCAGGTATACCGAGGGAACTCGCTGAGCACAGCCTTAACATTGATCCGAAATATAAACCGGTTAAACAATATTTGCGCCGCTTCAACAAAGAGAGGCGCAAGGCTATAGGGGAAGAAGTGGCCAGGCTTTTGGCCGCAGGATTCATAGTGGAAGTCTTTCACCCAGAATGGTTAGCTAACCCGATGCTGGTGTTAAAAAAGAATGGGAAGTGGAGAATGTGTGTGGACTACACGGACCTCAACAAGGCTTGCCCAACTGATCCTTTTGCTCTCCCTCGTATTGATCAGATCATCGATGCCACAGCGGGATGTGAGCGGCTAAGCTTTTTGGATGCATATTCAGGATATCACCAGATCAAGATGGCAGTTAAATACCAAGAGAAGACGGCTTTCATAACACCTTTTGGTGCTTTTTGCTATGTATCTATGCCTTTTGGGCTCAAGAGTGCTCAAGCAACTTATCGGCGTTGCGTTCAGAATTGTCTTAAAGGACAGATAGGGAGGAATGTTCATGCCTATGTGGATGACATTGTGGTTAAGTCAAGGAAAGAGGAGACAATGATAGAGGATCTTAAGGAGACTTTTAACAATCTTCGGGCTTACAGGATGATGCTTAATCCGGAGAAGTGTGCCTTTGGTGTTCCGGCAGGTAAACTATTGGGATTCTTGGTCCCAAACAGAGGAATAGAAGCTAATTCGGAGAAGATCAAGGCCATTACATCTTTGACTAAGCCAGTTTGCATCAACGATGTTCAGCGTATCGCTGGCCGGATCACAGCATTAAGCCGGTTCATCAGCCGTTTGGGAGAGAAGGCGATTCCGCTCTATCAGATGTTGAAGAAAACAGACCGGTTTATATGGAGTGAGGAGGCCAACGCGGCGTTTGAGGATTTGAAGCGGCAACTGGCAAAGCCACCGGTCCTGGCTGCCCCTGTTGATAAGGAGCCGTTGCTGTTATACGTCGCTGCTAATGCACGGGCAGTCAGTGTTGCAATTGTGGTTGAGCGCAAGGAAGCAGGAAAGGAATACCCGGTTCAGCGCCCGGTTTATTATGTGAGTGAAGTACTCATTGAGTCCAAACAAAGGTACCCGCATTGGCAGAAGCTGGTATATGGTGTGTTCATGGCAAACCGGAAGCTGAAACACTATTTTCAAGGTCATCCAATAATTGTGGTTAGTTCAGCACCGTTGGGGGATATAATCCAGAACAGGGAAGCTACAGGTAGAGTGGTGAAGTGGGCCATTGAGCTCAGCCCACATGAATTAAAATATGTGCCACGCACCGCTATAAAATCTCAGGCATTGGTGGATTTCATCAATGACTGGACAGAGTTACAAACCCCTGAGGAGAAGCCGGATCTTACGTACTGGACGATTCACTTTGACGGTTCAAGACAGTTGGAAGGCTCGGGGGCTGGAGTTGTCTTAACTTCCCCCCGAGGTGATAAATTCCGTTACGTCCTCCGTTTGTTATTCCCTTGTACTAACAATGCGGCGGAATATGAAGCGTTACTTCATGGCTTGCGGATGGCAAAGGAGATGAACTTGAGCCGGGTCAAGTGCTTTGGTGACTCAGATCTGGTGGCACAGCAAGTTTCAGGCAAGTGGGATTCTCGAGATCCTCTTATGGCAGCTTACAGACGAGAAGTTGAAGCAGTTGCAGGATATTTCAAGGGGTATCAGGTGGATCATATAGACCGGCGATAGAACGAAGCGGCCGATGCTTTAAGCCGGCTAGGCTCCCAACGTAAACCGGTGCCACCAGATACCTTTTTGGATGAGTTACACAGTCCTTTGGTTCAAGTACCATCAGAGGAAGACCTAGCTGTTCCTGATCCGGAGGCACAGTTGGTTGCAGCACTTCATATAATCCCGGATTGGACGCAGCCTTACTTGGCGTATTTGAGTCGAGGAGAGTTACCGGATGATGAGATCGAGGCACGACAGATAGTCCGGCGTTCTAAGTCCATGACAATTGCAAACAGAGAGCTTCATCATCGCAGTACTTCTGGAGTATTTCAGCGGTGTGTATCAGCTGAGGAAGGTTGTGAGATTCTTCGCGAGATCCATGAAGGGGATTGCGGTCATCATGCCGGTTCAAAATCATTGGTGGCAAAAGCGTTCCGGCATGGTTTCTATTGGTTAACTGCTCATGCTGATGCGGCAGATTTGGTCCGGAAGTGTGATGCTTGTCAGAAATTTTCGAGGCGTGCTCTGGTTTCGGCGCAGGAGCTCCGGATGATACCAATAACTTGGCCGTTTGCGACTTGGGGGCTTGATATGGTCGGACCCTTCAAGCGATCCCAAGATCAGAAAACTCATCTACTAGTAGCAGTGGATAAGTTTACAAAATGGGTTGGAGCAGAGCCTATAAGCAAGTGTGATGCGGCGACGGCAGTCAAATTCATTAAAAAGGTAATTTTCCGGTTTGGCTTTCCGCACAGCATCATCACAGACAATGGCACCAATTTATCTCAGGGTGAGATGGAAGAATTCTGTCAACGGGAGCATATTCGCTTAGATGTATCTTCTGTGGCCCACCTCCAATCCAATGGTCAAGCTGAAAGGGCAAATCAGGAGATTTTGCGAGGTATCAAGCCCCGGCTTATGACTCCTTTGCAGAGAACCCTGGGATGTTGGGTTGAGGAGTTACCATCTGTTCTTTGGAGTATCAACACTACACCAAACCGGTCCACAGGTTACACACCTTTCTTCATGGTCTATGGTGCTGAAGCGGTCCTTCCAAGTGATATCCGTCATGATTCACCAAGGGTAACGGCTTATGTTGAAGCGGCCAACGAGAGAGCAAGGCAAGACAGCTTGGACCGGCTGGATGAAGAGCGTGATATAGTTGCGGCACGATCTGCAATTTATCAACAAGATTTACGCAGGTATCATAGCTGCCGGATCAAAACAAGGACGTTCCAGGAGGGCGACTTGGTACTCCGGCTCATCCAAGATCAAACAGATATGCACAAATTATCACCACCTTGGGAAGGGCCCTTTGTGATCAGCAAGAATCTGCACAATGGTTCATATTACCTGCTGGACGTTCGAGAACACAAGGACTCACGGACATCAGAGGAGGAGACGAAGAGGCCATGGAACATCGCCCATTTACGGCCATACTATACTTGAGCTATGAGCTCCACTGTATCCTATGTATATATTATGATCAATGAATAAACCGGCACCCTCGGTAAACCGGGGGCTCAGCCTTTTTTCCAAATACAAATATCTTGTGAGGACAACCATGCAAGTTTTATCATATGTTATATTTCAACATATTGGCCGGTTTAAAATTGATTTTTTGCAGAGTATACACAGAAGCAATAAAACTCTCTAAAGAGCATGAGGTCACATCCGGTTCAAGAGAGGACGCTTCAAGATCTACCCATGATTCCATAGAGCCAGGGAAAACTATATGAACAGTCGGGTTTACCCGCATCCATCGACCGGCCCTCTGAAAAGATGGATAATCCACATTCAGTGATTGGCTGGGCCCTCTGGAAAGATGGATAATCCACATCCAGTGATTGGCTAAATTGTTTATGATGGTTCAAGTGGAAAGATGGATAATCCACATCCACCGGCCCTCTGAAAAGATGGATAATCCACATTCAGTGATTGGCTAGGCCCTCTGGAAAGATGGATAATCCACATCCAGTGATTGGCTAAATTGTTTATTAAGTGGAAAGATGGATAATCCACATCCACCGGCCCTCTGAAAAGATGGATAATCCACATTCAGTGATTGGCTAGGCCCTCTGGAAAGATGGAT
>LR738712.1:74000657-74048375 GCA_902687465.1 Secale cereale
TTTTTCTTATGGTTCATATGGAAAGATGGATAATCCACATCCACCGGCCCTCTGAAAAGATGGATAATCCACATTCAGTGATTGGCTAGGCCCTCTGGAAAGATGGATAATCCACATCCAGTGATTGGCTGAACCTTGCTTTGAGCCTGGCAGCTCTTAAAAAGCCTTGACTACATGGTTTTATTTGCAAATTCGCATCTTGGGTGTTTATGTTTTATAACTCTTTAAACCGGAGTGGAACAGCTACAGAAGCTGACCACATATCTATAAAGTGAAAAGTCTGGGTCATGAATACCAGCATGAATAAACCAGTGTTCATTATAACCCGGATCATCCATCAGGCAACAAGCTACAAACTTCTGGACAAAGTTTCAGAACGATATAAACCGGTATCTTTTATCAAGCCCAGGTTTGTTATTGGATCCATGAAGATCTTCATCAAGAAATTTTAAATTCTACCGGATTAAGAGTATTGAGCATGCTTGGTCTCAGGTATAAATTTATTTCTGATATAAGTATATACTTGTTTGATATACTGTGAGGGCAATTTAATCTGTCCAGTGGTAAACCGCTAGGACATGTTTTCAGTCTTACTTATGTAGGAACAGATGACACGCAAGATAAGCGACATCAGACGAAATTTAATTTGGCAAACATTAAAACAAGAAGTCAGAATATCCGGCTCAAAGCGGATCATGTTTCAGCTATCCTATTACAAGGCATAGCAAGCCTGACGGATTAAAAAGATTGTTTGATAAAGCGGAGACTGCAATTACAACAATAAATTTTGAGTTATGCTCCTTCCTGCTGAGACGGCTGGCCATCAGCTTGATCCGGAATATCTTCGTCCTCTTGAAGCGGTTGGAAGTCTGGAACACGCCAATCAATCTTCGTCAAAGCCCGGAAGTACATCTCTTCGCTGATAAGTTCAGAAGGTTCGATATCTGGAGCGAAGGTATGAGGGCGAACTGGTGGGATTAAATTGACGGTGTCATAAACCGGCCGCTCCACCCGCTCGTTTTGCAAGTCGTACCCCGGATGATACCTGGATAAATCGGATTCAGCTGCAAGCTTGCTGGCGAGGGGGCGCATCTCCTTCGTCAAGGCGTGGAGATCCTTCGCGGTAAAAGTAGAACCATCTTCTTTAGTGTCAGGAAATCCAGTCAAAACTTCTTCCAGATCAAGATCCGGGACCCAGGCTTTAGCCCTGGTAAGTGCCAGGAGGGCACCGCCTCGAGCAGCAGATTTTTTAACTTCTTCTAGACGCACGGGCAGAACAGACAACTTTTCCAACGTGCCTTGGATAGTCGTGGGGGCCGGTTTACCGAAGGATGTTGCACTGATGATCCTCTGGGCGCCAGAATACAGCTGCTCGACCAAAGTATAACATGCTTTAAGTTTCTTGCGTAGGTCATCCCCAAGATGGGTGACACGGCGCCCTGCACATAAATATCACGGTTAAACCGGCACAGATGGAAGATCGCAAGGATAAAGCAGGAGTGCAGATTATACTTACCAAAGATTGCAGAAGTCATCAACTCAATTTGCTGCTTTAAGCCGGTTAACTCTTCAGTAACCGGATTAAGCGCCCCTTCAGCATCCTGAACCCTTTTCTCCAGCTCTTTCTTCTGAACCTCAAAAGTGGTCCGTTCTTCTTCAAAGAATTTTTTCAGATCTTCAGCGGTCTTTAAACTCACCTGATGATCTTTCTTGGCTTTCGAAGCAGCAGACTCTGTCTCAGCAAGACAGTTCCGAAGCTCACTGATCTCATCAGCATTCCGGTTTAAGTCAGCCTGCGAGTACAATCAAGTGATAAGAAGTGAAAATCAGACAAGTCTCAAGCACACAAACAAGTTGTCTACTTGACACTTGGGGGCTAATGGGCAGTTGAAGCAATAGACAGCAGAAATTCAAAGTCAAAGTCTCAAGCACACAAACAAGTTGGGGGCTAATGGATAATTGCAGCATGAGACAAAATTCTTACAAGTATCAAATACATAACCAAGTTATCTACTTGATACTTGGGGGCTAATGTAAAAATCAGTTGCTCATGTTATAAGTTCCGGTTCACCTCCAACACGTAGCTAAACCGGAACTTGGGGGCTATTATGGGATAGAAGCATATCAAAAGCACAAAGTCAGAAGGAAAGGATTACCTCATATTTTTCCTTCATCAAATTAATTAAGCCCGCTTCGTAATCTCGGCTGCTGTGGAGCCGGTTTAAATACCCGGAATAGATTTCTTGAGCACTCATATCAGCAAGATTGGATAACTCAGTACTCCATTTACCCTTCTCTTTATATAGTTTCTCCGTTTTAGCCGTATGTTTGGCTAAAACGGTGGGCTCAGCCGGAGCAACGAAAGCAGCCCCAGTCACTACAACTTCTGGAGAAGTAGGCGCAGTTGGTGGAGTTGCAATATGAGCCGGTTTGGGAGAGGCCGGATTGGCCTGAGGAGAATTGGTTCGGGCAGGACTTGGCGCATTATGAATATCATCAGCAGTAGGGTTCTCGGGCATTGACGTATAATCCATAGGCACAGGATCCTCAAGAGGAATTGTGGGCTCGCCTTCTGGAGGGACAGTTGAATCCGGATTAGCTGCCGGGTCATCAGCGACAATCTCAGCAGTTGAGGGGTTGGCCTTTGATTTTTTACTAGGCTTTGGCTTGCTGAAGTGGAAAAAACAAGTTAGAACTATAAAGACAAAGGTAATCATAAACCGGAAATGTTAAAAAGACTTACCCTGGGACAGTTTTCAATGGGGGAAGTTGCGTAGCAGTCGATTCACCAGAGGAGGATAATGGAGTCTCCTGATAATCAGGATCAGACGGTTTAAGAGGTTTTCGGATAAGCCCGGCCTTGGGATGAAGGAGAGTTGGAGAGAGTATAACCTCAGGGCGGCGTTTCCGAGCCGGAGTGAGAGAAATTCCAGATGACTCCACTGCCAAGCCGCTATGGCGAGTGGTCCGGCGAAGAGCTTCGTGTTGTTGCTTCTTCAAAAGAAAATTAGGATCCAATTGAGCATACGGGTGAGAAAATTGATATTTCCGGACTGTCCGACGACTTTTTTGTGGAAGTGGTTCTGAATCGGAAGAAAGGATAGTTACCTCAACATCGGCCGGTTTATCACCTTCAGCCAACTCCTGTGGAAATTTATCATTAGATACAGATATGAGTACAATAAAGCAAATTAAAACCGGATTAATTCATACCTCGGAATCCGGATCATCATCCTCGGCGTGAGAACTAGAGTCAACAGCTGCTTTTCTTTTCTTATTAGCAAAGGTCTTCCGGCGTGCTTGTTTGCCGGTTTTCTCCTGAGGTTTTCTCTTCCAGAAAGGATCCTCAGCCTATTCAAAGGAAGAAAAGACAATTGAAAGGACGGTTTAAAAGAACGGATTACAAATACATAACAAAGCAAAGCTTACTGCAGGCAACTTGTTCTTCTTGTAATACGGAGCTAATCCGACTTTGCTGCAGTCTGCCAAGGAGACGTTGAGCATCTTCTTAGCCGATTCAATAACCTCTGATTCAGAAAGTTTATCCTTGGTAAACCGTTGAGGGTCGTCCGGTTTACCAGAATACTTACACATCAACTGAGATCGCCGACTCAAAGGAAGAATACTCCAAGAGAGCCAACAGCGCATAAAATCTATTCCAATTAAACCGTTGGCCATGAAAGCTTTCAGTCTGGAAAGCTGAGATGCAAACCGGGTCCGTTCAACGGAGCTGAGTCGTTGTGGCAGAGGATGATCTTCCGGAAGACGGTGCTCGCGATAACCCGGCAGTGGGTTCTCCCCTTCAGGAGAAGTGTCAACACAGTACAACCATGATTTGTTCCACTCCTTTGGGTGCGTGTGGAGAGCGGTGTGGGGAAAGACAGCGTCTCTCCTTTTCTGGATACTAACACCGCCGAGTTCCTGATGCGGTCCGCTGGTGAATTCCGTGCGCCGATTCAGGTGAAAGAAATCCCGGAACAGATCAACAGACGGTTCTTCTTGCAGATACACCTCTGAGAATACTTGGAAGTCACAAATATTGGATATAGAGTTTGGACCTATGTCCTGAGGATGGAGTTGAAAGGCGGCGAGTACATCCCGGAAAAACTTTGAACCGGGGGGTGTGAAGCCTCGAGTTATGTGATCAAAGAAAACAATAACCTCTCCATCTCTGGGAGTAGGAGGGCATTCGTTTCCTGGAGCTCGCCATTTCAAAACGGATTGAGGGCCTAAAGTACCAATTTCAGCAATTTTAACTAAGTCTTCTTCGGTGATGATGGAAGGGACCGAGTCACAAGAAACAAACTGCTTGGCCATAGCGACAGAAGGACAAGTACTGAAAAAGATAAACTGTAAAACCGGATTATGCGAGTATAGCAGGATAAACCGGAAGATATCTACGAAGATTACGTAATGGTTTAGACAGGGGACTAATGATATGGTTAAACCGGGAATAACAGGGAGCTATGTCACTGCCGGTTCATGACAGCAAAAGAGGAACAGCTAAACCGTCACGTTCAACTTCAAAAAAATTACAGGAACAGGGCATGACAGTATAAACTAGAGTATACTTAGCAGATTTATAAAGGGAAAGAAACAAGTTTTGACAGACAACTAGGGCAGAACAGATCTGGATATGCAAGAAAAAGAAAAATAAATACGTGAAGATACGGGAAGAACTACAAGGGTGATAGACGGAGCGGATGAATCTACAGGTTATATAAAGTAACGAGATCTAAAGCATAGAAGCAGCAAAATAAAGGCAAGATCTAAGGGCAGAACGTAAAGGTTAAAATTTCTGTATACAAGGCGAAGCTCTCGTAGAGGCTCTAATGGCGGAAGCGCGAGGAAGAACCCTAGAAGACGCGGATCTATAATGAGGAGGAAAGACATACCTGGAACGGTGGAGATCAGCGGCGGAAGTTCTCTGGTCAAGTCAGGTTGATGCAGCAGCCAGTGAGGTCTTGACTCGGCGGGCAACGGCGGCGCTTCAAGCTCGGGCGTCAATGGCGTCTTGAAGCTCGGGCGACGGACGAAGGAAGAAGATGCGGGAAGATAATAAACGGATGGGGGCAGCAGCATTTATAAGGGAAGGTCAGATATGAAGCAACAGGTGCGGGATTCGAGGGAGCAAAGATCGGATAAAGATCCCTTGACGCCTCGATTTTCGGGATAACCATTAAAACAAAGTCACAGTACAGCTCGCAGCGTTAAATGCGGAGATGATGTCACGGTCAGATTCAATGATTCTCGAGGATGACGTCAGAGCCGGTTTACAAAAAATGAGAAGGTACAGAAGAAAGTTATACAAGACAAGGGAGATTGATATGAACAAGTTCAAATCATTCTGAGGCCTAATGTCAGGGATATTACTAGCAGGTATGAACCGGCTAGTGTAAACCGGCTTATTTATAGTATGCTTGGTTGTAATATTTAGTAAAGGCTACGGCCCATGAGATCTTAGGGCCCATGTATAGAATTATGGTTTGTAAACAGCCAAGCGATGTAACTTGAGAGATAAGGAAGAAAGGACAGAGACCGAGGCGGACACGAGTATGAGCCGGCCTCGGGACTCTGTAAACCGGACCAGGCGTCACCTCTATACAAAGGGACGACCCGGCGACGGTTCAAGGGACAAGCAAGAATCAACCCGTCGAGACTACAGGCAAGCGATCCGCTCCCTGTAAACCGACGCCCAAGCAATACCAAACCAACTAGACGTAGGCTTTTACCTTCATCGAAGGGGCCGAACTAGTATAAACTCTCTGTGTCCTTTGTGTGCTATGAACCCCTTCAAGCTAACCCGTGCGATGGTTCCATCATCAAGTCCGCTAAACCGGACATCTGCCGTGTTAATTCCACGACAGCACCCTCCTCAGTAACGCGATTCAGGTGATGCTCTTCCGCCGCATCCTCCCCTGCCAACGTCGAGACTCCCATTTATGGGAGTTTAATCCTAAAGAGCCCCGACCCCAGAAGCACCTATTCGGCACCACACATGTAGACATTTGGAAACAGCTCTTCAAGACTCAAAAGGGGTGGCCGCCAGAGACCGAGGACAAGGGCTTCAGCAGCGTGTTCTTAGCTTCAAATGTAATCAGAACTTCTACCGAATACATACCCAGTCCATATTTCAATTATAACAGGAGTTAGAATTTTTACGTTCTATTCAAGCCTGGACGAAAAATGCGGAGCGGATTAAGTGTCCGACTCCTCTGCCCGAAGACCCAGAGACGCCTCAACTGACGGCGATGCTGGTTCCGGCACCGTACAAGGCGTCAGAGAAGAAGGCCAAGAAGAAGGGCAAGGAGGTCAAGAGAAACCTCCGCCCTAAGGGTCCTGCAGACATAGTGTCCGGGGAAACTGACGCCCACTCCTCCCACGACGAAGAGGAGGAGGAGGAGGAGGAGGATGAGGAGGAAGAAGAAGATGACTCCCCTGTCAAGGCAAATGGGAGGAAAAGAGCGGCCCCCGCCGACGCGGGCAAGGCGGCACCCAGGAACAAGCTAAACATTCCATACAGTTCGGACTCGACGTCTGAACAGAGTTTCTGAGTCCAGCCCAGGATCAAGCCCCTGGCCGAATCATAAGCACTCAGTCGGTCGCTGCTTATGTTCGGTTCAGAATAGTATTCAATGTTTTAAGTAATTTCATTCTATTTTTATATAGTCATCCACACGCACTCCCCGAGGCTTCACTGTCATCGGGGAATTCTCTAGCGCCGGAGATGGTGGAGAGCGACATGCCTCCGTGGGGCTCGTCGCCGGTCTTAGGGGACACCGAGGTCTCCTCTCTACAAACTTCTCCTGCACGAGCAGGTGGGAGCGGGGCGGACGAGAGGGCACCCGAGGCCAATCCCTCGGCCGCCGCCATCCAACGGGGAGCAATCCCCATGGTGACCGACGAAGGGGGACCCAAGCAAGCTGGGCCCCCGCCGAACACCGTTCCGAAGCCGAGTGCGGCTCCAGAATCGAGAAGTCAGCCCCCCGTGATGGGGGGAGGAGCAACTGCTCCAACGGCGCCCGCCGTCAATCCGGAGGCGCCGAACACTATGGAGGAAGCACTGCGATGTGCTTCCATCGTACTGGAACACCGCACTCTGATAAGTGCGATCTTGGAGAAAATTCAGTCCGTCAAAGGCGGACTGAACGAAGCCTTCAACAGCCTACTGACAGGCTTCGAGGTATGCGACGTAATGTTCTAAAAAGAACTCCTTCATTATATATAGGTTATAAAACCCGGTATACATACAATAGCCCCTGATGCTTTATTTAATTCAGAACAGAATTGGATGAAGGATTCATGTTATAACATCTAATAGAGCAGAACTATGTACTGTGTTTGAACAAGCTTCGCTAGTAGCGGCATTTGTCCAGGCCACAGAGGTTTCCGAGCTCAATCAGAAGCTTAAACTAGCTGACGAGCAGCTCGACCTCATCAACAAGCATTTTGATGAAACGCAAGGTATACGGATTTTTGAAAAATTGAAATGTCAAAACACTATATGTTTGATCTGTGTAAATTTGGGCTCATTGTGCGATATGACTTTTGTACTAGTTGACACAACTGAGGTCGAGGCCATTAAGGCCGAGCTCGCGAAGGCCAAGGAAGAGGCCAAGGTGAGTAAAGCAGCCACTGACAAAGCGGTTGCCGACCTAAAGGCCGAACAAGTCGAAGAAGAACAATGAGATGCCATTCGCAAGTGCGAGGCATTGGAGCAGAAGACTTCGGATCAAGCCTCCGAACTCAATACGACAGTTAATGCGGCCAAGGAGGCGCGGAGTGAATCACACAGCGCTCATGAGGAGATCAAGCAAGCGTGGCAAATTGCAGCTGGTAAGACCTTTCTCTTGCAGAGTATCTTCGGAGGTCGGAGGTATCTGACACGTCTCCAACGCATCTATAATTTTTAATTGTTCCATGCTGTTATATTATCATTCTTGGATGTTTTAAAACCATTTTATATAATTTTTGGGACTAACCTATTGACATAGTGCCAAGTGTCAGTTGCTGTTTTCTGCTTGTTTTTTACATCGCAGGAAATCAATATCAAACGGAGTCCAAACATTGTGAATTTTTTTGGAGAATTTTTATGGGCCAGAAGACACCCAATAGGCTGAAGCAGCACCTGGGGGGGTGCCCCGAGGGGGGTACAACCCACCAGGGCACGCCAGGCCCCCCTGGCGCGCCCAGCTGGTTTCTGTCCACCTCGGTGTCCTCCCGCGCCGCCTCTTTACCCTATACATTCACTAATATTCCGAAACCCTTCGGGGTAAACCTAGATCAGATGTTCCCCCGCCGCAGGCCTCTCTAGCCACCGAAAACCAATCTAGACCCTTTCCGGTACTCTGTCGGGGAGGGAAATCATCATCGGTGGCCATCTTCATCATCCCGGCGGCCACCTTGATGAGGGAGTAGTCCACCCTTAGGGCTGAGGGTTTGTACCAGTAGCTATGTGTTTAATCTCTCCCTCTCTCTCATGTTCTTGAGATGCACAATCTTGATGTATCGCGGGCTTTGTTAATATAGTCGGATCATATGTTGTTTTCCCTTCTCTATCCTGTGATAAATTGAGTTTTCCCTTTGAGATTTCTTTGGATTGAATACTTTTATGGATTTGAGAACACTTGATATATGTCTTGCAATTGAATACTTGTGGTGACAATGGGGTATCATATTGACTCACTTGATATATGTTTTGGCACTCAACTTGCGGATTCCCGCGGTGATATTGGGGTAATCAATGCATAGAGGTTGATGCACGTTCTTGTCTTTGTTTCTCTGGTAGAAATCTTGGGGCACTCTTCGAGGTTCTTTGTGTTGGATTGAGTATAACAAATCTGAGTATCTTTTGGTGTTATCTTAATATGAACTCTTGATAGATCGATCGGGAAGGATAACTTTGTGTTATCTTAGTACGAACTCTTGAAAGATGGATCGGAAAAGATAACCTTGTGTTATTCTAGTATGAACTCTAGGATAGATTGATCGGAAAGGATAGCTTTATGTTGTTTTAGTACGAACTCTTGAAAGATTGATCGGAAAGAATAACTTTGAGGTGGTTTCATACCCCACCAACAATTTCTTCTTATGTTCTGCTTTAGATAGGAACTTTGGAGTGATTCTTCATCGCACGTTGAGGGGTGGTTGTATGATCCAATTATATTAGCATTGTTGAGAGATTGCACTAGCGAAAGTACGGACCCTAGGCCTTGTTTTCAAGCATTGCAATACTGTTTGTGCTCCGTTTTATCACTTTCTACCTTGCTGTTTTTTATTGTTCCAATTACAAAAATCAATATCTACCATCCATATTACACTTGTATCATCATCTCTTCTCTGAACTAGTGCACCTATACAATTTGCCATTATATTTGGTGTGTTGGGGACACAAGAGACCTTTTATTATTTGGTTGTAGGGTTGTTTGAGATAGACCATCTTCATCCTACACCTCCTACGGATTGATAAACCTTAGGTCATCCACTTGAGGGAAAATTGCTATTGTCCTACAAAACTCTGCGCTTGGAGGCCCAACACGTGTCTACAAGAATAAATTTGTGTAGTAGACATCAAGCTCTTTTCTGGTGCCGTTGCCGGGGAGGTGAGTGCTTGAAGGTATATCATTAGATATCGCAATCGAATCTTTTAGTTTGTTGTTTTATCGCTAGTTTGGTTTTGTAAAAGAAAACAAAAAAATGAATTTGAGGTTGCATCATATTATTGATCATCTTTATAATATCTTTCTTGAAAACGATGGATCGAAAAATTGTGCTCAATTGTTAGAAGAAGAAGTCAATAAAATGTTTGGCACAAAATATTTGAATGATGAGCATGATTGCAATGTTGTTAGTATGAATTCTTTGAATGTCCATGATGCTAATTATATGCAAAGCCATAAGCTTGGGGATGCTATATTTGATGAATATGATATTTTTTTGTCCCCCAAGTTTTGATGAGAAAATTTATTATGACGGTAGCATGCCTCCTATTTATGATGATTATATTGATGAAAGTGGATTTGGAGAGGTCATGACTTTACTTAGTGAAGAATCCACTACTTTGGAGGATGTTTCAATTGAGTATGATAACAAAGTTGCTATCTATGATGATTATGGTGATGACATTTATGCTATATTGAATAATGATAACCATGCAACTTGTCATCATGAATTTAATTTTCAATCTCATGATAGTTATTTTGTTGAGTTTGCTCCCACTACTATTCATGAGAATAAATTTGCTTATGTGGAGTGTAATAAAAAAATTATGCTCTTGCATCATGAAAATAATGCTTTATGTGATGGTTATATTGTTGCATTCATTCATGATGCTACTAAAAATTATTATGAGAGAGGAACATATGCTTGTAGGTATTGCAATAGTATCAAGTTTCCTCTCTATGTGTTGAAAGTTTTGAAGTTCTGCTTGTTTTGCCTTTCTATGCTAGTTGATTCTAGCTCCCATAATTTGTTTGCTCACAAAATCCCTATGCATAGGAAGAGGGTTAGACTTAAATGTGTGTGCCCTATGATTTATGATGCTCTCTTTATGTTTCAATCATTATCTTTTATGTGAGCTTCATTGAAATCATCATGCCTAGCTAAAAGGCATTAAAGAAAAGCTCTTGTTGGGAGACAACCTGTCGGTGTACAAAAGTAGGGGTACCTTAGTATCCCGAACTTGTGCACGGGCAGTCGCAGCGTCCCGTGGCAGCGCTTGCCGCGCGTCCGCCAAGGCCCACTGTGTTTCCTTTAGAGCCATTCAAGAACAAAGTATTCAAGTTAAAGAGACAAGGCCCCGGCAAGAGGAGCTTGCCGGGAAGGCCGCCCCAGGCACGAGACCACTTCTTTTGCACAAGACCCTGGCAAGAGGAGCTTGCCGGGAAGGCCAAACGTGGCATTTCAAGAGACTTGCCGCGACGCGCCATGCGTCCCGGCAAGGCCCGAAGAGCGACAAACTCCCGGGCGCGACAAGATGGCGGCCGCGGCAAGGCGCTTGCCGCGGCAAACTTTCACTAAGTACCCGCGCTCCACCTCATCCGCTCACGCGTCGCCCTGGGGCCCTTCCAGGCACACGTGGCGGAAGGCTGTGTAGCCTGGGGTACACGGTGGCGAGCTGCGATGACGAGGCCACCTTCGTGGCGAACAGAGACGCCCCGACAGACGCTTTTTTGCACTGTTTGGGGCGACGGCGACGGGCATTTAATGCCCTTGTCCCCTGCCGTCAGGGTTAGGTATAGAGCACTATACATACACTATTCCAACTACCACCGGTTTTACATTTCTACCCTCAACTGCGTTGCCACCTGTCGGTGACCCCTTTGACCTATAAAAGGAGGCCCATGCGCAACGTAGAGGAGGTTCCGATTTTCGACCACTCTCACGCTCGGTGTTGCTAGCGATAAGCACTGTAGCTCTTCCCGCTCCTGAGCCAAGAACGCAATACAAACCAAGGTAGGAGTAGGGTTTTACGCACCTGTGCGGCCCGAACCTGGGTAAACTGCTCGCGTGTTCGCCTCGATCCGCTCTTCGTGCATCCTCCGCTCCCTTGCCGTACCGAAAAGGGGCTCCGGTCCCATAGATGTTCGTGGGCGATCAGTTTCCCCGACATCTTTGGCGCGCCAAGTAGGGGGCGTCGAGGTTGCGTGAACCTGATTCGGCGTTCACGCGGGCGAAATCTTCAGCAACTTCATCAACTTCATCGACTTCATCGACATGCCGCCGAAGAAGAAAGCTTCGGAGGTAGCAAGCCCGTCCGCGTCGATCCCGCCGCCACCGGAGCCAACGGTTGGTGGGGTAGACACCGGCGGTAGGACGGACGCCGGCGAGGAAACTCACGGCGCCGCCAAGTCCAAGGACAAGACGAACGACCGAGCGCACTCCAAGACCTCGGCGTCCGTACATGCTCCGCGCCCGTCTCAGGAGGCGCCGGACCGGCAGCGACGTGGTACACAAGGTACCATACGCTTGCTGGGCCAAGGTCAAGCTGGCGGTTCATGGGACGCTCAAGGCCAACGCGCTGGCACGAGCAAGGCGCGGCCACCGGGACGAGACGCTGCTCCTTCTAACGTTGTTAGAAGTCCGAGCATATCTCGCTCCTCGCACCGCTCGCCACCTCTCCCCGCCACTCCAGCAGAAGCTCTAGCTCGAGCCCAGCTACTCCTCGACATCCCTCCAGCGGCGGACAAGGCCGACGACTGGAGAGCCACCATCCAAAGCCTCATCGCCTTCGCCAATAACGACACTCTGCAGCAGCCGACGACGTCACGGCCGCGGCAAGTTAGCCAGGCGCGGGCTGATGGCGACAAGACCGCCGGGGGTGCAACTACCGTGCACTCCCCGCCCCAAAGGCCGAAATTGTCGACTCGCCGGATCAACATCGACGACGAATCCACGGCGTCGTCGGATCCACGAGCTCGCCGCGATCAACGCCAAGTCCTTGATGACAGACGACAAGAAGACGCTCGAACTCGCATCGAGCGTCGAAGAGAAGCGCGGCGATAATCCGACCAGCGCGATGGGCCCGCTGTCGACATGCACGCGCCCGGAGAACCAGGCGACTTGCCGTACGCGGTGGGTTGTCCTGCGTTCACCCGTGAGCTGCGGCAAGTCCAGTGGCCCAGCATGAAAAACTTCAAGCCCGACGTACCCGATAAGTACGACGGCAAGACTCATCCGTCGGAGTTCCTCAGCATTTACACCATCGTGGTGCAGGCTGCCGGGGGACGAGACGAGAAGATACTCGCAAACTACTTCCCGCTCATGCTCAAGCCAAACGCAGGTCTTGGCTCAAGCACTTGCCGGAGAACTCCATTTCTTCTTGGGCCGACCTCTGCCATCAGTTTGTCGGTGCCTTCACAGGTGGCCACAAGCCTCATGGCCAGGAGAGCGACCTTCATATACTCGCCCAGAAGGAAGGAGAATCCCTGCAAAAGTACATCCAAAGATTCAGCCGCGTCCAGCACAACATCCCAGACGTCCACCCTGCCGCGGTTATCAGCGCGTTCCACCAGAACATGCGTAACCGCAGGATGAGGGAGGAAATGGCGATGTGCAAGATCCGAGACGTCAGTGAGCTTTATGCCCTGGCCGACAAGTGCGCACGCGCTGAAGAGGGGAGGAGACTCCCCGGAGAGGATACTGGAGCAGGAGGAACAGATAGTGAGGATGCCGCCCCGGCAAGGAAGAACCGGCGGCGGAACAACAAGAAAAAGAAGAGCAAAGAGGTACTGGTCATCGAGCAGTCCGGCAAGGAGGCTGGCGTCAAGAAAGCCCAGGCTGGTGGCTCCGGCAAGGAAGCTGCCGCTGTGGCGGCCGCCGACAAGCAGGACGGCCCCAACAAGCAGTACTGCAAGATCCACCGCACCAAGGGCCACGACCTCCAGAATTGCAAAAGGGTCGAGTACCTCGTCAAGCAGCAGAAGGCTGAGTACGAGCGACGCGACAAGGAGAAGGCCCAAGGAGGTGGAGGAGAGTCCGGCAAGAAGCGGCCATTCAATGGCAGGGGAGGACGCCGCGGCAAGGCCAAGCAGCGGCAAGGAGACAGACCTCCCCACGGCCGTGACAAGGACGAAGACGAAGACGACGACGAAGACATGGATGACGGGGACAACAGTGAGCAGGAGTTCCAGAAGGCCACAGAAGTTCTGTGCGTCGATGGAGGTGCCTCTCTGCATACTTCCCACCGCCAACTCAAACAATGGGTGCGGGAAGTTAATGCAGCAGAGCCGCCCGTCGAGTCGCGCAAACTTCTGAAGTGGTCCAGCACGCCCATCATCTTCGACATTGAGGACCACCCTGACCGCACAACTGCGGTCGGGTGTTTGCCAATGTTGGTTTCACCAACCATCCGCAACCTCAAGGTCACCAAGATGCTGGTTGACGGCGGGGCCGGCCTGAACCTGATCTCCTCTGCTGTGGTCCGGAAACTACAGATCCCCGACAGCGAGCTTGAAGAAACCGGCACGTTCCAAGGGATCAACCCGGGAAGGAGCAAGCCGAAGGGGAAAATCACACTGCCAGTAACTTTTGGCGGAGAGCTGAACTTCAGGACTGAGAGGATCACCTTTGACGTTGCCGATATCCCATTGCCTTATAATGGGATACTTGGCCGTCTAGCGCTCGCCAAGTTCATGGCAGCCTCTCATTATGCCTACAACATGCTCAAGATGCCAAGCCCGATAAGCGTCATCTCTGTCCCCGGCGACAAGAAGGACGCGCTTATCTGTGCCGACAAGATCTACCGGGACGCAGCAGCCGCAACGGACAGCAAGACACTTGCCGCTGAAGCTCCCGGGGGGAAGAACAAGACCAAGTCCGGCAAGAGCTCTGGGGCCCACTCCGGCAAATGCACCTCCTCGGAGTGCTGCGCTGCCGTCGAGGACGCACCATCGAGCTCCACCGGCAAGTGCAAGAAGGCGATGGCAGCTCCACCCACAACCAAGAAGGTGTCCGCCAAGGAGGACGGCACTGGTGGTACTTTCACCATCAGTGCCACGCTCGATCCTAAATAGGAAAGCGCGCTCGTTACTTTCCTGCGGGCGAATGTCGACGTGTTTGCATGGCAACCGTCTGACATCCCCGGTGTTCCCAGGAAAGTGATTGAGCACAAGCTTGTTGTTTGTCCTCACGCGCGGCCCGTCAAGCAGAAGGTCAGAAAGCAAGCGGTGGAACGCCAAGAGTTTATTGCTGAAGAAATCAAGAAGCTAGAAGCGGCAGGCCTTGTCAGAGGTGTACTTCATCCCACGTGGTTGGCCAACCCTGTTGTCGTGCGCAAAGCAAATGGGAAGTGGAGCCTTTGTATAGACTTCACCGATGTAAATAAAGCTTGTCCCAAAGATCCATTTCCCTTGCCGCGCATTGACCAGATTGTTGACTCCACGGCTGGATGTGAGTTGCTTTCATTTCTTGATGCCTATTCAGGATACCACCAGATATTTATGGCTGAAGAAGATGAAGAGAAGACCGCATTCATTACTCCGTGTGGCACTTACTGCTTCATACGGATGCCCTTTGGATTGAAGAATGCCGGTTCAACGTTTGCGAGGGTAGTCCACACTGCTTTTGAGCCACAGATACACAGGAATGTAGAAGCTTACATGGATGATATAGTGGTCAAGAGCAAGGACAAGGATACTCTGATTCAAGACCTAGATGAAACCTTTGCGAATCTGCGCAAGATACAACTCAAGCTTAACCCCGAGAAGTGCGTGTTCGGAATCCCCTCCGGCAAGCTTCTCGGGTTCTTTGTGTCCCAGAGGGGGATTGAAGCCAATCCCGACAAGATCAAATCCATCGAGCAGATTGAAGCTCCGAAGCGCGTCAAGGATGTGCGAAGGCTTGCCGGCTGCGTGGCTGCTCTCAGCAGGTTCATTTCTAAGTCCGCAGAACGCGCCCTGCCGTTTTTCAAAATCTTGAAAAAGGCAGGTCTGATGAAATGGACTCCGGAAGCGGAGGCAGCGCTGCAAGATTTGAAAAGGTACCTGTCCTCCACTCCAATACTTGTCGCACCTAAGCCCCAAGAGAAGTTGCTGCTGTACTTAGCAGCAACCAATCAAGTGGTTAGTGCTGCGTTGGTAGCGGAAAGGGAGGCAGATGAGGAGCCCACAGCCCCGGCAAGTACGTCCAGCGACAAGCAGGGGTCTTCCCCGACAAGCTCTGGCCCCGACAAGGATGGATCTGCGCAGATGCAAGAAGAGGTGCGGAAGAAGATGGTGCAGCGCCCGGTTTATTTTGTTAGCTCCCTTCTTCAGGGGGCTAGGTCAAGATACTCTGGGGTGCAGAAGCTGCTTTTCGGCCTCCTCATGGCCTCGAGAAAGCTGCGCCATTACTTCCAAGCACATGAGATAACTATGGTCACTCGTTTTCCGCTAAAAAGGATACTGCAAAATCCAGAAGTGACAGGCAGGATTGTCGAGTGGGCACTGGAACTGTCAAGCTTTGGCCTCAAGTTTGAAAGTACTTCAACTATTCAGAGCAGAGCATTGGCAGAGTTTATAGCAGAATGGACGCCAACACCAGACGAAGAGAATCCAGAGACGAGCATCCCCGTCGAAGAAGCAAGCAAAGAATGGATAATGTACTTTGATGGTGCCTTCTCGCTGCAAGGCGCCGGCGCTGGCGTGCTGCTTGTCGCACCCACCGGCGAACACCTCAAGTACGTCGTCCAGATGCACTTTCCCAAGGAGCGAGCAATGAACAATACTGCAGAGTATGAAGGTTTACATGCTGGCCTCAGAATCGCAGCAGAGCTTGGGATCAAGAAGCTGATTGTGCGGGGTGATTCGCAGTTGGTCGTCCGCCAAGTAAACAAGAGCTACTAGAGTCCGTTGATGGAAGCTTACGTCGACGAAGTGAGAAAGCTTGAAGAGCACTTTCAAGGCCTACAGATGGAGCACGTTCCAAGAGCTCAAAACGACATCACAGACGGCCTGTCAAAGTGTGCCGCACTAAAGCTACCTGTGGAACCAGGGATCTTTGTGCTCAAGTTAACTCAACCATCCGTTACACCATCGGCTAGACAAAGTAAGAAGAGAAAGTTGATTTCCGGTGACTAGTTGCCGGCAGAACTTCCTGAAGCCGCCGCCAACAAGGTCCCCAAGATCAACGATAAAGTTGCTGAGGAACAGTCTGCTCCTGCAGACCCTTGGGTTTGTACAGTTGAAGCAGGCGTTCCCGACAAGCTTTGCCCCGGCAAGCTTGCCGAGGAACGTCAAGCTCCGGCCGAGCCACAGGTTCTGGCCGTAGAAGCTAACGTTCCCGCAGCAGCACTAATGCCTTTAGTCCTTGTTGTTGAGCCTCAGGCTCCAGCATGGGCACAGCAGATTGTCCGTTTCCTTCAAACAGGAGAACTTCCCGAAGAGCCAGAAGAAGCAGAGAGAATAACCCGGCAGTCGAGTATGTATCAGTTTATCGGCGATGAACTGTATAGAAGAAGACTCAACGGTGTCAAATTGAAGTGCATTCCCCGGGAAGACGGACAGAAGCTGTTGGCGGAGATACACGGAGGCATATGTGGCCACCACATTGGCGCCAGAGCACTTGCCAGAAAAGCATTCCGGCAAAGTTTCTTTTGGCCAGAAGCCCTCCAGGATGCAACTGCACAAGTAACCAAGTGTGAAGCGTGCCAGTTCCATGCCAAACAGATACATCAGCCAGCTCAAGCTCTCTAGACGATCCCTTTGTCCTGGCCATTTTCGGTCTGGGGGCTCGACATCCTCGGCCCCTTTCCCCGCGCAGCCGGGGGCTTTGAGTACTTGTACGTCGCCACCGACAAGTTCACAAAGTGGCCGGAAGTGGAACCAGTGAGAAAGGTGACCGCACAATCAGTAGTCAAGTTCTTCAGGTCGATTGTTTGCCGTTTCGGAATCCCTAACAGGATCATCACCGACAATGGCACACAATTCACAAGTCGCACCTTCATGCAATATGTCCAAGACCTTGGCGCCAAGGTCTGCTTCGCTTCTGTTGCTCACCCGAGAAGCAACGGACAAGTGGAGAGGGCAAACGCTGAAGTGCTGTGCGGACTCAAGACAAGAACTTTCGACAGGCTGCACAAATGCGGAAGAAACTGGATTGAAGAGTTGCCGGCGGCTCTTTGGTCAATCAGGACGACACCAAATCGAGCCACTGGACAGACACCCTTTGCTCTTGTCTATGGAGCAGAGGCAGTTCTCCCCACGGAACTCGTATACGGGTCGCCTCAAGTGCTCGCTTACGATGAGCTCGAGCAAGAGCAGCTGCGGCAAGATGACGCACTGCTCCTTGAGGAGGGCCGTCTTTAGGCTGCCGTATGAGGTGCTCGATACCAGCAAGCTTTGCGCCGCTACCATAGCCGCAAAGTTAAAGCCAGAAGTCTCGAGGAAGGCGACCTTGTTCTTCGGCGCGTTCAGTCCGCCAAGAATTCCAACAAGTTGACGCCGAAGTGGGAAGGCCCTTATCGGGTGAGACAAGTCACAAGGCCCGGCGCTGTCCGCCTTGAGACCGAAGAGGGCTTACCGGTGAGCAACTCCTGGAACATTGAGCACCTTCGCAAGTTTTACCCATAAGGCGCGGTTGTCGCGATCCGCTCCGGCAACCACTTTTTGTACAAGTCTTGCCGCTATTGCATGTAAACTCTTGTACAAAGCCGGGCGCAGACCCCGTGCATCAGTAAAACTTATGTGCCTCGCACAACTAGTCATTTCATGCCTTTTCATTTTTCTTGCATATACTATATGACACCTTGTGCAGCACGCATCCCCGGTAAGCAATAACGAGCCGCAAGGCTCCATGTCTATGCCCCCCCCTTTTCTTTTCTCTCAAACAGAAGAAGTCTTCCTCGTGCACAAGTTTGCCGGGGGGAGGAGATAGTGGTATGGACCAAGTGCCGTTCAAGAAAGCCTCGCCTTGCGGACCAAGTGCCGTTCAAGAAAGCCTCGCCTTGCCGGGAAGCAAACGACACAAAAGCTAAGTTGCCAAAGTTTGAGTGATCAAATTTTTTAAATTTTAAAGTTATCTTCCTTGAACGACCGCACTTTGTATGGAAAACCTGTGCGCGGAGGAACCAACTCGTGGCTAGCCGCGCCCTTACTTTGTTTCGAGCACGCTCAACGGCTTAAGCGTGCTGCGACAAATGTCGCGCCCTTACTTCGTTTTCGAGTTCGCTCAACAATATAAGTGTGCTGCGACTAGCTGCGACAAGGTTTCTTGTCGGCAACGGCACTGCCAGCAGGCTGCTGAAGTTCCGCACTCAGCGCTCGCGGCAAAGGTCCCTTTGCCGGCAAGTTCCCTAAAAGCGTAGGATAAAAGCATACAAAGCGAAGAAGTCAAGTAAAGGAAATAACATTGCTTTAACTACCCAAAATAAAGTTATGTTACAAAATGACTTGTCGCTGTTCTAATAGATTTTTGTTCATGGCACGGTTGGCAGCGACAAAGGAAGCAGAAGGAAAGATAGCCTAATCTGCACGGTCGCCCTCGAATCTCTTGATCTTGCCCACCTTGGCCACAATAGGTGCGACAAGGGCCTTGAGCGTCTCCTGGTCGGCATCGGGCGGCAAGGTCCGGAGAACGTTGTTGAGGTTGAATCCCGGGTTGCGGAAGACTATCTTCATCAGCACCTTCTCCAAGACGCCCGTGCAGAGCCTGCGCGTCTCGTTCGCCAGCTGCGTGGGGATCATTTCCCGGAGCTGCTGGAGGGCCGGCGCCAGTCCCCTGAAGAACAAGCTTAGCTTGGCGCTGTGAGGGAGATTCTCGTCGGTGGAGTACCCGAGGTGCTCCGTCCCCAGCCCCGCCAACTCCTGGTCAATATCGGCAGCGGCGGCAACAAGCCCCTTGGTCCATTGCTCCACCGTCAGCCTGAAGTTGTTTTGGGAGATAGCGGCACTCTCCAACAGTGCCCTCTCGCCCCTGAGATCCTCCTTCAGCTTCGTCTCCCGCTCTCTGGCACCGTCGAGCGATGCGGTAAGGGCGGCAAGTTTCAACTCCAGATCGGCGATGGAGTCCTTGGCGACGGCAAGCTCCTTGCCCTTGTCGGAGAGGCGGACCTCAAGCTCGGAGTGACTGTGGGCGTCCTTCTCCCTCTCCGACGCAAGTGCATCAACCTTCTCTTCGCTCGTCTTCAAGTGGACCTCCAGTCGCGCCACCCTCTCCTCCAAGTCTCTCTTGGCGGTCTCAGCAGCTGCAGCAGCGTCCTTCGCCTCCTGCAGAGCCCCGTCGAAAGACTGTTCGCGCGCGGCAAGGTCGTCCTCATGGCTGTCGAGGTCGACCTTCCGCTGCGTTAGTTCGCCTTCTCGCCGGGACAACTCCTCGGCGGCAAGCTGTTGCTGCTCCTCTGCTTCGGCCTTCTCAAGAATAAACGCCTGATGCGCCTCGGCGAGCTCCTCCCGCTCCTCCGCCAAGGATCGGAGGGCTGCTTGGTTGGCAGCCCGGAGCTCTTCGGCGCGCTTCTCCAAGTCAGTGCCCGCCTTGGCGGCCAGAGCCTCTCGGGACTCCAACTTGGCCTGCCTGGCGCGGTACAGGGCCAGAAGCCTCCGCAGAAGCCGCTCCTACTCGGGCTCGCTACTGCTGCCGGGCGCGTCGACGAACTTCAGCCCGGCGGAGGCGAGGACTTCCCCGTCGATGACCTCTCCCTCCGCGGGCGCCCTTGACGTGGACGCCCACGGGAGCTGGATGAAGACTCCATTGCCAGCCTCCAGATAGACGCCGGGCTCAGCCGCGGCAGCAGGGGGGTCGGCAGCCGGCGCAGCGTCTGACGCTCCTGCGGCCTCAGGGCCATCAGTGCGACGGCCGGATTCCCCCTCAGCTGCCACGCCAGCAGCCTCAGCGGTCTCGTCGGCGGCAGGCTTGTTAGCACCGGCCGCCCCTTCATCGGCTGCGACGTCGCCGGTGTTGTCGTGCGCGCCCTCGTCGGTGGTGGCCTCTGTCTCCATTGGCTCTGCGACGGACGGATCTGACGGAAGAAAAAGAAGAAAGAAAATAGTCAAGCAAATATCCAAAAAGAGAAATTCAGAAAAAGAAAAGTCCTAGGATTTTACCTACGCGGGCCTCCTCTTCGATGGGGTTCCTTGCCGGGGAGTTCCCCCTCGGCGGCGTGGTGGTAGCTCCCGCCGGCGGAGGGCCGCTGGCGCCTTCCCTTGGCGGGGTGCTCGCCCTTGGCGGAGTACTCGCCCTCGGCGGAGTACTCGCCCTTGGCGGAGTATCCTCCCTCGCCGGGGAGCTCCTCCTTGGCGGAGAGGTCGAGACGTGTGGCTCTTCGGGAGCAATCTCTTGGCGCTCCTGAGGCTGCGGCTCTGCTTCTGCACAAGTCAACAAACAAGCAAAACGTTAACAAGGATAAGAAGCCCACGCGCGCCCGACAAGCGAAGAGTGAACAGAAGACTTACGCTGGGGGCTGCCCTGAGGAGCAGTTGCCTGGTCCGGCAAGCTTGTCGCAGGCGCATCCCCTGCTGCTGCGACGGGCTCGTCCTCAAGATCGACCACCGGGATCTCGGCCCTCTTCGCCGCCCTCTGGGCCAGGGTCCTGGAGGACAGACAAGATCAGAATCAGGCAAAGAAGATTCAAGACAAGAGCAACACAAAAAAAAATCAAAGGGAAACAAGAGTTGCCAGTACTTACTCTTCCTCCCCCTCGTCAGAACTGAGCGCGGAGAAATCGAAGTCCGCCTCACGCGTCCCGGCGCGAGGAGCTGGAGGAGTAGGCTCCCTCGGCCGTTTGGCGGGAGCGGGGACGATGGTCTGAGAAGACCCCGCTCCAGTTGTCGCCGAGGCCCGAGGGGCAGCAGGAGCGTTGACGCTAGTCCGGGAAGATCCCCCTCCTATTGCCGCTGAGACACGGGGCACTCCCTTGGCGGCCTTGCTCGTCGTGGTGGCGCGTGTCGGGCGGCGCTGCGGCTGCTGGCTCGTCTGCCGCCCGGTCACGCCTGCGGCCTTGCGGATGCGCCTTTTCGGCGCAACTGGAGGACTTGGTGGCGGTGGTGAGCTCCCCGAGGACGAAGAAGAAGAGTCGAGATTCAGCGACCCGCCTGAGTCTTCGGCAGGATCGCTTGATCCGACGCCCTGCTCGGTGGGCCCGCTCGACTATGTACCTTGCTCGGCGGCCTCGCTTGTCCCGGCAGGTCCCCCGGCAAGCTTTCCCACTCTAAGGAATTCTTCCTCCTCGGACAAACTTACCGCCTCCGCTGCGTCCACCTCCTCCACAGTATATCCAAACTCACCCGCAGCCCTGGCTGCGGCTGCCTCCTCCAACCTGGTGGCAATATACGCCATCTCCTCATCGGTGGTGTCACGGGTGAGGCCCCTCTTCTCGTCGGGTTTGACTGGCTGCTCCACCAAGTTGTCGAAGAACGTTTGCACGGCTTTGTCAGAAGGCTCCCGCCAAGTGGGGTCAATCCCATGGGAGTCACACCATGGCATCGCCGCGCATATAGCGCTGAGCGACGAATTGTTGCATAGCGGAACTACGCCCCGCGGCAGCGCAAACCACTCTGGATGGGCGGAGTCATACTTGAATAACGCTCGGAGCATCCCGTTGAGTTCCATGACAGTGAAATTATAGTTGAGGCCCGGGCGCAGCCTCATGATGTCTGCTGCGTTATCAAACTCCCAAGCAGGCCTTTTCCTCTCCTGCAAGGGAGTGATGCGGCGGCGAAGAAAGTCTGCCCCGACGGCACCTACAGTGAGCTTGGCTTGCCGGAGGCGAAGAATCCTAGTGGTGGCTATCTTCAGCTTGTCGTCCTCAGGAGCCAGGTCACTCCAGTCATTGCCGCGCACTATTGCAACTTGATGCCGGGAAGTGAACTGCTGGGGGTCGTCCTCCATGATCCAGCACCAGTTGGCCCGCCATTCTTCCCACTTGCCGCGGAGCTCCCCAGTCAAGTAAGCCTCTTTCTTATGGAGCCTGAAGATCCAAGAGATCCCGCCGGACAGGGGAGACCCAGACTCGACTCGAGGAATGAAGTAATGGCGGAAGAGGGCTACATTGGGGTAAACTCCGACGAAATTTTCGCACAGATGTGCGAAAACGGCCATGGTCAAGACAGCGTTTGGGGTGAAGTCAAGAAGATGAAACCCGTAGGTATTCATGATATCGCAGAAGAATTCGGAATATGGCGGGCAGAGTCCGCAATAGAAGAACAGAGCAAAAAAGGCATATCCGCCCGGGAACATGTCGCAGGCCACGGCAGGGAGTACCTTGGTGCGTGGATGCGCTTTGGTCTCCCTCGACCAGAAGAGATAGAAGTTTTCCTTCAGCTCCTCCGCGCTTAGCTGTGGCGGAAAGACCGCCATCTTCTTCCGCATTGACGCTAGCCGCAGCGCCTTGGCAGTCTTCGCGGCCTTCGCCTTGTCGCTCTTCGGGGCCATGGTGGGAGGCGGCGAGGGAAGTTGACGGCGCTGGAGGTGCTGGCGGCGGCGGACGGGGGCGGAGCGCTGCTCTCTTTCGATCTTCGGGAGGAAGGGAGCGGCGGGGGTTTCTGGAGGTTGAAGAAGCAACGGGCGAATGGAAAGAACTGCCCCTGCTTCCCCTGCTTTTAAGGGGGAGGATGGGACGTTCCGCATTTTCCCCATTAAAGAAACAAGACACGATCTCTTCCACGACGCCGCGATTGACGTGTGCCGTTGGGGAGGGACGCGGTGGATACGGAGTGGGATACGGCGCGCCGTGGGCCGCGTGTGCCCGTGCACTATTTTGGGCCTGGCCCAACAGCGCTTGGCACCGTGTTTGGCCCAGGCCCGGGGGCTCCTGTCGGTGTACTAAAGTAGGGGTACCTTAGTATCCCGAACTTGTGCACGGGCAGTCGCAGCGTCCCGTGGCAGGGCTTGCCGCGCGTCCGCCAAGGCCCACTGTGTTTCCTTTAGATCCATTCAAGAACAAAGTATTCAAGTTAAAGAGACAAGGCCCCGGCAAGAGGAGCTTGCCGGGAAGGCCGCCCCAGGCACGAGACCACTTCTTTTGCACAAGACCCTGGCAAGAGGAGCTTGCCGGGAAGGCCAAACGTGGCATTTCAAGAGACTTGCCGCGACGCGCCACGCGTCCCGGCAAGGCCCGGAGAGCGACAAACTCCCGGGCGCGACAAGATGGCGGTCGCGGCAAGGTGCTTGCCGCGGCAAACTTCCACTAAGTACCCGCGCTCCAGCTCATCCGCCCACGCGTCGCCCTGGGGCCCTTCCAGGCACACGTGGTGGAAGGCTGTGCACCCTGGGGTACACGGTGGCGAGCTGCGATGACGAGGCCACATTCGTGGCGAACGGAGACGCCCCGACGGACGCTTTTTTGCACTGTTTGGGGCGACGGCGACGGGCATTTAATGCCCTTGTCCCCTGCCGTCAGGGTTAGGTATAGAGCACTATACATACACTATTCCAACTACCACCGTTTTTACATTTCTACCCTCAACTGCGTTGCCACCTGTCGGTGACCCCTTTGACCTATAAAAGGAGGCCCATGCGCAACGTAGAGGAGGTTCCGATTTTTGACAACTCTCACGCTCAGTGTTGCTAGCCATAAGCACTGTAGCTCTTCCCGCTCCCGAGCCAAGAACGCAATACAAACCAAGGCAGGAGTAGGGTTTTACGCACCTGTGCGGCCTGAACCTGGGTAAACTGCTCGCGTGTTCGCCTCGATCCGCTCTTCGTGCATCCTCCGCTCCCTTGCCGTACCAAAAAGGGGCTCCGGTCCCATAGATGTTCGTGGGCGATCAGTTTCCCCCACACAACCCAACACTTATACCTACTGTTTTTGTGTATGCTGCTATATTAATCATGTTTATAGCTTTTGTTTCAATAAAGTGCCAAGCAAAGCCTTAGGATCATGTTGGGTGATAGTAGATTTGATCTTGCTGAAAAACAGAAACTTTTGCACTCACGAGAAAAATTGTCATTTTTTACACATGAGTGATTTTAAGTTGATTCCTTTTGCAGAAGTTTAATATACAAATTGCTCACGTGGTCATATTTGTTTCAAGATTTTTAGAGTTGCAGAAGTATGGTGAATGTTCAGAACATTACAGACTGTTCTGTTTTTGACAGATTCTATTTTCAATTCATAGTTTGCTTGTTTTCTAGTTTCTATGCTTATATTGATCAATATAAATTGTAGAAATGATATGCTAAATTAAGCATTGTGTGGAAACAATTATGAATCTTGTCTTTGACAGTAACCCAAGTGAATGATTTGTTTTATCATACTAACCCATCTCACGAAGTTTTGTTAAGTTTTATGTGATTGAAGTTTTCAAGTTTTGGGTGAGATGTCGATATGAGGAGAACAAGGAGTGACAAGACCCTAATCTTGGGGATGCCCAAGGGACCTCAAGGTAATATTCAAGGAAGATCCAAGCAACTAAACTTGAGGATGCCCCGGAAGGCATCCCCTCTTTCGTCTCCAACATTATTGGTAACCTCACTTGGAGCTATGTTTTCATTCGTCACATGATATCTGTTTTGCTTGGAGATTCAATTTATTTTGTGTGTATTTGCTTGCATGTATTTATAATAATGTTTTGTATCTTTTATTCAATAAAAGTGTCAAGGATAGCCTTTACCATGCTTATTTTGCAAGTATACATGTTGCTGTTTGAAAACAGAAAGTTTTCTATCATTTTCTGAATTCTTTTGGATAGTAAGAACGTGATAAAGTATTGGATTTTTTACAAAGTTAGCATGGATAAGTTCTATGTAATGCGGTAATGTTTCATAATTTTTAGAGCTAGGAAGGTATGAGAACAATTCCACTCTTTATAGACTGTATTGTTTTGGCAGATTGCTCTTATGTTTGCATTGTTTGCATATGTTTGCGTGTTTAATGAGTCTATTTGAGGATGGGAGTATTAAATATACATAGGCATTTAGTATGCAATGTTGAATAATAATTTTAGTGATTTTCTAAAGTAGATGATGATAAGGTTTTGCATTGATTTATACTAACTTATCTCACGAGTTCTTGTTGAGTTTTGTGCGGATGGAGCTTTTGAGATTTAGGAAAACCGTGATATGAGAAGAATTAGGCAGACACAAAAGCTCAAGCTTGGGTATGCCCAAGGCACCCCAGATAATATTTCAAGAAGTCTCAAGCATCTAAGCTTGGGGATGCCCCGATAGGCATCCCACCTTTCTTCATCAACAATTATCGGTTAATATCAGTTGATCCTAAGTTTTTCCTTCTTCACATAAGATGTGCTATTCTTGAAATGTCATTTTATTTTGTTTGCTTTCTGTTTAAATAAAATACTTAGATCTGAAAGTTTTTTTTAATAAAATAGAGCCCCCAAATAGTTATCAAAGAGGCTAGATAAGCGGTATTCACATCATGTCAAAGAAGCTCTTTTCTAGCACCGTTGCTCTAGTGCTTTACTTATATCTTTTTGAGCATGGTGTGCTTTAGTATTTTTGAAGAAATTCTATCTTGCTTCATTTTAATTATTTCGAGAGAAAGAATTTATGCTCATGATCTTCACTTATATTTGTTTGAGCTTATCAAAAGCAACACATGAAAATTAGTCCCAAAGAGATAGATATCCAAGAAAGATATAATAAAAACTTTCATGAAGATCATTGGACAAAATAAACTTGATTCCTTGTAATAGTTTTGAGACATGATGATGTGATATGTGAGTCATGTTGATGAGTAATTTTGCTTTAGTAAGATATTGGTGTTAAGGTTTATGATTCCCTAAACATGCACCTATAGTCTCTCGTTATGCCGGGAAGTTGGAGGACAATTTATCATTGATTGTCCTATCTTTGTGTGAAGGTCGGGGCGCACGATGGTTAACTCTTACCAACCTCCCCCTAGGAGCATGCATATCATTACTTTGCTTCGAGGGCTATTAAACTTTTGCAATAATTATATGAGTTCTTTATGACTATTGTGAGTCCATGGATTATATGCACTCTCACCCTTTCATAATTGCTAGCCTCTCTTGTACCGTGCAATTTTCGCCGGTGCATAAACTTTATTATACCTTCCTCAAAACAGCCACCATACCTACCTATATGCGGTATTCCCTTGCCGTTCTAAGCTAATTTGTATGTGTCATCTCTAATTTCCAAAATAAATTCCCCTTTTGTGTGCCTGTACCGCTCGCGAGGTGGTGAGGGGTGGCCAATATTTTTCATGCTAGATGTATTATTCTCACGATGAGTGTTTATTCACTTGTCATTGCACAAGAGTAATGCAAAGGTATTAGGGATGCCCAGTCCTGAAATGAAAAACAAATTTACTTGATGTTGTCAAATAATAAATTCCTTGGAAAGTGTTGGTATGGAAGGCAACCGTGGATTCGGCTAGCCATGGCTTGTGAAAGTTTGGTGGAAAAGGAATAAACTTTATTTTATGCTTGGGAACCGCCTATGATATATCTAGCATGGAAAGTGTTGGGAACCTTGAGTCATTTTCGTTGGTGGGAAAAGTATACCTCCCAAAGTAACTTTATCTCTTAATTTAAGCTTTGAGCTCTGGCACCTCTACAAATACCTGCTCCTCACATTGATATCGATTGATGGACATCTCCATAGTCCATTAGTTTGTCTAGTTGATGTCAGACTTTCTTCCCTTCTTTTGTCTACTACCACCGCATTGTATTCCACCTATATTTCTATATCCATGGCATGCGCTCATGTATTGTGTGAGAGTTGAAAATGCCGAAGTGCATTAAAAAGTATGAACCAATTGCTTGGCTGACACCGGGGTAGTACATGATTTATACTTTGAGCTAGGAAGACAGAGCATGACAAGACTATATGATTTTGTAGGGATAACGTTCTTTAGCATTTGATACTCTGAAAGCCATGGTTGCTTGTTGATATGTTTGAGTATTTAAATCTCATGTCAAAACTAGATTATTGCTTTGAACCATATAAAAGTCCAATTGTCCATGCTATAAAGAAAAGAATATGATATGACATGGTAGGCAACATTCCACATCAAAATTTCCGTTTTTATCATTTACCTACTCGAGGATGAGCAGGAATTAAGCTTGGAGATGCTCATACGTCTCGAACACATGTAAATTTTTTGATTGTTCCATGGTGTCATATAATCATTCTTGGATGTGTTACAACCATTTTATATCCTTTTCTGGGACTAACCTATTGACATAGTGCCAAGTGCCAGTTGCTGTTTTCTGCATGTTTTTTACATTGCAGGAAATCAATATCAAATGGAGTCCAAACACCGCAAAACTTTTTGGAGAATTTTTATGGGCCAGTAGACACCCAATGGTCTGATGCAGCACCTGGGGGGTGCCCCGAGGGGGGCACAACCCACCAGGATGCGCCAGGCCCCCTGGCGCGCCCAGGTGGGTTGTGCCCACCTCGGTGGCCTCCTGCATCGCCTCTTTACCCTATAAAATCACAAATATTCCGAAACCCTTTGGGGTAGACCTACTTGGGGTATCATATTGATCCACTTGCTATATGTTTTGGCACTCATCTTGTGGATTCCCGCGGTGATATTGGGGTAATCTATGCATAGGGATGGCTGCACATTCTTGTCTTTGTTTCTCCGGTAGAAATCTTGGGGCACTCTTCGAGGTTCTTTGTGTTGGATTGAGTATTACAAATATGAATATGTTTTGGTGTTATCTTAGTACGAACTCTTGATAGATCGATCGGGAAGGATAACTTTGTGTTATCTTAGTATGAACTCTTGAAAGATCGATCGGAAAAGATAACCTTGTGTTATTCTAGTACGAACTCTTGGATAGGTCGATCATAAAGGATAACTTTATGTTGTTTTAGTACGAACTCTTGAAAGATTGATCGAAAAGAATAACTTTGAGGTGGTTTGGTACCCCACCAGCAATTTCTTCTTATGTTCTCCTCTAGATAGGAACTTTGAAGTGATTCTTCATTGCACGTTGAGGGGTGGTTATATGATCCTATTATATTATCATTGTTGAGAGATTGCACTAGCGAAATTACGGACCCTAGGCCTCGTTTTCAAGCATTGCAATACCGTTTGTGCTTCGTTTTATCACTTGCTACCTTGCTGTTTTTTATTGTTCCAATTACAAAAATCAATATCTACCATCCATATTACACTTGTATCACCATCTCTTCGGCGAACTAGTGCACCTATACAATTTGCCATTATATTTGGTGTGTTGGGGACACAAGAGACTTTTTATTATTTGGTTGTAGGGTTGTTTGGGAGAGACCATCTTCATCCTACACCTCCTACGGAATGATAAATCTTAGGTCATCCACTTGAGGGAAAATTGCAACTATCCTACAAAACTCTGCGTTTGGAGGCCCAACACGTGTCGACAAGAATAAAGTTGCGTAGTAGACATCCAGCTCTTTTCTGGAGCCATTGCCGAGGAGGTGAGTGCTTGAAGGTATATCTTTAGATCTCGCAATTGAATCTTTTAGTTACTTGTTTTATCGGAAAGAATTGGGCGGCGTAGTAGACATGAGTATCTTGCACTGACGCGATTTTGGAGTTCTCCAGTCGCATTTGCGGATCTTCTGAGGAGCATTGCTGGCGCCGCCCAATTCTTCCGAGCCCAGGAGGGGAACAACACGAGAAGCTGTTCTGGTCGCAGTTTCTTGCGCCAGAACGTCCAGTGCCCCTGAACGACCAGATGAAGCAGCTGGTCGAGCTGCATAATATGGCGGGTACGGCTATGAGGGACTTAATAGTCCGGCTATGGCCCGCTGATCCAATCCCAAGTAGCTACTTTGGGTTGGTGAAGCGACTCGCCGACGCGAGTCCACGGGTGAACGATGTGAAGCGTTCGGCCTGCATAGAAGGTGCACGAATGACCTTCGTCCGCGTCAAGGTGCACTGGGTGAAGATGAAGGCCACTGAGATAGCGACTGCTGGCCTGCCAGAGGGCAAGGATCACCGGAAGCAAGAAAGGTACTTTGGTGATGTCCTAGAAGGAGACCGCCTTGTAGAGGGCCAGTGCTCAAAGGATATAATCTTTGAGTGATTGTTTTCGGATTGTTAGGACTAAGCTTGTGTACTGATGTATATATAATTTTGCGCTCTTGTATTATAAGCGACATTTCCTCCTGTGCGGCCGTTTATTTAAATTTGAAAGTTTCCAGTCGTCGGCTTCAGCCCCCATGTAGATATTACAGGGGTGCTCGGTAATGCGCGTTAACACTCTTTATCCAATGTCTTGGTCCATAAAGGCGGTGTCCGCGGAGCAAACCAGGAAATCAGACTATGCGGCTTTATTGCTTTCACTTTGCCATATGAGCTTGACTTGTGGGGCTAAGTACTAGCCCCTGGTGCGTGTGCAGCTTTTTAAACTATGGTGCCCACTTTACGCGGCTGGACAAAGACCAGCCCCTTGTATAACACGGAGTAGATCACTATCGATCATAGTATAACACTAGGTCACCGAATCGCTTGACCAGCTCTCGCTTCATCATGACAGTCAGTTTTCGGCTTTCTCTACTGAGGTACTTGACCGGACGAAGCAGAAGTACAATCGCAGTAGTTCTCCCTTTACTACCTTAGCCGAACAATGCGGGACGTAAGGTGGTAAGTACAGGAGCCGAGCAGCCCAACTATAGACCCAAGACATGATTCAGAGCCGATGCATATAATGCAATATCCGGGACGCTGAAAAGTTCCCTATAGGTGTTCGGACTTGGAGGTGTGCCAGGCCAAATACAGCCCCAGGTATTAAGGCGCATGCAGCATTCTGAAGAGAACACAAGTGGTAGTAAAAATGAACTCCAAGCGAATTGGAACCAAACTACTTCTTTTATATCCCATTTAATACGGCCAGCCATGTGGTTACAGATAATGCCGATAACATCTTTGGGAATTTTACATTTCAACAGAAGAAAAAAAAGGTTTACGCATAGCCTTAATCTAACGAAAGAAATTTCTACGGGGGGCCCTGCTGCACGTCTGCGCCGTTTTCTCCTTTATCATGTGTCCTTGAAGGGGGGAGGTATGATGGCCGCCTGTAAAAAGGGAAATAGAACTATGGAAAAGAATGTCCTGCACATCCGTAGATAAGGTGGGTTCTTTTAGTGAACCTTTGAAAGTAAATATATTTTAGAGTCCGAATAGGGTCAAGCCGAACTATGGACTATTTGTATGCGGTGTGCCCCCAGCGCCGCCCAAGGTATTTTAAGGGCATAATTGTGTACGCGAGGTACATATGCTAGTACCTTATGGGTCAGTCGACATGGGCGTAACTGCTAATCGAGCATGAGTTCCTCTGAGCTGCCGCATTGTAGTGCGGTCCGGACATGTTTAGCAGTGTTTGTGATCTTGACGACCGATGAACTGTTCGGTTTGAATAAGTCGCTTTGGACCTCGGCTGCGAGGGCCGCAGTGTCTTCCTCTATACGGAGGGAGAACTCCATGTTTCCGTTAACCATGATGACGCCGTGTGCTCCGGGCATTTTGAGCTTTAAGTAAGCATTATGCGGGACCGCATTAAAGTGGGAGAAGGTCGTTCTTCCGAGTAGTGCATGATAGCCACTTCAGAAACGAGCGATGTCGAAGATTAACTTCTCGCTTTGAAAGTTATCAGGAGAGCCGAATATGACCTCCAGTGTTAATGAGCCCGTGTAACAGGCCTCTACCCCTGGTATCACTCCTTTAAAGGTAGTGCTGCTGGGCTTAATTCTTGACGGGTCTATCCCCATCTTGCATACAGTGTCTTGGTATATCATATTGAGACTCCTGCCGCCGTCCATAAGGACTCGAGTAAGATGATATCCATCAATTATAGGATCGAGCATTAGGGCCGCCGAACCTCCATGACGGATACTAGTTGGGTGATCCTTGCGATCAAAGGTGATCGGACAAGCCGACCATGGGTTGAACTTGGGGGCGACAGGCTCTACGGGATAAACGTCCCTAAGTGTGCGCTTGCGCTCCCTTTTGGGGATATGGGTAGCGTAGATCATATTCATGGTTTTTACCTCCGATGGAAATTTCTTCTGTTCCCCAGTGTTCGGCTGGCGAGGTTCATCCTCGTCCTCGCTTTGACGTCCTTTTCCCTTGTGTTCGGCATTTAACTTTCCGGCCTGCTTGAAGACCCAGCAGTTTTAGTTGGTGTGATTTGCAGGTTTATCAGGGGTGCCATGAATCTGGAAAGGCCTGTCTATTTTGACCAAGCTAGATGGATTGTCTCTGTTGCCTTTGAATGGCTTCTTCTGTTGACCGGGCCTGGAGCAATTGAATCCGGCGTTTACTGCCGTGTCATCTGTGCTTCTGGTATTGTTTTGACGCTTGTTCTTATTGCGTCGTGGCTTGCCATTGCCATCCCTGACTTCGGAAGTGCCAGGGTCACTAGTGCTATTGCTGCTACGAGCTAGCCAACTGTCTTCGCCCGCGCAAAAGCGGGTCATGAGTGTAGTAAGGGCTACCATTGTCCTCGGCTTATCTTGACCTAGGTGTCTAGCCAGCGAGTCGTCCCGGACACTGTGTTTGAATGCCGCTAAGGCCTTGGCGTCTGGACAGTCAACAAATTGGTTCTTTTTAGTTAAGAACTAATTCCAAAGCTTGCGGGCTGACTCCCCGGGTTGCTGGATATGTGACTTAGATCGTCAGCATCCGGGGGCCGGACATAAGTCCCCTGAAAGTTGGCCCGAAAAGCATCCTCAAGCTCTTCCCAGCTTCCAATGGAGTTCTCTGGGAGGTTGTTTAACCAGTGCCGAGCTGGCCCTTTCAACTTGAGAGGTAAGTATTTGATAGCGTGGAGGTCATCTCCACGAGCCATGTGGATGTGAAGAATAAAGTCTTCTATCCATACAGCGGGGTCCCTCGTTCCATCATACGCCTCGATGTTTACGGGTTTAAACCCTTCTGGAAATTGATGATCCATCACCTCATCGATGAAGGACAGAGGGTGTTCAGCAACCCTGTATCGTGCAATATCGTGGCATAATTCGAACGGTGTCTATGTTCGATGTTGGTTCCAAACTTGATTGTGCCCGACGTGTTTGGCTTGATAGCCGCCGTCCTGTGTGGAAGCACGTTCTCTCGATCTGTAGATTGATCCGGCCTGACCGGCTTTTTTATTCACGTCCTGACGTAAATCGTACTTATGACCCTGAGCCGATGTATACTTTCCTTTACGGTGGGGAGGTGCGGACTGGTGTACGGTGTTGCTTGCCGCTTTATCCCGTCCACGAGGTGGTCGGTCCGGTTGATTGGCCTTATCGTACTTCGGCGGAATTGGCGCAATGGCATCCTCGTCGAATTGGGGCAGCAGTTTGCGCTTGGAGTAGCTCTTTGTTTGGCGCCTATAGTCGTATCTTTCTTCAGCATCTAGCACTTCGTTCCATCTGTCATTAAGCGTATCTTGTTCGCCTCTAAGCCGTTGCTACTATTTTTTCAAGCTCCTTGCTGTAGCAATGAGTTGTTGCTGAAAGCGTTTTTGTTCGAGGGGTTCTTTGTGATAGCCTGGCTTATTAGGGATGATAGACTACTCATATCAATAATGAATTCCTTCTTTTTTCCGGGAGCCCATTCAAACAGAACTCCAAAGTTAAGCGTGCTCAGCTTGGAGTAATTTAAGGATGGGTGACCGATCGGGAAGTTTCTCCCGGGTGCGCACGAGTGAGGAAAAAGTGCGCAGAAAAGACTAGCATTGATATGTGGGGCCAGTCTAGATCCCGCCAGGAGTAACGACCACCGGTGGGTGTGTCCCGGGCGTTACAAGTTGGTATCAGAGCCGATCCTCAAGGTTACACGGATGTTTGCGGACAGGTGTGCGGTCATGTTGTTCCTGATGTTTGTGACCCGTTGTGGCACACGACATGGCACATGTGCCAGACTGGATGCACATATGTATGTGTCAAGAGGGAACGTTCCTGCGGACCGACAAGGACATCGATTCCTCTGAGTGGGGGTGTATGTGATATCCTGGCTTATTAGGGATGATAGACTACTCATATCAATAAGGAATTCCTTCTTTTTCCGGGAGCCCATTTGGACAGAACTCCAAAGTTAAGCGTGCTCGGCTTGGAGTAATTTCAGGATGGGTGACCGACTGGGAAGTTTCTCCCGGATGCGCACGAGTGAGGACAAAGTGCGTAGAAAAGACTAGTATTGATATGTGGGGCCAGTCTAGATCCCGCCAGGAGTAACGACCACCGGCGGGTGTGTCCCGGGCGTTACATTCTTCTGGGACGATGAATTCATCGTCTCCCAGGCTGACGTCCTCTTCGGTGACAGGTTGATAATTGTTGTCTTCGGCATCGCTGTGATTGGCCAGTAGTTCGGGACTGTGTTCGCCGTCTTCCCGTTCGTCCTGCTCCACCGCTGGCTCCACTGGGTCATCGGCTTCCTTCGGATCTTCATCGTCTCTGGTGATAGTGTTACTTTCCTTTCCTTTGCGCGATCGTGAGTGACATTTCTGACGCCAACATTTAGGAGGTTTATCGACGGGCTTATCCTGCTCTGGATTTTCATCGCCATCATCTTCTTTCTCATTGGGTGTATCCACCATGTATACATGGTAGGTAGAGGTAGCCGTCCATCGCTCGGTTACGGGTGGGTTTGCAATTAGATCGGCTTCGACGTCGTGGTCCATCCCATCGATGTCTTTGGAAGCATAATTTAGTAGATCGGTTAAGTCTTCGACCATTTCTACCAAGTGGGTGGTGGGTGGGAAGCAAAATTCCCTGTTTTCAGCCCCCAGTTCAAATAGGGCATAGTTCGGTCGGGAATCTTCTATTAGGGTGAGTGATTGTAGTAAGTCCAGCGCCTCATTTAAAAGCCAATGATGGATATATGTTCGGGAATCTGCGGGGTAGAGTTTGGTGACAACCGCTCCATTGGGCCCGAAAAGTGCGGATCCTGAAAGTCCGAAGCTCGTAATCAGGGATGAGTCCGGTGTTCCAGCAGCGGGGAGAGTCCCGCTCAATACTGGGTCTATGAGCGGCTCGAACACCGCTAAATCCGTTGTTTCCATGGCAGGGTTGATCTTCCCATCCTCGGACGAAGCGATCTGCTCTGGATCTAAGGCCAGAGTTGTCGCATGTGTTGACCCCTGGACGGGATCCGATGACAGATCTTAAACGTCTTCATCGTGGAGGCAGGGGGCAGCCGCCATGGGTGCGAATCCATTGAAGATCAAATCTCCATGGACGTCAGCAACGTAGTTCAAGCTTCCAAATCTGATTTGATGACCATGGGTGTAGCTGTCAACTGGCTCGAGGTGGCCTTCTGTGTTGGCACGAAGCATGAAGCTGTCGAACACAAAAAGCTGGTCGGGAAGAAAAAATTCCTCAGTGGTCGTGCCATCATTGATGACGAGGCGAGCCATTTATCCTTTTGTCGACGACACAGTCGAACTCTTAATGAAAGCACCAATGTCGGTGTCAAAACTGGCATGGGTAGGGGGTCCCGAACTATGCGTCTGAGGATCGATAGTAACAGGAGACTGGGGACACGATGTTTACCCAGGTTCAGGCCCTCTCGATCGAGGTAATACCCTACTTCCTGCTTGATTGATCTTGATGAATATAGGGTTACAAGAGTTGATCTACCTCGAGATCGTAATGGCTAAAACCCTACGAGTCTAGCCTATGCAATTGTGATTGCGTCTCTACGGACTAAACCCTCCGGTTTATATATGCACCGGAGGGACCTAGGGTTGTACATGACCATCTTGCACAGGAAGCAAAATATTACACCCGGACTCTAAACTTGCTATTTTGCACATATGGGAGTCCTATCCGGATACGGGAGATAGTCTTCAGCAATAATCTTCTCGGCCCACCAGTCCGGCCCATAACGAGTAATCCGGCCACCTGAGGACCCCTTAATCCATGACTCCCTCACCCGTGTTCCCTGGGCGTCTGTCGATAAAAGACCCAGGGGACCTCCTCGCATCGACATGGTCGCGGACGCTTGTTCTCGCCTCTCTCCTCAAGACGATGACATCAGAGCTCCGCGCCCATGTAATATTACCATTGTATCCACTAGGGGGTTAGCCTATAACCCCCCCCCCCCCAGGAGTCCTCCATGCATAGGATCTTGAACACTCAGTAGAATACACTCACGCTCACACACACAGGAGGGGCATGGATATGATCTGGCCTATCTTCCTCCTCCCCCCAAACAACTCCAGGAGCAAGTGTGTAACTAGTTCATATCAACCACACTCGGTAGGATTAGGGGTGTCTTGTATCTTCCTCTCTTCGGAGAGCCCAGAACCTGGGTACGTCTTGTGTCTCTCACTCGCACATGCCAACCTCGCCTCAGAAGCACGTCGGCGTCCATTCGTAGCACCCCATCTTTAGCCATCCCATGGCATCTGCCGTGAGATCACCACGACAACTCGCGTCAGATCCTCCTCCGTTTGCCACCAACCTCTGTGGACAACATGCTTGGGAAGCAGCCAACAACCACCGGGCACGGCTCAATCGCGTCGGTAGGGAGGAAGATGAGGACATGTCGCCAATCGCCACAATGGCAAGACACGACCTAATCCTAGCTCTACTATTAATACTACTAGATGCTCGGTTCCGCCAATTGGCACAAAGACCAATTGCAACCCGAAAGCTAAGCAAACTATCCGAAGGACCTTTTCCTGAATTGTCTGCAAATGATCATGTTCATACCGCGTTTCTATTTCCCCTGGAAATGATCATTGCTGATAGCTTTCTCTCGCGATTTGTATTTGATGACACGAGACTATGTTCGTGTCGGAAGTTAAGCCAACGAACTATCTGGAACATAATATGGAAGTTAAGTGAACTATATGTCTCTCTCTCCATCTCGGTCAACCTAAGAAAGTTGACCCTTGGTTTAACTTAAAATCCTCTCTTTCTCTGGTATCCCAAAAGTTAAGTGAACTATTTGAAACTATGTCCAGGAAGTTAAGCAACACTATGGTCATCACGCCAATCATAATGTTCGTTCCATAAATCACCCTGAGATGGCCAAAACCCTTGTCAAAGGTCCGACCCATGCAAAGGTTTGTTGAGGAGAAATAAGATGACGATGAACATTATCACAGATGATACTTCTTACTTGACAGGCACGCCATAATTATTCATCACTGACCCTCCTATGTACGGCTGGTCATTGATATTTGCTCAAAAGCTATTTGACCCTTTTCCCGGGTTGATCAACGAGAATGTAAAACTAATGAACTATTTGAAACTATGTCTACGAAGTTAAGCAACACTGTGGTCATCACGCCAATCAAGTGTTTGTTCAATAAATCACCCCAGAGTCCATTAGCATGTAAAACTAATGAACTATTTGAAACTATGTCCAGGAAGTTAAGCAACGATATGGTCATCCCGCCAATCAAATGCCCATTCTATAAATCATTCCTAGGGCCATTAGCATGATTAACTACAAAACAATTGTCAAAAATCCAAGGCATGCAATGGTTCTTTAAGGAGAAAGAAGATGATGATGAACATTATCACAGACGATACCTCCTACTTGACTGGCACGTGGTAATTATTCATCACCGATCCTCCTATTTAATGGTCGGTCATTGATATTTTCTGAAGAAAACATGTATCGAGCAATGGCTTCAACCCCAATAAGAAAATAGATCGGCCCCAAATAAGGGTAGGTCAAAATTTTCATCCAAGAAGTCATGAAACATTACCTGAAAAAATCATGAACAACACAAGAAAAAAAGAGGGGGCGACACAAATCTTGACAACAAATAAATCAAAGGTCAGAAAATTGACTTACACAAATTTAAAATAACACGTAAGTTACACAAATGTTTAAGTGTAATGAATTACATGCATTTATCATGTATGGCTAAAAAGTGTAAACGCTACAGACTTGACATTCATTCTAAGGCACTTCCAAGCGAACCCTCTGCAGGCCGTTGGATTGAGGCTCACAAATCTCAATACATTTGTTGGGAAGGCCATTGGTAGGGAATGCGCAGACAAAACAAAATCGTTTGATCGATTGACATGACATGAGGGAACTTTTTTCTGTATTTTACGCCACGACAATTTTTATGTGCAACATCAGAATGTAGTACTTCTTATGGACATGACAAATATCTGAACACATGTGTGACAATTTCTATTCCGACACCACGACAATTCTTTATGTTATAGCATGGAAATTCTCCTCCTTGCATCATGGCAAATCGTAGATATTTCTTGACAACTTTCTCCTGCTATAGGATGGCATGATTCTTTTTTGGCCATGTGTGAATCTCTCCTATAGCATGATTCTTTTTTGGCCATGTGTGAATCTCTGGTACACATGCAAATTCCTGACAACCTTTCAATATTTTCTTTTAAACATGACAATCATTGTACATCATGATAGATATACCTGTTATAGCATGATATTTTCTGTGTGTTCGCTAGGAGCAGTTTTTAGAGGAAACACTCCCTGATCACACCGCTTGCGCAAAAGAGCCTCTCGGAGGGCGGTTCGTTCACTTGGATGTCTCCGCGAGATTCGGCGCGTTATTGGGTCTTAAAGAACAGTCTTGCTAAGAGTCTCGATCGATGCTATATCTGTGAGATGTTGCATTGAGATCCGTGTAAAAAATTTATTTCCAGTTTTTTCAGTTTTTCTCTTGCTCTTGTTATGCCACTTCATCGAGACTTGTTTAAACCTAGCCGCACCCTTAAAGAAACATGACAGGCACAACAAAAAGCTGCCCCAAACAGCAGCAAAAATGAAGGGAAAAAAAGGAAGGTTTCACGTTTTGACATGATCCTCCATCGTTTTAGCGAGTCTCGCTCCAGAATCAGGATCCGCCGTCCATAGTCTGAAGAGATACTCCAGTCCATAATACGGGACGGACACAGTCCACACAAGGCCACTAGCTAAACTTAGCCGACAGCGGAGGATGCTTTGATTCCTCGGGGAGAGAATCCTCCGGGCCAGACAGCGCAAGCTCGCGTACACTGAAAGCCTCGTCAGGAAAAAAGCAGGTCCGGCAAAGACACAGCTAGGTCGACCGACTGGCAGTGGCAAAGTCCCAAAGTTGGCGAAGAAAACAAATCCATGTGACCCATTTCGTCCCACCCTCCCTCCCGTGCGTGCGCCCACATATACTTTTTCCTCTGATATTTCAGTATACGTATATCACTCACACTCACCAGTCACCATGGACATCTTTACTCCTCCCACCGGCCGTATTTTTGATCGACACTTACCCTCAAGCAACCACTTAACCACACAGAAACTTCACCCCCTCTCCTCTTCTTGTTGCGCGCTGCGGCACCAACCAACTGTCCATCTTTCGCTCACACTCTTCCAATCATGTCTTAATCAGTAAGGCTACCGCGCTTATATATAAGCACACGTCCTTGTAGTGGCTACGAGCTAGCTAGCTGAGCTTCGTCGTAACACCTCCACGGCCCATTCGTTTCCAGTCCACGCACGGCGGCGCCGGCGGATATATATAGCTTCACGCGCTGCTGCCGGCGCAGTGACAACTGACAAGATGCCGATGAGGCTGCTCCTGCTGGTGGTGGTGGCTCTCGCCGTGGCGGCGGTGGCGGTGGCTGAGACGGAGCAACGCGCCACGTATATTGTTCACATGGCTAAGTCTGCGATGCCGGCCGAGTACGCCGACCATGGTGAGTGGTATGGCGCCTCCCTGCGCTCGGTGTCCACGGGCAGCGCCGCGGCTCCCAAGATGCTGTACGCCTACGACACCGTCCTGCATGGCTTCTCGGCGCGGCTCACGGAGCAGGAGGCCAGCGACATGGCGGGCATGGACGGCGTCCTGGCCGTGAACCCCGAGACGCGGTACGAGCTGCACACCACGCGGACGCCTGAGTTCCTGGGGCTCGCCGGGAGCGAGGGCCTGTTCCCGCAGTCTGGTACGGCCGGCGACGTCGTCGTCGGGGTGCTCGACACCGGCGTCTGGCCTGAGAGCAAGAGCTACAACGACGCGGGCCTCGGCGAGGTGCCGTCGTCGTGGAAGGGCACGTGCATGGCCGGCGCCGACTTCAACTCCTCGGCCTGCAACCGGAAGCTCGTCGGCGCGCGGTTCTTCAACCGGGGCTACGAGGCGGCCATGGGGCCCATGGACACGAGCAGGGAGTCGCGCTCCCCGCGGGACGACGACGGGCACGGGACGCACACGTCGTCCACCGCTGCCGGCGCAGCTGTCCCCGACGCTGACCTTTTCGGGTTCGCGTCTGGCACGGCGCGCGGCATGGCGCCCAAGGCGCGCGTGGCCGTGTACAAGGTGTGCTGGCTCGGCGGCTGCTTCAGCTCCGACATCCTCGCCGGTATGGACGCCGCCGTCGCCGACGGCTGCGGCGTGCTCTCGCTCTCGCTCGGCGGTGGCTCCGCCGACTACGCGCGCGATAGCGTCGCCATCGGCGCGTTCGCCGCGATGGAGCAGAATGTCCTGGTGTCCTGCTCTGCCGGGAACGCCGGGCCCGGGAGCGCCACACTCTCCAACGTGGCGCCTTGGATCACCACCGTGGGCGCGGGCACCCTCGACCGCGACTTCCCGGCGTACGTCCTCCTCGGGAACGGCAAGAACTACACCGGCGTGTCCCTCTACGCTGGGAAGGCTCCGCCGTCCACCCCGATCCCCCTCATCTACGCCGGCAACGCCTCGAACTCCACCAGCGGAAACCTCTGCATGCCAGGGACCCTCTCGCCGGAGAAGGTGCAAGGGAAGATCGTGGTCTGCGACCGCGGCATCAGCGCGCGCGTCCAGAAGGGCTTCGTAGTGCGCGACGCTGGAGGTGCCGGCATGGTGCTCGCCAACACCGCAGCCAACGGCCAGGAGCTCGTCGCCGACGCCCACCTCATCCCTGCAGCCGGCGTGGGTGAGAAAGAAGGTGCCGCGATAAAGTCTTATATAGCATCCAACCCCAAGCCGACGGCAACCATTGTGGTCGCCGGGACACAGGTGGACGTGCGTCCCTCACCGTTGGTGGCCGCGTTCTCGTCGCGCGGGCCAAACATGATCACGCCGGAGATCCTCAAGCCGGACATCATCGGGCCGGGGGTCAACATCCTGGCGGCGTGGACCGGCAAGGCGGGGCCGACGGGTCTGGCCGCTGACACGCGCCGCGTCAACTTCAACATCATCTCCGGCACGTCCATGTCGTGCCCGCACGTGAGCGGCCTCGCGGCGCTGCTGAGGAGCGCGCACCCGGAGTGGAGCCCCGCCGCCATACGCTCGGCGCTCATGACGACCGCCTACTCCACGTACACCGGCGGCGCCGGGTCGCCCATCCTCGACGCGGCGACCGGCGCGGCCGCCACGCCGTTCGACTACGGCGCCGGGCACGTCGACCCGACCCGCGCGGTGGAGCCGGGGCTCGTCTACGACCTGGGCACCAGCGACTACGTGGACTTCCTGTGCGCGCTCAAGTACACGCCCAACATGATCGCCGCGCTGGCGCGGAGCAAGAGCTACGGGTGCGCCGCGAACAAGACCTACTCCGTCTCCAACCTCAACTACCCGTCCTTCTCCGTGGCATACTCCACGGCGAACGGCGAGGCCGGGGACTCCGGCGCCACCACCGTGACGCACACGCGCACGCTCACCAACGTGGGGGCGGCGGGCACGTACAAGGTGGACGCTTCGGTGTCCATGTCCGGCGTGACCGTCGACGTGAAGCCGGCCGAGCTGGAGTTCACGGCGGTCGGCGAGAAGAAGAGCTACACGGTGAGCTTCACGGCGGCCAAGTCGCAGCCGTCGGGCACCGCCGGCTTCGGCCGGCTCGTGTGGTCGGACGGTAAGCACACCGTGGCGAGTCCGATAGCGGTAACCTGGACATGATACGACAGGCGCCCAGAACGGCGCAAGCCGGGCGCCAAGCGCTGACACCGCTGCTGGTGCGGCCAAAGGGTTCAGTGTGTAAAATTTGGGGGATTCGAGGGAGGGAAGGTTGAAATTTGGTGGTATCTCAAATATCTCGAAGTGTCAATAAGGCCTCAAATCTTAACTTTTAGATTGTGATTTGGGGGAGAAATGGTGATGATGGAAAGGGATTGGGTGATGGGCATTGCTTTCTTGGAATCAAATTATCAGTCTTGGCTAGCTTGGGTAGTTGGATTGGGTCCTGAGTTGGATCAGATTGCAGCTTTGCAAGGACAGTTTCACTGTGGACGGTTGCAACTTGTAGGGGATGTATCATCAGTCAGCAATCTTCTCTGTAAAATGTTCCGTCTAAATTATTCTTTCTTCCATTATCAATGAATGGATTATCTTTTTCAAAGAAACAAAGAGATGGTTGGTGCTGCAGGAAAGCATAGTTCAGGTCCACACACTGGAACTTGTGGCATTAAACTTTGAACTTTTCATTTCTATATTAGACGGCATTATGCATGGATCCTACATGATCGACATCTAACCCTAATCGCTATACTTTACACCATTGAGCATGCCATGAAACAAGATGTGTAAGCTAAAGAGAGGCAGGAGCAGGGCACGGCAGGGAGGGTGTGAAAGTTGAAAAGAAGGCGAATCAAAGCCCCACGGCCATGGCCGCTGGTTCTGGTGTTGAGAAAGGGGGAAACGCCGAAAGGACCAAAAATATTTAGACCTGTCACTCGCTTTGATAAAGCCTGAAATGAAAGCTGGAGCGTCCCCGTGACATCTGCCGCTTAACAATAAGAGTGGAAAACTAAAGGAGAATTAAAGATGGACGGCAAAGCAAGAGAAATGTCTCTTCGCGATCTTGCGGCATGGGCCCGTGAGTTTTCTTGTTACCTTCTAGAAATGCAACTCGTGTGTGGATGTTGAGAACCTCGGACAAAATATCGGGATGGCAATCCGCGTCGGGGTTGTCTTGTTACTATGTAAATAAAAAGAAGAGCATCGCTCTTATATTTTTTGGTAATGATAACTCCCGAACGTTCGGGATTTAAGCATGGAGGGAATACTTCCTTCCTTTTCAGCTACTAAATCAGCAACAACTAATATGAAAATGAGCATGCTTATTGGTACTTTATTTTTATTTGTTTTTATGAGGAATATTAGCACTTTGTCTCAGGATTTGTGCACTTTCTTTGAGTACTCCTTCCTTTCAGTTTAACAAGTCCTACGCGTATACCTAGGTTGTCAATTTTATCGTCGTAATATAAACTATATAACAAAAAAATTATAACGTTTGAAAATAGAACATCTGAAGTTTATAATAGTATGTTTTTCGTAATATATAACTTCTATTAGATTGGTCAAATTGATGACCGAAAGGTACGCGCACGCATTGTAAACTGAGAGAGAGGTAGCACATGCTGAAGCAGAAAATCGGGAGGCTCATCCTCCCAAGACAATAATAAGTTTAAATCATAAACATGCCTCGTAAAAATATGTGCAAAAAAATTAGCTTCCCTGTGGCATTGATGAAATCTAACATGTGGTATTTCTTTCTTTTTTTTTGCGAAAAAAACTTTTGATCTATTCATCTTTAATAATGGTAGTACAATGAACATTAGAAATAAGAAAAATTACATCCAGATCCTTAGACCATCTATTAACGACTATAAGCGTTGAAGCGAGCCGAAGGCGCGCCGCTTTCATCATCCCTTCCTCGCCGGAGCCGGGCAAATCTTATTGTAGTAGACAGTCGGGAAGTCGTCGCACTACTGAAGGATGCTGCTAACGTGACACTGCGATCAGAGACCCTTCGAGAAACTGTGTGCGATGCAATCATCGCAAACGGTGGTACATGAAAACCGTCGAAAATGTGTAAAACGTTTACGAAGACGGATACATCAAACACGATTCAGATTTTAGTTGCGTGTGCGATGAAGGACATACGGTTCAGTTCAATTAACTGTTTGCGATGAGGAGGCACAAAAGAAACGGGCAGCCAGATGAAGGCATGTGCGATACACATCATATGGTTTACTCGGATGAACTGTTTATTAGGCAACACAAAAGAAACGGGCAGCCAGATGAAGGTGTGTGCGATATACAACATACGGTTCACTCGGATGAACTGTTTGTGATTAGGCAACACAAAAGAAACGGTCAGCCAGATCAACGTGTGTGCGATATACGGCATGCGGTTCACTCGGCCTTGTCGTCAGTGTGTGACCTCTGTGGCAACCGTTCGCTCCCCATTAGCCTCTTCTTGTACCGTGGCAACCGTCCACCGCCTCTTCGCCTTTCCCTCTCGGTTTAGAACTGCTGTCGCACGCTCTTCCTCCCTCCATTTGCCTTCACCCTTCCTTCTGTCATTGTTCGATCGTCTTCTCCATGGAGGGAACGGGCCGGAAACGACCCCGTTATTCTTGCCCCGATCTGAAAGATGACATGGTGGAGGAATTCATTGATCGGTCCGACGTTATCACCTCGGCTAGCATGGCAGGTTCGTACAAAATCATTCTCGACTCAACAAATAGGATCATTACAAAGAACCCAAGGGTTCAGTAGCGATTTGATCTCCCCTATCTTCTTCGCGATGACCCTGCTCGTCGACGCGAGGACGACGGAAGCCTTGTCTTTTGCAAGTTATGCCGCTCGATAATGATACGTGTGATGTTAAGATGCCATCGCTTAAGGGTAAGGCCTGGCCAGGCGCAAATGGAGATTGGGTTGTTTATATTGGGAACAACTGCGAGTGGGAACTTGTGAATGTGTGCACTCGTCACCGGGTTCCACTTCCAAAAATCTCAGACTGCCATGAGGTTCAGCATACAGATAGTCTACGTACGTTCAGATACGATCATTATGACATTCGTCTACGGAAGATAGTAATTTCTCGAGTTCCCAACCGCTCTTGGGAATACAAGAACTATGATGTTGTTGCTATCTTCGACAAGCTTGTTGCCGTCTCTGCTTCCACGGATGGATGGATATGGCTCAAAAAACAATGTCTGTACACGAATGAGTACTGTGATGCAATTCAATACGAGCATCTTGTGTTGGCTGCCACCACTCGTGGCACAGTTTTTGCATGGGATCCTTATTGTTTCGGTATGCTTGTCTTCCACCGTAATTAGAATTGTTTCATCCAGATGCATGCTAGTTAGTATCACCGTACTAATTAACCTTCTTGTGTTTCCAAGGTCCTGTGAACATCCCACCACCTATACTTGAAGATCTCTATAACCAAGGGGGAGATGATGATGGTGATGATCACGAGCATGAGGACGAGCAGGACCCATATACTCAGTGGCGCTTGGCAACTTATTCCGATGGATCACCTCTTCTTGTATGTATACAAGGCATTGCTGATGTTACTAACGAAGCAGGTGTTGTCACCCATGGTCGCACTATCAGGACCTATTCCAACATCCGTTGCAGGGTATTCTAGATGGATACTAGTGTACTAGCGCCAGCACCTCCTTCTCCCTGGTACAGTATTGACAGTCTTGGAGAAAACTCGCTCTTCCTTGGACAAAACTATCCAATGATGGTGAAAGGCGATCCAGCTGCTCTTGACACAACGTTACTACCATTTATGAAAAGCAATTGTATCTATACCTTGGACATTGCTATGGTTCCCTACCCTGGCTATCACAATATGTGTCCTGATATAGGCCGCTTCAGCCTGGATGATCAGTCTTGCGTTGGTCTCGAGATTGACAATAGCTAGCCCTTCCCAGAGAATCAGTTATGGTTCAAAGCAAGCGTTTCCAACGCCGATGATTGGTTGAGCTGAAGTTCATTTCATCGCTTTGTTATTTGTTGTGTGAGAAAAACTTTACTTTACTAGAATGTTTTGTTGGAGATAATCTATAATTCAACATGTATCCCCGTTGTTGTTGTGTGTTGATGACTTGTGGTATATAATGAATGGTGCATTTGCATATGTGTCCCATCAACTCATGCATGCTCGCACGTCACACGGGTCGCGTGGCGGCACATATATTATTTTTCTATTTGGATGACAAAAAAAGTATAGTGCCACTTTGTATTGGTGTCCATATGAACAGTGCTAGTGATTTTAGTTGCAAAAAATAGATAGTGCTAGTGATTATTAACAATGTTACTAGATCGCAGTGTTACAAGGTTGACAAATGGCAATGTTACTAGATAAACAAATGTCAATCTTTCCAGTTTGACAAATGGTAACATACCCAAAATGGCAGATATGCAAATCTTACCCCAATTGTTTGTACGTGGTTGCACACGGGTCATGCAAAACAACCATTTGCGTTGTAGGGGTGAAGAAATCCTGCTCGGCACATTTTCCCTTGGCTTCCTGTGGAAGATGTCGGTTTGCATTCAGGTGTTCTAACTAAAATGTTTGCGATGAGTGTTTTATATTTGAAAACCGTTGACGTTTTTTTCAAAAGAAAATCGTTTGATAAGTCTGTACATTAAGAGTGAAAAACGCAAGTTCGTTCAAACCATATCTTTCATTCAGTCACACTGCGAATTTATATTCATATGATCGAGAATTCAAGATACAGTATTAAACCCCCCAAAAAACTATTTCCGGCGGCGGCGGAGGCGGTGTGCCGCGCCGTCGTTGTCATTGTCGTCCTCCGGGATGCCGTTGTTGAAGTCTTCAAGGCAGCACAAAATGTTCTTCACTTGTAAATCAAACATCATGTCGTCACGCGATCGACAGGCGGGGCGCGGGAGGATGGCAATTGGCGCCGCTGAGAGGTAGCAGTCGACGGCAGCGTCCCATGCCGCTGAGGGGGGGTGCGCGCACGGGCGCGGCGGGTGCAGCCAAACACACGGGGGACGGCGCCACGGTGGGTGGAGGGGCGCGCACGGGCACGGGAACGGGCGCTGGCGCTGGCATGTACACGAGCTCGCGCGGGTCCGCGGAGACCTCGCTGACGCCCGCGGCTTCCAGCTCTGCGATAGTGCTTGGTGACCAGCCCGTCAATGCTACGGGGATGGTCGCTGGCGCGGGCGCGGGGAAGGTAGCTGGGACGGGAGCGGGGACAGCAACCGCCGCGGCCAGCTCATTCTGGGCCATGTCCATGAAGCCTCGTTCCTCCTTATTTTTTATCTCCTCCGGCTCGGAGTCGACTTCACCAAACTTGAAGACTAGTGGCAGCTGATCGTTCTGCGCCATGGCGTTGGTGGAGGTCTGCGGGAGGGACGGGAATTGGAGGCGAACAGTAAGGCCGCCCATATTAAACAGCGGCTCGGGCGCCATTAATAGAGAGGAAGGCGGGCGGCCATGGAAGTCAAAGGCTCGCTTCCCAGTGAGCCTGCGTAGCATACAGCTCGCACGCTTCCCGGTGAGCCTGTGCATTGGAGGACAACTTGCACACCTCTCGGCCAGCCTGTGCATCGGACTGCGCTCGCACGCCTCCTGTTCAGTCAAGGTCAAGCAGCTGTCCGCACGACACCTCCTACAGCCATTAAAACCAAGACACGTGGCGTCACGTGAATGGTTAACAGAACGCACACGGTTTGAATTCTACAAATGTTTCAAATATTAAAGTGGTAGCTATTTTTTCAAAATGCCTCCATTGACTGTCATTATTTGAGTGCGCCTTCTCTCAAAATAGACACGAAAAAGGCCACAGCATATCGGGTGCCATTCCATGATAGCATGCCAAGTTTCGTGAATTTTAGACGAGTTTTTGATTCACTAGAATTTAAAAACCAGGCATCTCAATGTTTTGCCGGCAATCAACGATGCCCTGGTGTTTGAAATTCATTCCCATTCTTGCATGGGGCCTAAGCATGCACCCAAGCACACAAATTTGTTTTTTCAACCAATTTATATGCACTGGAGCATGTGCATGTTGTTCAAATTTGAATTATGCTCATAAATGCATTGAAAACTCAATTAATGCATAAAAATGTCAATAACACTTCAAATGAACACTGAAAAGGTTGAAAGTTGGCATGGTATCATCATTTCACCCACATAGCATGTGCAAAAAAGTAGAGAGGGTTAAAGCAAAAATTGGATGCACTTCGTGTACAAAATGGACAATCTCTTTCGAAGTATCGGGGTTTGGGACGAAAACTCATCTGTTACAAATGCATTTCATTTTTTTGAACTTTTTTGAAGTCCAGACTTTTTGTGTGTTCAAAACGCACCATTCAAATCCACATCATCAATTATCAACCCTTTCTGAATTCATTTGGTATTTTTCATGCATTTACTGATTTTTTAGACCTAAATGACCCTGAAATTGAAAAACACTTCGAATGAACTCTGAAAAGGTTGAAAGTTGGCATGGTATCATCATTTCACCCACATAGCATGTACAAAAAAGTAGAGAGGATTACGACAAAAACTGGATGCACTTCGTGTACAAAATGGACAATCTCTTTCGAAGTATCGGGGTTTGGGACGAAAACTCATCTGTTACAAAGGCACTTCATTTTTTTGAACTTATTTGAAGTCCAGACTTTTTTTGTGTTCAAAATGCACCATTCAAATCCACATCATCAA